>BSBM01001763.1:12767500-13328980 GCA_027924585.1 Larix kaempferi
AACTATATTACGACATGACGGACCTCATTATATAATGTTAACTTGTTTTATGATTTCACTATGATTATCATGTTGCTATGTCATGCGGTTACGATGTCATGATTATCATGTGATTTCTTTATTTTACGATTAAAGTATATGTTTATATGTTTTCATTAATAAGATGTTAACTATATGATTCGGTATGTGGATACCATCTTCTTATATAAATTATTGAAGTGTTATATGTCATACGCATCTATGATGAACTAAAAAGGTTACATGAAATAAAATTATTTTGATAACATGGATCAATTGGCGATCAATGGGAAATGCTTCTATGAATTGTACTTTGCGAAATACTAACCTACAGGACACAAGGGCTATGGGATAGCCAGTTACTTGATCTGATATATTGGGAAAAGAACATGTTCGTACAGTAAACCTAAGTCAGCCAAAAATGATGATACGATAACACAAACTGATAATCCTGATAGCAGTAAGGTATGAGTCGATAAGGGCGTAGGCCCAGTATGTTGAGAGGGATGGATGTGTTTCCCACCCTATGTTTCCATGAGACCCGAGGTCGTGGGAGGGCCGTGCTGAGACACGCTCCCCATGTTGTTGTGATGACGATGGTCGGATGCATGCTAGGGGAGGATAGGTCCGCTGCTTAGCCGACGCTATCGCTCTCAAGTTCTATGTGGTCAGATCGGTGAGTCCAACATCCACTTTTGTACTAGCAGAGGAAGGATAGGGAGGATGCTGGACGTAGGTTATGATGGGAGGATGTGTTAGTTAATACTGTTGAGGGTTGGGTATTCCTTGATTCTGAGTTAGTGGTAGTAGGTACCCTTCCTTGTACCTGATTAATTAAACTAATGTAAAGATAAAGATAATGATGTGAAATCGTAAAGAATTAACTGTTAAATGATTAGAGTGTGACTATTCCATTTCTAAGTTAGACATAATAGGATAACAATTTTGGAATAGATGTGATGAGATGAAAAAGGTTTATTACTATTTAACTATTCAATGCAAATCTTAGAATTTAAATCTCAAGATAAGTTATCATGACAAATGTGGTAGACCATTAAAACATATCATGTCCAAGTGAAAAGAGTCAACTATTTATATAATATTTTACTAATGACATTAATCACATTAAATACAAAAGGAAAGGAGTTAATGTTTGAGGGGCTCGAGAGGGGAGTTTGGGGGCGGTGGAGTAAGCCCAAGGCCTTCTCGAGTAGGGAAAAATGTATATAGAGGGGATGAAGTGGAAGGTAAGGGGGATAGATGGAAGTGCAGAAAAAGGTTTGGAGAACCGAAGGAATACTGCTCTCAGGATTATCAGTTTGTGAGCTCGGGGGCTTGGAAATACTTGAATTTCCCAAGGGCCAGCAAGATAATAGCTGGTCGGTAGGGTGGACACATCGTTTTGGCTGGCTAAGAGAATAAAATCATAACCTGCTACAACCTACGGTCGACTAGCATCAACATCAGGTAATTTCCTTGTTATTTATTTTATTTGATTATTATGTTGAAACTTACTCTGAAACCTGCATATACCTTGCTATTTACTGATTTATTACGGTGAACATAATCTTATGCTGAAAACAATTGTTAAAGAAAATAATGATATGTTAGTTCATTTTTAAATACAAGAATGTTAAGTACAGGACAGTAAACTAAATCTCATTAACAGGATTAGAAATTTGGTTGGAAACTACCCCATATATCTGAATAAGTTTGATACATAGAGAATTAACTCAGAAATTCTACCTAGTGCTCTGCTGTAAAACCAGGGCACTACATGTACCAACAATATCTTACTACATGTTTCTATGTCCAACCGGAACCAGATGCTCTATGTGTTGATTTACATTGGTTCCAATCCTACTTCTTTGATGCAACCAATGCAATCATCTTGCCTCCAAACTTCCCCCCTTCCCACTCTACCATATCATAAAACTATCTAGTCCAAGGTAGAAAGGAACAGTTATGTCCAGTCCCAAAGCTTCATTTATCCATTGTAACATCAGGAACATACATAGAAACATCATACAATACTTGCTAAATAAAGTGATCCAAGAGAAACATCTAGCAACATAGTCCTCCCCTTTATATTTTTAAGGTTGTAGATCCATTTCAAACCTTGTTAATGTAAGGTAGTTTTACAGGTGGAAGTTGACAACCATATCAATTGATTTTTGCCTTACCCAATTGGACATGAAACTATAGGTATGGTCCTATTCAAACAATGTGTGTGTGTGTGCATGCGTGTGTGTGTGTGTGCATGTGCACATGTCTATGGGCATGTCATGCAATTTTGAGTACTGTATTTAATGTTTTTGACTTATTATCAAGTGAAAGATGGCAGTGGAACATGATTATCTTGTAATATCCTGTAGTGAATTGGGATATGTAGTGACCATTGGTACCATGAAAATAAAAAGATTGAATTTTAATGCAGATAGATAAAGATACAGGGGCATGTCCTTTTATCACAGGAAGAGGTAAAAGTTTTCAATCAGAAAACAATATCAAGTGAACGTTATCTCATTGTCTTGTTGAAATTATATGTACAAATGATCACAATTGTTCAGTACTATTGGGAAATAAAAATGAAGATTCAAGCAAACCCAAGGAAGCTGTAATTAAACAATGCTAACATAGGAACTGTAGGAAGATAAAATGTCTTCAAACTCCGAGAAAATAATGGGGGAATAGCTTGTTAGGCTAGAGAATCAAGAAAATAGTAAGTTCTGAAGAACGATGGTCATTTTATGATGACTATTTGAAGGTGGAAATCATGGTTATAAAATATATGCAATCAACACTGTGTAAAGTACTTTCCTAGAAATGGAGTCTATTTTTTTTGTCAAATCATGAAAAAAATGCAAATAGCTTAAAAACTAGTTCATTTTTACAAATTACAAGGATGTTGTTTCACGCATAGTTTCATGTATTTTCATAGAGAAAAGGATACCCTTGGTTTTAAATTTTCAAAATATGTCCCCTGTGTTCCTAAAGCCGTGCGTGTCCTTCTTGTTTCGTCTGCTGCAGGCCACAATGAGTTCACTTTCATTTTCTACAAGAAAACATCACTTATGTTATGCTCTAAAAATGTTTGCTAGAGTTCAAGTAAAATATAACCACTTACATCCTCTATGATCTAGATATATTTGTAGTTCTACAAGTGAGAGGAGCATGTTATCTGCACAGTTGAAAAGAATAAAGAGAATCAAAATAAACTATTCATTTGATTTGAATTAGATACTTTAAAAGTTGAAAACTAATCTGAAGACCATATCAATCTCTATTTCCCTCACCTGATTGGACAAGAAGTTTTAAGTATGGTTCTATGCAAATTTTTAAGAAATTATATATATGGTATGCAATTTTGAGTGCTATACTTGTTTTTGACTTACCCTCAAGTAAAATATAAGTGGTATAGACTTATATTTCCATTTCTTATCAAGATGTGCATTGTGCATTGCTACCATGAAAACAAGAATGAATTTTGACATAGATGATGCTTAGACATACAAGATTAGTACATAGAAGTCCAAAGATACATATGTAGGGATTTAAAACACACGAAGGGATAAAAGTTGTCAATCAAAAAGCAATCTCTATTGTGGGCTATCTCATTGTCCTATTGAATTAGCTCTATAAATGATCGTTATTGTTTAGAATTATTGGGAAATAATAATCAAGAATAAAGAAATCCCAAAGAAGCAATATTGTTTTTTGAGAAGTACTTATAGAATTTATTTGGCTAATCTTCCATGTTATCGAGGGAATCTCTTTTCCCTCAAAGTCATGCATGACTTGTACATGGCCTTATCTTCAGCCACTCAGGATATTTTGAACCCAGGTCTATGCATTAATACAAGCTTGATCACCTCGCTTCTTGCCACTATACCATGCTCCTGTGGGCCAAAGAAGCCATAATTAGACAATTGTTGGCAGAAAAACTACAGGAAGATTGTATTTCTACAAACATCCCGGAATATAAATAGGAGCACAACTTGTATGGATGAATATCAATAAGAAATTTTTATAGTGTACTCAAGAATGATGGTCATTTCATGATTGACCATGTGAATGTAATATCCCGAATTTGTGGACTAACTATTTTGGTTGTTATATTGGGCCACGACCCCAACATCTATGTTTTACTTGGAGTATTGGGCATAAGCCTTGGCAACTATGATTACCCTTTTATATATATTGACATATCGGGCATGGACCCTGACTGAATTCTTTATTTGAGTGTATACTGGGAAAAAAGGCCCCGATGTTGTAAGATGTTCTTCAGCTTTGATATGGGTACAAACCCTAATATAGTGAGATGATCTTTTGTTACTTACTTTGCAGAGCTATGATTTTACATGATTAGACTTATGAGTGTGTTGAGTGTGGAATCAGAAACACACATATAACCTACGTACTGGGCATAAGCCCCGATGTACCTAAAAGAATGTTTATGTACTGGGAGTAAGCCCTGAGGTACATTGAGTGTTGGGCCTAAACCCTGGAACACTCCAAGATTGATAAACGAATACTGGATCTGAGGGCACTTAAAATATTCTAGATGTGCCTCACAAACACATTCTAGCACTAGTGTTGAGTGGAGGCTCTGGAATTGCACTAGCGTAATGCCCATGTGAGAGTGTTGAGTTAAAAGGATCTGAAGAGAACTCGGGGTTAATAAATCTCAAGTGTTGAGTCGAGAGGACTCTGAATAACACTTTTGTTTCTCATCACATCTATTCAAATTGATCAAATAAATCTTCTTCTATCTATCATCAACTACTGCAGGAACTACCATGTTAAACAAGGGAATCCGACATGCAAAGGGAGAGACTAGAGGTACCTATCCAAGCTTACCAAGACCGTCCAAAGAATTGGACCTCGTTCTTAGAAAGTCAAAAGAAGTATCATGTGAAGGTACATAATTAAATAAAAGATAATTACCAGTAGTCTTTTATGAATAACATGGATAAAGGCCTCACGGCTGATATTATTAGTAAGAAATTTAATAATAATGTTGTCATTATTTATTTATGAAATATATTTATTATATATGGTTTATGCATTATTAATATTATTAATAATGTATTAATAGTTAAGTGAAATATAATTATGGTTATCAAAATTATTGTTATTAAAATTATTATGGAAAGCTTAAATCAAAAGCACTTATAGTTAAACAAGTGAAACAGTCTTAGTTCAAAGAGGACCAAAATATTTATGAAATATATCTTTTAAATATTATTTATTTAATTTAAAGAAACTAATTGTTCCAACAATCCTAATTCAAGACTCCCCTACATAAAGAGGGCATACGCTAAGTTTGGGGGCATCTGGATCTTGATCTTTTCATTATCATTCTCTTATGGTAATCAAAGGGGATTTTTCTGCTCCAAGCACTGAAGAAGTCCACATAAGTTTCCATATCTGAACTAGCAATAGCCCAAGGACCTCTATCTCTTTTGCATGTTGGAATCCAGCCCGGGGGGTCCATATAGAACCATGAATGGTTGTAGGATCATGATTGGGAGGAACGTGGTAGTCCCAAATTTATCCAGCTAATAATATCATCCTAACAGGTCAGCTAAATACTATAGGTCTGCATTAACTACTGTTTGAGTGTGCAGCTTCTGCAGGAAGGGATCAAGTGCCAAAGTAGCCAGGCTCCTACAGGAAAGAACTAGGTGCCAAAGCATCCAAGTATGCGGTATTAATTATTCCCATCTTTCAGGTTATAGTAGACATAGGTTGTTTGTTTTACTAGCATTGATACTTTAGCATTGTTTAAATCCTCATTACAAATATTATCAACTTAAAGGTTTTGGCCTAGAAACCAGTGGAGGGTCTAGCAGGTCTAGCCAAGCTAGCCTATGATAGACAACACCCTAATTATCTTCTAGGTTAGGTTCAATAGGTTTTCTTTTGAAAGTAAATGTGATCTCTGCTTGAATCGTTTTATCAACTTGTAACGCAGGGTTTATATCTGTTTTCTTTTAATTGTTTTATTATCCCTTCTATGCTTAGTAAGTATCAAACAGAATGACAACAGTACCATTTCAGACATCGTTTCTCATAAACCATACTATACATCCAAACATAGATTTAAACATTAACAGTAATTCAATATCGTTGTTCTTTTAAAAATAGGGTATCATTCCACAACTCCATGATTTCAATCAATAGAAAAACATTATATCAAATTCAACCACAAATGCTTTCCTCATGAATTGAGTCCCACTACCAAAAAAGTGAATTCCATAGCATTTAAACTTTATTACATTTTTCCATCAAAGGAATTGGTCACAAGATCAAGTCTCACTAAAGTCGTACTAATTTAAACAGTAGCCAAACAGCATACAGAATTCACATAGGAACATTTACACTTATACCCAAGCATTTTCACTACCATTAAACAAATGCTTACAGTCATCCTTTAAACATAAAATACAAGCCAGGGATCAAATCCCTCTTTTCCCCCATTTAAAGTAAACTACCAGAAAATGCAGTAAGAGGAACCGATAGACCTATAAGAAGTTTCAGGCAAGGGTTTAGACCCATCTATCAACATATACATCTAGCAGCGATTATAAAATCTGAGGAATCCAAATCCTTTCAACATACAGAGCCACGTTAGCCACTTCAAGAGAAAATCCTAAACACTATTTCAAATAGAGAGAAGACACCATGCAGAGACCAAATCACAGACAGAGGCAATCGCAGCTCATAATAAACGCAAACCATGGTAAGATCATGATATCCTATTTTTACAAATACTTAATCATTGACCTCCAGAGCAGAGGCGACGGTAGCAACAAAGACATCAAAACTACACTTTCCCTAAACAAACACCAAGACCAGACAACGCATAAATCAACTATAGCATTATGCAGAAGACCATTACTCTTTTCCATAGGTCCAAGGACTCTTTATATAAACCCCAGTTTGATATTGGGCATTATTATAATCACAACTTCTACCAAGTTTAACATTGAGCTGAATGGCCAAAACCCTCTAGTTCCATAAAAACCAAAAGATACATTTCGCAGTGGTCCAACCAACAACGACCTCAAGGAACCCAACAACTTGTTGCAGAAAACCCAACCGGGCTCACAGAGTTCCTCAAAAGCAAAGACCAATAGTACACTCCACAGAGTCGAAAGGAGGAGATAAGAAATGGCGAATTCTTGACTTACCATTTTGCAACATCATCACTATCGAGTAATGGCCATGCAGAAGAGAAATGCTAGCCAAAACGTGTTAACCAAACACGCCATACGAAGTCAGAACTCTGAATTTTATATCACGATATATCTAAATGCAATAGCAAGAATGTAGTATGAACCGCGGAGGAATTACCTTCGAATGTTTCAGTTACCATCTCTATTCCATATGGTGTGCTGACCACGAGCCACAGCTTAGGTTAGTAACGAAACCGTCAATGCACCCACATCAGGAAAGAGAAATGAACCATGAAAATGCTTCTTCGTTGGTGTAGAACCCTAGAGGAAACCCTCAGCATAGCTGGCAGCGTTGGCCATGTGCCATCGTAGAGCTGCATTCAATGCTACCACCCACTCCAAGTATTTCTATGTTGACCCAAAACTCTATAGTATTAGAACCATTCGAAATCAACAAGTATTGTAAATACCATCAACATTACAATGACCCCAAACATTACATAGTGCCATTAAGTAATTACAAGGTTAACAAGTGGTGCAAATTTCACAAGTATTACAAACCCCAACAAGGATTTTAAAAGTGTCAACCCTCAAACCTCTCACACTTGAGACTTAAATAATTGCTAGAAAGGTGGAGTAGGCATTCTCGATAGATGCCTCATAGGTACACCTACAAACCAAGTACAAATTGAATGCATTAGTGAAACTCGCTAAGTAAGTCAAAAGTTTCCATTTCTTACACCCTACCTCTCGGCAGCTCTGCCGGGGTACGTAGCCCTTGAAAGACCATGCATGTCATCACGGGTCATCAACCGCTACCATTAGGGATCCATCCCACCTGAATTGTCAATTAGACCTATATAATTATGCACACAAACCCTTGAAACAATAAGAAAAAGATTTGTATTATTACACTTTAAAACACTTGTTCACTTATGACAGAGTTTCATTTATATTCATTATATCGCTTCCGCAAAGCTGTAGAAATCAAAACCAGTAAGACCTTGATAACTAACAAGTTAAGACACAATCAAGTGCCCAAATAAGTACCAGTGTAGTAAGTTTCACATCAGTGCTGAAGTTAATTTGCAAATCATCACCTCCTAAATGGTTTATTTCAGTAATAGAAAGTTTTATTTTTTATTTTTTACTATTTCGGGACATTACAAGTGGTATCAGAGCTCAGTTACAAAACTAAGTGACCTATTGGGCTCATTACAAACATCCACTGCAGATACACAGTAAACAGAAACATACATTTAAATTTTGTTTTGTTTTACGTGAAAATAAACTAACATGATTTTCTGCTCTTTAAACTTATATAACATTTCAGGTACAGTCACTGTCTGAAAATGAATGCAGAAGAGGGCAGCAAGATACATGGAAATCTGAACTCCCCACCACGAGAGAAAGAAATTGTGGTGGAACTCAACTCGGATTTAATGAAATCCATGCAGAATCTATACGCTGAATTCCAAAGTTTCCGAGACGAAAACATGCAAGAAAGAAGAGAGCAGCAGGCCATAAATGAGGCACTACTTCATACTTTAACAAAGGAAAAACCTGACGGATAGCATGGGGAACAATCATACAAAAAGGAATGCCAACCCTAAGGGAGAAGAGCATGGGGAACACTTACCTGAATCAATGGAAGAAGACAGTAAGAGCTCTTCCGACGATAAAGGTTCACCACCTCCTTGCAAGAAAAGGAGGAAAAGTGACGACAGTCTGCAAGGGGAATTCAGAAAGATAAAATCCCCAACCTATGACGGAGAGATTAACTCTGGGGAAAAGGCTGAGGAGTGGCTGCTAGGGATGAATAAATACTTCAAAGTTCACAATTACTCCAGTGAAATGCAAGCCCGACTAGCCATATACAACCTAAATGGTAAAGCTGCCAGATGGTGGCGGGATTTGAAACACAACAAAGGACAAGAACTGAGAGACATAACCTGGGATACTTTTAGCAGAATATTCCAATACAAATATATGTCTGAAAGATTCTTTGACAAGAAAATTAAAGAATTTCATGAGTTTAAAATGGGCTCCCTGACTATGGAAGCATTCATAAACCGAGTCTTAGACTTGTTGCACTATATGCCATACATTAAAGACGAGAAGGTCAAAATACAACAATTCTTGGGAGGGCTCCACCAAACTTTAGAGAAAACATAGAGTTTGACATGCCCAAAACCCTTGATGTGACCTTACATAAAGCAAGACTATGTTATGAACACGGACAACCAAGGAATGACAACATCAACAGAAATAGAGATGGGTTCAAAACCTTCTCAGACAACCGCAGACCAGGTTTTAGAACTCCACCTTACCAAAAGCATAACAACAGTTTTCCTCCCAATAGAGGCTTCAACCGACCACAAGCACGACCAAGTGCACCCCCACCACTTGTCAATAGGCCAGCTTTCAACAAAGGGACAAAAGCCGTCCCACCAACTGTTTCTTGTTGGAAATGCCAAGGGCCACACTACTACAGAGACTGCCCCAGCAAAACCAATGGATTGTTACACAACGTCCAAGTAGAACCTACCATGGGAGACATGGAAAAGACACCGAGGATTTATGCTGCTCTTGATGGATGAAAGGCAGATCACCAAGCCACCATGGTGGAAATAGAGGGTAAGATCTCTAACACTACCATTTCAATTTTAATAGATCCTGGTGCTTACCGAAGTTATATCTCCCCTAAGTTAGTGGACACTTGTAAGTTGAACTAGAACCTCACGAGAAAACATGTTTGGTACAACTAGCCACCGGTACCAAATGAAAGGTCTCTGAGTTAGTTAAGACTTGTGAGATAGACTTAAACAGGTTCCAAACTAGGTTAGAATTAAATATTCTACCCCTAGGGTTGTACGATGTACTCATCGGCATGGATTGGTTAGAAGAGCACCATGTCCTACTAGATTGCTTAAACAAATTCTTACTCCGTAGGGATGACCAAGGGAATCAGAAGATGATTAAGGGTATCCCTAAGAAAGTGTTGGTAAGATAGATCTCCACCTTACAAGCAAAGAAATGTATCAGAAAAGGTTGTAAACTCTTTGCCGTAAATATCCAAAACATAGAAACTGATAGGGAATAGAATATCGAAGACTTCCCAGTCCTCGTAGAGTTCAAAGATGTATTTCTCAAAGAAATACTGGGATTACCACCCAAACGAGACTTAGAATTTTCCATCAAACTAACACCCAGGTCAGTACCAGCTTCTAAAGACCCGTACCACATGAACACACTAGAATTGGTGGAGCTCAAGCTTCAGTTACAGGAACTAATTGACAAAGGGTACATTCGACCAAGTGCGTCCCCTTGGGGCGCACCGATACTGTTCGTCAAGAAGAAATACGGAATGATACGGATGTGCATCGATTACCGCCAACTCAACAAGATGACCATTAAGAACCACTACCCAGTCCCTAGGATCGAAGACTTGTTTGAACAAGTCGGAGGAGCAAAGATATTCTCAAAGATCAACTTACGATCTGGATACCATCACGTGAGGATCCGTGATGAGGATATCAACAAGACCGCATTTCGAACCCGTTACGGCCACTACGATTTCATAGTGATGGCCTTTGGGTTGATGAACGCACTGGCCAACTTTATGTGCATGATGAATAGTATCTTTAGTAAATACCTCGATAAATTGATTCTAGTCTTTATTGACGACATTTTGATATACTCCAGGAACAAAGTAGAACATGAGGAGCACCTCCGAATTGTTTTACGAATATTAAGGGAACACCACCTTTACGCCAAGTTTAGTAAGTGCGATTTCTACAAACCCTAGATTCAATACTTAGGACATATCATCTCCGAGAAGGGAATAGTCGTCGACCCCGAAAAGGTCAATGCTATCAAAGAATGGCCCACACCTACATGCGTATTCGATATAAGATCGTTCTTAGGATTAGCCGGCTACTACCGAAAGTTCATTGAGAACTTTTCATGGATTGCATGTCCCATGACCTCCTTGCAGAAAAAGGAAAACAAGTTTATCTGGATGGATAAGTGCGAAGAAATATTTCAAAAGCTGAAGCAACTACGTATTAGTGCACTGATTCTACGTATTGCGGATCCCAATGGGGACTTCATCGTCTGCACGGATGCAAGCAAGGAAGGACTCGGGGGAGTTCTTATGCAAGACAATTTTTCCATATGCTACGAATCAAGGAAAATAAAAGAACATGAGCAGAACTACCCTACTCATGACCTCGAGCTAGCCTCCATCATCCATGTGCTGAAGATGTGGCGACATTATCTCATGGGAAAGAAATTCCTATTGATGACTGATAACATGAGCTTGAAATACCTTTTTGACCAACCTAACCTAAATGCCAGGCAGGCCAGGTGGTTAGCCTTCCTTAGTGAATACCATTTCGAACTAAAGCATATAAAAGGCAAGGAAAACAAGATTGCGGACGCCTTGAGCGGTCAAGCACATATGCTTTACAAGGTCACGGTGAGTCAAACCGACTCAAAATTACACCACAAAATTCGAACGGCATGTAAGAGTGACCATTATTTCACAAAAATCCTCGCAAAGATCTAGGAAGACAGGCTCTTCCAACAACAGAAAGAAGATAAGATAGACAAGTCGGGACTACTATGGTCGAAAGACCTACTTTACGTCCCAGAGAGTGGAGACATTAGATCAAACATTCTCACCGAATTTCACCAGAAACCCTATTCAGGGCACCTCAGATATCAAAAGATGATATCGTCATTAAAGAAACACTACTTTTGGCCTAAGCTGAAAACTGACATCGCGATGTTCATCGCGAAATGTTAGGAGAGCCAATTGGTCAAAGCAGAACACCAAAACCCCTTCGGATTTCTTCAACCTTTACCCATTCCAGAATGGAAATGGGAGGTAATAAGTATGGACTTCATTATAGACTTACCCAAGAGTAAGAAACTGAACGACTCCATGTTTGTAGTGGTAGACAAGCTGTCTAAAGCATCCCACTTTATACCGGTGAAATCTACCTACAAAGCAGTTCACATCGCATAAATATTCTTAAAAGAGATCTTTTGATTGCATAGGATACCCAAGGCAATAATTTACGATCAAGACACGAAGTTCACTAGTAAGTTTTGGAGAGCATTATTCTTCAGTTTGGAAACCTAGTTACAATTCAGTACCGCGTACCACCCCCAGACCGACAGACAAACAGAAGGAGTAAACCAAATCCTCGAGGACATGTTGAGGATGTATGTCATGAGCAACCCCACCAAGTGGAGTTTGCTTACAACAACGGTTATCAAACCTTGTCCAAAATGAGTCCTTTCGAGGTACTCTACGGTAGGAAATGTCGGACACCCGTGTCTTGGGACAGTCCAGTACATAGACTTATGTTAGGACCTGACCTACTAAAGGACTTGGAACAACTAGTCTCCAAAGTACAACTGAACTTAAAAGAAGCACAAGGACGCCAAAAGAGTTATGCATACAAGAAATGAAAGGACAAAGACTACCAAGTCGATGAACATGTGTTTCTAAAAATAAAAGCAAAACGAAGCTCGTTGAGCTTGGGACGTTGCGGAAAACTAGCCCCAAGATTTTGTGGACCTTTTGAAATACTGGCCAAGAAGGGCCGAGTAGCGTATGAGTTAGCCTTACCAACTCATATAAAAGTTCATAATGTTTTTCATGATTCACTATTAAAAAAATATGTATACGATACTAAACATGTTATTGATTGGTCCTTATTACAAGTGGAGCCCGAAGGAGAGTTCACGCCAGAACCACTACACATTTTGGACAAGAGAGAGGTGCAATTTAGGAGGAGGACCATTACACAGCTAAAGGTGCAATGGAGGCACTTTGAGCCATATGAGGCTACTTGGGAGAATGAGGCCACCATGAAAGAGGCATACCCCGCCTTATTTCATGACTTCATTCCTAGTCCCTAGAAACACCGGGACGGTGTTATTTCTAAGCGGGGAGGGATGTAATATCCCAAATTTGTGGACTAACTATTTTGGTTGTTCTATTGGGCCATGGACCCAACCTCTATTTTTTACTTGGAGTATTGGGCATAATCCCTAGCACCTACGATTACCCTTTTATATATATTGACATATCGGGCATGGAACTTGACTGACTTCTTTATGTCACATCCCTCATTTCGCCCCTAGTAATTTTTTTTTAAAATGTAAATAAATTTTGTATCGGTTATCTGGTGAGGAGCTCAAGGCCAAGGCCCCACCAGAGAACCTTGTGTTATGACTATTTAATTCTTAGCTTGAAAATTATAAAGTTAGATGGTGACGCAACTTAAGATGAAGCTTGAATCCAATAGGGTAGGGGAAAGATGTTGATGGCTAGGAAGCCACAAAGATCGAGTATCAATGACTGTTGTCATCCTGATACCTTAGGAACCTAAGAAGGGGAAACTTGTTTCTCTTGATCGTCTAAACCTCATGTGTACAACCATATGATATGGCTAAGTCTTGAAGAGACATAGCTACTAGTTCTTTTGCCGCTAGCAAGATAGTGAACTTCTTTAATTACACTATTGGTGGAAGTTATTTACTAATTAGGTTAAGTGATTTTTATTATCCTTATGGCATCGAGTCCCATAGAGCTATTCATCTAGTCTTAGAACTCATAATAAGAAACTAGAATAAAGGAGAGGTTTTTGGTATAGAATATACCATGGTCCTATGCCTTGGTAAAGTATAGATGAATATATGTCTACAAGTATATATATATATATATATATATAATCGAACCAATTCTGGAATTATCATTTGATACACACAAATGCCATCCTTCTTTTGTTTTGGCATGGAATTAGTACGTTTGTTGTTTAGGCCACCTCACAAAGTGGGTACACAACTCGTGATGCACACCTTGGTCGTGTGTTCCTTTTTATAAAGACCACCACCTATTAACAGTGGTATTGCATTGTCAACTAAGGACGATTTAAAGGCCTCTCTAATAGGCATTTCCGCTTACCCTTATCTTATGTATATTTCTGAGATATGAGAGTTTTATTTTATTTTCCCAGCTATAGTTCACTTACTCGGATTTTTCCCTTATGGGAGTGGGATTCCATGTGGAGTTATTCGCTTGTGTAATCGCTGAAAGATGGCACCTTGTGAAGTACCATCTGGCACGTGGATAGAGGATCCCATGCTTACCTACCTGGGGACGGATCTTCCAAAGAAAACTCCCCAGGTGTTTATAAAGGGGAACATATACAAGAATTGGAAAAGAAAAAGGAGAGGGGGAATCTCGTTTTTGGAAAGAGGAATAGACTGGGATCTTGGTATAAAGGTGTTCATTCGTATGCAACCCCTACTGAGGTGATCTATTCTGCAAATCAAAAATATCAAGCGTATGATGAACTCGAGCAAATCTCGGTACTTTGAGAGAGACACAGTAAGCGCTCTCCATCTCCTCTGTTTTAAGGAAGCGGTAAGGGTGATTCACAGCCCTCACTTTACAGTTTTTGTTTTGGTATTTCTCTATCAAACACTTAATCAAGAAGGCGATTCCGATCATAGCTCCAGTACTGGAGTGATCCTCTTACAGAATGACCTCGGCATTGAATTGATTCTATTTATTTTATCTCTGAGATCTTCTTATGGGTGAGACGCTGGGCGTAGAATCATTGGTAGATCCTTTGAAATAGATCCATTCTGCATTTGAAATCACTTCTATTTTTTTTGTTATCTCTGTAATCTATTTAAGAATGAAATGTGGGGCGTAGATCCATTCTACCTGGAAATCGGTTTCCACTGTAGAATAGAAATGGTATTTCGATCTTTAATAAATTTTATATCGATTATGAAGATAGGCGTTTTCCCCAGCTTCTAATTTATGTTTTCCATTTGTCTTGGGCGTTCCCAGAGTCTTTCCAAGAAGACCGATCCTCTCCTAAATTCTTTTAATTTTGTTTGCCACTTGTCTTGGGCGTTTCCAGAATCTCTCCAAAGATGATCGATTAGATTTCATTTCTTTTAACTCTGTTTTATATTAGACAATGAATCCCTTCAGAACTCGGCGGTTCAATATTATTTTAGCATTCCCAGATCTAGGGTGTGTTTTGAAAATCATTCCATTAAAAATATCTATGTTTATGATTATATTTCCCAGATCGATAAACGTTTTTCAGTAGACAATGAATCCCTTCAGAACTCGGCGGTTCAATATTATTTTAGCATTCCCAGATCTAGGGTGTGTTTTGAAAATCATTCCATTAAAAATATCTATGTTTATGATTATATTTCCCAGATCGATAAATGTTTTTCAGTAGACAATGAATCCCTTCAGAACTTGGCGGTTCAATATTATTTTAGCATTCCCAGATCTAGGGTGTGTTTTGAAAATCATTCCATTAAAAATATCTATGTTTATGATTATATTTCTTAGATCGATAAACGTTTTTCAGTAGACAATGAATCCCTTCAGAACTCGGCGGTTCAATATTATTTTAACATTCCCAGATCTAGGGTGTGTTTTTGAAAATCATTCCATTAAAAATATCTATGTTTATGATTATATTTCCCAGATCGATAAACGTTTTTCAGTAGACAATGAATCCCTTCAGAACTCGGCGGTTCAATATTATTTTAGCATTTCCAGATCTAGGGTGTGTTTTGAAAATCATTCCATTAAAAATATCTACGTTTCAATATGGCTCATAGACCTGATGCTACAAAGATAGGATAGTTTCTGTCATCATTAGAGGACTGCATTGTAATTAATAACGAGTGCTCTCTTTCGAGAGGCTTGGTGAAAAAGGGAATGTCGTGGAGATTACCCTTGTTTTATTATGAAAGTAGGAGATATCCTTAAATAGGGTATGATCATTCTGATGGAAAGTGCCTCTAGAGAGGGCTTTTAAATGTGAAAGGCAACATCGGTGTTGCCAGATGTAAATCTCATTGTGGATAAATAATATATATCTAGAATGTTTGGTGGACATAGCCCAATAGGGGTGAACCACGTGAAATATGTGTTCCTATATGTGTGATCATGATGTCGTTATTATTTGATGTATCTATTTCTAGTCTCCCTTATGCACGTTTGAATATATTTTCTGGTTGTCTAATCGTCGATTGGCTGATGTGAGAACTAATGCAAATAGGTTACTTAAAGGTTTCTTTTCTTTATGCAATGTTCATTGTAATGGCCAAATTATTGAAAAGATGATGGTTTGAAATAAATATAGAATTAGGACGAAGCAATTTTGCAGTTCAGTTTTTCTTAAATTTCACTAATTTTAATAACTCAGAAAATTGGGTATGTTACATGTAAGATGTAACTATGGTATGGTTAAGGCAATTTCAGTTCTTCACAAATGGGTAATCATCTAATGAAGAGGTTGGAATATTTGATAAGAATTAGGGTCATTCAGGTATGAGTATGGTTCTTAATCAACTTGTTAATTGGAGTATGTTGCATGAGTTATGTGGGACCAAGCATAAAGCACTTTTCTTTCACCCTTATATTAGAAGTTTGTTTGGAGTAAATTTCTGAAGATAAATACGAAATATAAATATTGGAGATAATTTTGTTTTACTAACGTATAAAGTTGATTCTTAAGGGGAGGAGCAAGTACTTTACTTCCCAAAATAGCATCTATCTCTTTGGGGATGTCACACTTTATTTGAGTGTATACTGGGCAAAAAGGCCCCAATGTTGTATGATGTTCTTCAGCTTTGATATGGGTACAAACCCTAATATACTGAGATGATCTTTTGTTACTTACTGTGCAGAGCTGTGATTTTACATGATTAGACTTATGAGTGTGTTGAGCGTGGAATCAGAAACACACATATAACCTACATACTGGGCATAAGCCCGGATGTACCTAGAAGAATGTTTATGTACTTGGAGTAAGCCCTCAGGTACATTGAGTGTTGGGCCCAAGCCCTGGAGCACTCCAAGCTTGTAAACGAATACCGGATCCGAGTCCACTTAAAATATTCTAGATGTGCCTCACAAACACATTCTAGCACTAGTGTTGAGTGGAGGCTCTGGAATTGCACTACTGTAATGCCCATGTGAGAGTGTTGAGTTGAAAGGCTCTGAAGAGCACTCGGGGTTACTAAATCTCAAGTGTTGAGTCGAGAGGACTATGAATAGCACTTTTGTTTCTCATCACATCTATTCAAATTGATCAAATAAATCTTCTTCTATCTATCATCAAGTACTATGGGAACTACCATGTTAAACGAGGGAATCCGACATGCAAAGGGAAAGACTAGAGGTACCTATCCAAGCTTACTAAGACCGTCCAAAGAATTGGACCTCGTCCTTAAAAAGTCAAAAGAAGTATCATGTGAAGGTACATAATTACATAAAAGATAATTACCAGTAGTCTTCTATGAATAACATGTATAAAGGCCTCACAGCTGATATTATTAGTAAGAACTTTAATAATAATGTTGTCATTATTTATTTATGAAACATATTTATTATATATGGTTTATGCATTATTAATATTATTAATAATGTATTGATAGTTAAGTGAAATATAATTATGGTTATCAAAATTATTGCTATTAAAATTATTATGGAAAGCTTAAATCAAAAGCACTTATAGTTAAACAAGTGAAAAAGTCTTAGTTCAAAGAGGACCAAAATATTTATGAAATAATATATTTCAAATATTGTTTATTTTATTTAAAGAAACTAATTATTCCAACAGTCCTAATTCAAGACTCCCCTACATAAAGAGGGCAGACCCCAAGTTTGGGGGCATCTGGATCTCGAACTTTTCATTATCATTCTCTTATGGTAATCAAAGGGGATTTTTCTGCTCCAAGAGATGAAGTAGTCCACATAAGTTTCCAGATCTGAACTAGCAATAGCCCAAGGACCTCTATCTCTTTTTCATGTTGGAATCCATCCCATGGGGATCCATACAGAACCAGGAACGGTCGTAGGATCATGGTTGGGAGGAACATGGTACTCCCAAAGTTATCCAGCTAAGAATATCATCCTAACGGGTCAACGAAATACTATAGGTTTCCATTAACTACTGTTTGAGTGTGTAGGCTTCTACAAGAAGGGATCAAGTGCAAAAGTAGCCAGGCTCCTACAGGAACGAACCAGGTGCCAAAGCAGCCAGGTATGTGGTATTAATTTTTCCCATCTTTCAGGTTATAGTAGACATAGGTTATTTATTTTACTAGCATTGATACTTCAACATTGTTTAAATTGTCATTGCAAATATTATCAACTTAGAGGTTTTGGCCCAGAAACCAGTGGAGGGTCTAGAAGGTCTATGCAAGCTAGCCTGTGCTAGACAACACCCTAATTATCTTCTAGGTTAGGGTCATCAGGTTTTCTTTTGAAAGTAAATGTGATCTCTGTTTGAATCATTTTATCAACTTGTAACGCATGGTTTAGATCTGTTTTCTTTTAATTCTTTTATTATCCCTTCTATGCTTAGGAAGAATCAAATATAATGACAACAGTACCATTTCAGGCATCATTTCTCTTAAACCATACTATACATCCAAACATATATTTAAACATTAACAGTAATTCAAAATCGTTGTTCTTTTAAAACTAGGGTATCATTCCACAACTCAACGATTTCAATCAAGAGACAAACATTATATCAAATTAAACCACCAATGCTTTCCTCATGAATCGAGTCCTACTACCAAACACGTGCATTCCATAACATTTAAAATTTATTAAGTTTTTCCATCAAAGGAATTGGTCACAAGATCAAGTCTCACTAAAGTCATACTAATTTAAACAGTAGCCAGACAACATAGAGAATTCACATAGGAACATTTACACTTATACCCAAGCGTTTTCACTACCATTAAATAAACGCTTATAGTCATCCTTTAAACATAAAATACAAGCCAGGGTTTGAATCCCTCTTTTCCCCCATTTAAAGTAAACTACTAGAAAACGCAGTACGAGGAACTAACAGACCTGTAAGATGTTTCAGGAAAGGGTTTAGACCCATCTATCAATAAATACATCTAGCAACGATTATAAAATCTGAGGAATCCAAATCCTTTCAACATGCAGAGCCACGTTAGCCACTTGAAGAGAAACTCCTAAACACTATTTCAAATAGAGAGAAGACGCAGAGATTAGTTCCAGGTTCAAATCCTCCTAGAAAAACAACGTAGAGACCAAATCACAGACATAGGAAATCGCATCTCATAATAAACGCAAACCATGGTAAGATCACGATATCCTATTTTTACAAATACTCAATCATTGGCCTCCAGAGCAGAGACGGTGGTAGCAACAAAGACATAAACCCAGGTCCAAGGACTCTTTATATAAACCCCAGTTTGATATTGGGCATTATTGTAATTACAAATTCTACCAAGTTCAACATTGAGCTGAATGCCCAAAACCCTCCAGTGCCATAAAAACCAAAAGATACATTTCGCAGTGATCCAGCCAATAGCGACCTAAAGGAACCCAACAACCTATTGCAGAAAACCAAACCAGGCTCACAGAGTTCCTGAAAAGAAAACACCAATACTACACTCCACAGAGGCGAATGGAGGAGATAAGAAATGGGGAATTTTGGACTTACCATTTTGCAACATCACCACTATTGAGTATTGGCCACATAGAAGAGAAATGCTGGCCAACACCTATTAACCAAACACGCCATACAAAGTCAGAACTCCAAATTTTATATCACGATATATCTAAATGCAATAGCAAGAATGTAGTATAAACCTGGGAGGAATTACCTTTGAATGTTTCAGTTGCCATCTTTATTCCATATGGTGTGCTGACCATGAGCCACAGCTCAGGTCAGTAACAAAACCCTCAATGCACCCACAGCAGGCAAGAGAAATGAACCACGAAAATGCTTCTTCGTTGGTGTAGAACCCTAGAGGAAACCCTCAGTACAACTAGCAGTGTTAGCCATGTGCCATCGTAGAGCTACATTCAATGCTACCACCCACTCCAAGTATTTCGATGTTGACCCAAAACTCTATAGTATTAGAACCATTTGAAATCAAAAAGTATTGTAAATACCATCAACATTACAATGACCCCAAACATTACATAGTGCCATTAAGTAATTACAAGGTTAACAAGAGGTGCAAATTTCACAAGTATTACAAACCCCGACAAGGCTTTTAAAAGTGTCAACCCTCAAACCTCTCACACTTGAGACTTAAATAATTGCTAGAAAGGTGGAGTAGGAATTGTATACATGCCAAAGCAAGAAACCTTCATATTTGCAACAAATATCCATGGGAATATTTCTACGAAAAATAATGTCCATGTGAAGTTGAACCATGCTATGAAATCTCTGTAGTTGTCAAAATATCATGGCAGTGGAATTCTAGGGAAATAGTTTCACTAGACTAATTCCTTGTCATCTCTAAGTGGGACATATTCTTTCTATAAAGAAATTCATAGGTGAAATACCTTTGGCACCAATTTCTTGATTCCATACCCTATGGTGAGTCTAGGTCGCAACATGATTCATTGGTCTTGGTCTGCAAAGTTTAACTTATTTTGATTTCTCACATAATCACCTAGAAGGTTCAATTTCCATGAATTCCAACAAGTGTACCTCCCTCAAGTCCTTGAACGTCTCCTATAACAATATCTTCCTTCCAAGTACTTTTTAATAACATAAATCCCAAGTGCTTTTGTTTGTGACCCATGATCACATGGAATCATAGGATGCTACTACTCAACTATCTAATCATCTCGTACATTTTCCTTTACTCTCTCTTTTTCAATAGGGTAAGTGTGAAGGAAGACTTAGAAATATACAATTAATTAAGTTTATTTATTAATTTAATTAATAGTATATTTTGAAGCGTGAGGAGGATGAGGAGGAGGGTGTGGCTAGAAGGGGGGGGTGTGGTAGGAAGTGGGTGAGGTAGGAAGGGGGAGGAGGAGGAGGGTGTGGTTGGAGGGGTAGGGTGGTAGGAAGCTGGGGAGATAGGAAAGGGGAGGGAGAGGGGAAGGGGGGTATAGGAGGTGGAGGAGGAATGGGTTTTGGGGAGGTGTGATTGAAAGGGGGAGATAAAAAAAATTCGAAGAATGATGGGGTGGATTCAATGAGGATGGAAATGGGAAGGGAGAGAGGTTGGAGTATTGGGAGAGAATGTGTCAGGTGTAAGGAAACAAGGAGACATGGGAGCATGTGTGGGGTATTTATGTTAGTGAGAGGGAGGAGAAGGGGATGTTAGGAAGGAATATGGGGAGGAGTGGAGGAAGGAAGGGATCATGTATTCATGGAAGAATGAAGGTATTAATTTACTATGTAACATGTTTCTAATGATATCGTATTTTTGTTTTTTATTGCATATATGAATCACAATGTTGAGATATTGATATATATTTCATTTCTAAGGCATTAGCAATGTATTTAGGGTTGGAGACCCAATTCGTCACTTTCTTCTTGATACCATTAATGCCATCACTGGCACAATCAGGTAGGAAACTGGTGTACTCTATAGTATTTCCTCCTACAAAGAGATGAAACAAAGGTAGTATGGCAATGGCTTGGATAATTATGCCATAAAAATACTAAATATAAGCAAAGCAGACATATTTTCCCTATTTAGAGACCCTAAAATAGATGAATTCATGGAAACCAACCATCTCCACATTTTCATTGAATGGTGTACCTATCAACCATTCATTGATAACTAGATGGATAGGTGGTACATCGTGTTCAATGTTCCCTCCCGCAACAATAGGGATGTACTTCCTCAGGAAGGTTTATTTCGAGTTCATGTTAAGGAATATTGTGAGATATTTCCATTATGCTCCATTTTAGGGTGTTGGGTTGGGGATGCCCCAAAACCAATAGGGTGTGAGGATTTAAGATGCCAATTTCCAAGCCCCTCCATGCATAGGCCACTTCCTAGGGAGGAATTCCTCCCTAGACAACAATTGCTTCCAGATATATAGGATACATTATTGATTTTGTCCCATACCATGGCCTTCCATGCCACCTTTCTTACAAGAGGTGTCCACATAGAGACAGTTCCTACTTATCTGTTAATAGCATTAGCTATAGGTCATGATGGGCCATCAGCTGCAAGTCAGGTAGGACCATCAACTGCAGGTCATGAAGTACCATTAGCTACCATACAGGGAGGAGCTTCTACTCCAGGAGATCCTTCCCATTCGTACACATCATGTAGCCATATCTATTATGGTTTTTCCCATGCAGGTTTTTGGGAGCATGTAATTACATGAAACCTAAAGGTTTTGTTAGTAAATGTTTTTTCTTATGGTTCATAGATATATGCCTACTCTTCTCATCTTTTTATCTCCTTAACTTGTAGTTTCTCAATAAAATCCCCCCTTGGGTGACATTGATTTAGACACTTCAGTGCCTCAGTTATAAGAATATATCAACAATATATATTTTTTTTGCATGTTACATTGTTAGATGATGTTATTTTTGTAATAAATGCATATATTTGACTATTTGAGCACTCAGTGTTTATATCCATTGATACAGGAGAGTTGTTAAATGCCTCCCACTAAAGAGACTTCATTTCCTGATACCATAAGAATATCTCGGCAAGAGGTAACTTTTTGAACATGTTACATATGTTTAGTTGATGTTAATTTTGTAATAAATGCATCTATTTGACTATTTGAGAACTTGGTGTTTGCATCCATTGAGAGAGGAGAGACAACAGGTGCTTCCCAACGTAGGTACATTAGTTCCTGATACCACAACGATATCTCAAAAAGAGTTATCTTTTTGAACATGTTACATTCTTATTCGATGTTAATTTTTTTATAAAAAGCATATATTTGACTATTTGAGCACCTAGTGTTTGCAACCATTGAGAGAGGAGAGTCGTGTGTATACTAGATGGTCTTCTCCTTGAAAGACAAAAAGTGGGGATACACATTGATAGGTAATTTGACTAGACTTAAATTGTAGTTGTTTATTTTTTAAACATACATTTCATACATATATTTTCACAAGTATAACATGTATAACTATTTTAAATAATGGGTTGCTCATAGACATTGCTAGTAGGAGAGCCTGTTGTAACAAGTACCATTCTTCAATATACTATGTAAAGATGAAATATTCTTTCTATCATTTTTCTAGGCTAATGAAATATGCAATAGATAACTTGGTAGCCATTACTTGACTATGCTTATTTTCTTGTTATTTGAATTTTTTTGTATCAATTTAACTAATTTTAAATTAATTTGAATTTTGCCTCTTAGTTTGACTTTTTGTCTTTGTTTGAGTTACCCCAATTAGGTTTGACTCTATATTAGTTTGAATTTTCTCCCATCTGGATTTGACTTACTCTAGCTTGATTTGATTGATTCCGGCACGGTTAGCTTTTTTCCATCTTCATTTGGATTTTTTCATCAGATTTTGAATTTGAATCGGTCTTAATAGTTATAGCTCAATTTTACTTTTTCCATCTCTTTTTGGCATTTTGCATCCCTGTCTAACTTCCAACGTCTTTGTTTGACTAATTTTGGCTTGGTTTGACCTTTTTGTATCGATTTGATTTACTATGGTTAGGCTTGATCAATTCCAACTCAATTTAACTTTTTCCATCTTGGTTTGACTTTTTTAGTCTCTATTTGACTTCCTTCATCCACGTTTGACATTTTCCATCTCAGTTTGATTGATTTTAGCCTGTTTTGACTTTTTTCATCTTGATTTGTCTTTTCCGTCTCAGTTTGTCTTTTTCATCATTGTTTGATCGATTCTTACTTTATTTGACTTTTTTTGTCTCAATTCGGTTTTTTCATTTGATTTTGACATCCTTTAGCTTAGTTTGACTAAATTCAGCTTGGTTTGACTTTCCTCACTTCAGTTTGACTTTTTCATCTCGATTTGACTTAATACACCTCGGTTTGACCAATTCTGACTCAATTTGAATTTTTCAGCCGAATTTGATTGATTTCATCTTAGTTTGACTTTTTTCCTTCTCTATGGATATGAAACCCACACATGAACTAAGAACATCCCCCAAAAGTGAATAGGTTGGCTCATACTTTCTTATTTATTATTTCTGAATTATCTTTTCACCTTTTGGAGAGGAGGTCTGCCAATTTACAACATATGTTCATTGATGTAATGGAGGTTGAAGACAATCCCAGAATGTCTAGAAAAACCTTAGAGTAGGGAAATGAGGATGAAATGAGATAGAGATTGGAGTTTGAGGGCAGATGTGGGCATGAAGTATCTGTGTTATTTTCTCATGATGGGCAGGGAGGTGGTCAGCCCAGCCATATACGAGAAGATAATGGTGTTATTTTTTCTTGTGGAGATTGCCCTCAGCAGATGAAGAATTCTGTGATGCAAGGTTTTGGAGAGATGTCTGGTCCACCCATATATGATGAATACTGAGATGAGGATGTCATAAAAAATTTAGAAGTGGAGGAGAGGAATGAACCACCATGCAGTCATTTCCACTATGTAGAGGAGTCATCCAAGGAAGAGGGAACATTTGTAGCTCCTAATTTCACCATTGAAAGCCAGGGAAGTATTAAGACTGAAGGTGGTGAAGCCCTACTTCCCGAAACTGAATCATTTTCCAGAATAAAGAAAATTCTTCTAACCATGAGTGAAGAGAACCTTGAGACTCTTCCTGGAGAACATGGCCCGCATATAAGGGAGGAAGAAGGTGCTAATGATCAGGGGGTTCCTAGAGATCCCCAGCAGGCATAAGTTTTTTTTTTGGACTGAAGCTAAAGGATATTATGGGATCCTTGAAGAAGTTCTTGGGCTTGGCACATACCTTCACCAAGCTGACCAGATAATTGAGATGCTAGAGGAAGACCAGGAGGGTCAACACAATGTTTATACAGGTTTTTCAAACCTTGAATCCTACTCTCGAGGGGAGGGTCCCTTACTTGATCCCTTCAGAAATCAGGGTGAGATTACTTTTGAAGCACCAGAGCAGAATCAAGTTTTTAATCTTGGAATTTCAAGAAGCCAAGGGGGTGACGTTATGAATAGCCTAGGTTTCTAAGCAGCCTCTCATGTTGCAGAGTTACAATCACAGCAGAAGAAGAGGCATGAAGCTGGTTGTGTCGGTATTATTAGGTTATATAGGGGTCTAAGCAGAGGGGAGTTCCGGGTTTTGTTGGAATCTTGCCACCAATGTTCTATCCCTATGCTTGATATGAGTGACACACGAGATAAGCAAGCTCCTTACAGTTCCCTGGGAAGAAAATTGGCCCAAGTGCAAGTAGAGCTGCAATCTGATGGAGGGCCAAAGGAGTGGCAGAGGAAGCAGGTTTGCTTGGTCAAGGGAATAGTAGATAAATTTGGAGAGCATCATACTTCATGCAACCCCATAAATGACTATATGAAGAGGTTCTTTAGTGGGGGTAAAAGGTTTTGTTTTTACCAAGGAGATTACTCATGTCATCGGTACCTTTTTAAATTGCATTCTTATGGTCTGAGTTTAGTCAAGCATGGTGAAAGAGTCTACCTAGGGTATGAGTTGGTGGACTGGCTGCACTGGAATTTTTATATCACATGATTTGGAAGCCATTTGAATGACGTAGGGTAGGGAGGCTTGTACATAAATAATCTCAACGTGGTGAGCACATTTTCAGAAGTTTTCAATTACAGTAATGGGTTTTAGCCTTCAGTTTATTTTTCTAGTTTTCGATAAAGGATACAAGCCAAACATTTTGTGATGGCCATGGCCCAATGGATCAGGAACTGGTCTGCGAGGGTTCTTTGCTACCTCGCAGGGAGGATAGCATCCCCAATAGGAGCTAGTTGTTAGCACTAGAATTGTGCTAAGTATTTGAAAATATTTTTTGTGAAGGGAGGAGTTGTAGGGTCATGGAAAAACCCAAAGGAAACCCAACCCTTAGTCTGCATCCCCTAGTGGAAAAAAATCAGAACCCTATACAATAGGCGACCAAGATTAGAGCGATGGAGATCGACGATTATAGGCCTCCATCACAAACGAAGTTGAAGGTTGTATAACCGCGAATGAGGAGTTAATAGGCGGGCAAGTTATAATTTGATCGATGGCAGAGGATGCGAATCAACGATTGATAATTTGTTCGCATAATTGACATGAGCGGAGAAATCCAATTCGCAAATATGTGAACGTTTCATAGAGGGACGCAGGTTTGGATGAGCTGGATGCAATGAGGCTCAGATCTATGCCAAAAATTTAGTTCCCAGATCCTACTTGTGCGGGAAATCAAGCAAACCAAAATTTGTGAACATTGTAAAGGCCCACCGTTTGATGGACCAGATGCATTCAAGGTTGAAGATCTACGGAGCTAGTTTGCATTAGCCGATAGAAGTTGGTGATCATCTCTCTGAGTTCAAATCATTGCCAATTGATCCGAAGCCACCTCAACACCATCAAAATAGTTTACCCCTATCTCGAAGGCATGGCTAAGCATGCTTCACATCAGCTCAAGTCGTAGGCATCATTGTTGATTGATTGGGAGATTCTGTCAAACCATCATCACCAGGAAGTAATCACGAGTGGTTGTTGTCATTGTCGCGACCGTTATAAGAATGGTCCCCGAGTCCCCTATTCAGGATCATTGCATGTGAAAGGTGGCAAGCTTGGCCACTCAGGCATCTTTCAGTTAAAGTCTGGTTATAGAGAGAGATCAGGGATCCGAAGTGGTTGTTGTACCAGAGCAAGTATGGTCTGAGGTGGAGGAGGATCATGTTTCCTCCTCTCCGCTAGTATTCGACCACGTGGAAGAAAGTTCGGTCAGTGACCCTAAGGTGCACGAAGGCCAACAGAGGTGCAGGCAGGTCCAACGTCGATCGAAGAAGAAAAGGACCGAATAAGAGAAGTGGGACGCCCTTCATGACGTGAAGATTATCAAAGATTACATCATCCCCACTGAAGAGATGACACCTCCTCCTTTAGCAGAAAAAGCACTAGGGAAGATTCCCTTATGGTAGAAGACTTTTTTGAGCCGTAGGGCAAATTAAAGCCTCAAGAATAAGGTGGTGACCTATTCACGCCATTTATTTTTCCCCACCCGACAAGTTTGTATTTGGCTAAATGTAAAGGTATCTCTTTCCTTACGTTTTGAGGCCATTTGGGGTCTATCGGTCGTTTGAGGCTATTGTGGTTTGCACCGTGTAAGGGACACCTATAGAGACAGTCAGGGTTTGTCTATTAACAGTCCTTTTCATCTTATGATTTGATGTAAAAAATGGCGAACCGAGCCCTATAGGTGGCAGCATATTTTGTAACCTTTTTTTATGAACAATTCGAGGCTAAGAGCCTATAAATATCTATGTAATAGCAGTAGAAAGGGTTGGAAAATCAATAGTTGAGGCCTTTGGGAAACTAGGATCTATTTTGAAGCATTCTCCTTAATAGAATTGTAGTGCTTGAAGCTGGTTAGGACAGAGATTCATGTGTTATCTAGTTTACAATTTGTATTTCCTCCCTCTCAAGTGGATGTGTTTCATGTTCTTTACTTCCATTATGTTGTTCTCTTTCATGTTTGAAACTAGTGTATGGTAATGCAAAATTCTTTTTATAAGCTCTATATACTGTTTCAGATATCCACCAACTTTTCCACTAAATTTAGCATAGGATTCATCCCCGTTAGTGTAATATCCTTGGTAATATTCAACCAAGATATTAACTCCAATTTATTTTTTTTACCAAAATTACTAGTGATTTTTCTTAATAATTTTATGAGGAGAGTAGGTAGTTAGTGACGGGGACCGAGGCTCAAGGTGAGTTTGGTAGGCTGAAATTTTAATTCTTGAAAATATATGGAATTAGGTGCAGCAGCAGGTCTAAAGGTCAAGAACATATGTGTCGTTTGAACTAAGTACCGGAACCATTCACTTTTCAACAACAGTGATGCATTGTTGCCTACTTCGAGGCTGCCTAGGTAGCAGGCATATGCAAACTAGATAGTTAGGGTGATAATGAGGTAGAGGGAAGATATATTATCAGTCATAGAAGTTATAGTAAGATGATTGAGCATATTTCGGGAGGTTTGGGAAGTATTCCATGATAGAGGCTCAACTAGGATTGTGGAGCTAGGAAATTTGATGGCTTCCCAAACGCAAGGGAAAGGCTTCTAAATTGTGGTTTTTTGGGATGATATTGTTAATATATAAAGTTATTGACCTACTGCAAAAGACGGGAGGTCAAATGGGTGCTCAAATTGCATTTTACAACGGAATCACTAAAACTAGTCTAGGAAAACCATCCAAAGAGCTAGTCTTGCTTTTTAATTGAAAAAAATGACTTTAATGAATAAAAATATCTATAATGAAATATTATGCAGCTCTGATATACTGATATGAACAGTGACACATTGATTTTATCATAACAGAGCCATCATTTTATTCCAGTGGCTTTCTTCTCTAAACAGTTTGCCTTACAGGCTATAAATTACAGTACATTGGATGGAGAACATGAAGATAGAAGAGATTTGTTACAGGGGATCTATTCTGATGTAGTGATCAGAATCTATGCATATCAGAGGACTTATTTTTCTGAAACCACTGCTGTAAAACTTAACTGATGTGCCCTCCTTCAACTGATTGTCTCCACTAGTGGAAACACCTCTAGATTTGGTTGAACAACTGGAGAAATGAGAGAGGAATGAGAGATCAGGTCTGAATTCGACCTATGGAAATGGAAGCCTCTGATAAATGCTGATAATAAATTCTAGAGCTCACTGGAAGTCCTGGGCACTCTCCTCCTTAGCTATCTTCATCTGCTGGTGAACCTTCTCCAAAACTAGCTAGTAAACTGTTGTGCTGGTAATCTCCTCTCCAAACTGCCATTGAATCTTCAATGGTGACCTGAAATGAATATCAATGGATGCAATACTGAATACTAGACTTGATAACACTCATAGGAAAACTCACATGGCCTTGGGGCACATCACCCAAGAAAAGTGGTTGAGGCACATCACTCAACTTGAGGGCTTAGAGCTCTCATACAAAATTCTAACAATGATCAGAAGTAAGAGATGGAGTTAGAAACATTGTTAAATAGAAGAGATGAATTCTTCCTCAATATAGCCACACATGTGGGTGAAGTAGGGAACATTCCTTGATAGGAATGTATACTTCTGATTGGAAAAACTTGCCTTCTTTTGTCTTCCTCCACTCAGATTAGCAAGTGTGCCTAGGTTAGCTTTTCTGGATTGTTGCTATTCTTTTCTGACTGCTTTCCTTGCTTTATCCACTTTATTTACTTTCTACTTTCCTACTTTTTTCTGATTTTTCCATCTTTTGTCAGTTTCCATCTTGGTGCAACTTTCCAACTTGTCTCCACTAGATTCCTTAGCTTTTCTGAGATTTACCACTTAAGCAAGTTTGGCCTACTTGACCAATTCAAATTTCCTATCCAAGTCATCAACCACTTGACACATTTATTAGTAATAAACATTTAAATGACAATAATACAACTCATAAATAATTTAACTAAGCAATTAATTAATTATCCAGTAATTAATTAACTACTATGGTGTAATTGCTTCAAAACTTCCCCAATTAATTAATTTCTCAATTAATTATGAGCTTAGACCCCTAGGGATAGGAGGATCCAAGTGGTGACCAAGGTCACTAGGGAGGGGACATGACAGTCCTCCCTTCCCAATAGTACTTGTCCTCAAGCAGTTTTGAACTAGGATGCTGCAGAATCTGTTCATCTTCCCAGGTGGCATCTTCACTATGCAGACCTTTCCATTGGACTAGGTATTCTTTAATAATTCTACTTCTCAACTTCCTTTCTCTGATCTACAAGATGTCTTCAGGTTCTAGGACTAGATGTCCTTCATCATCAGGGGGGCAAAATTTCTGAAACCTTAACTTGTTGGCCGAGGGATTTCTTCAAACAGGACAAATGGAAGACATTGTGTATTTTACTCTCTACTGGCAGATCCAACTCATAGGCTACTTCACCCACTTTCCTTGTTATTCTGTAGGGCCCATAAAACCTTGGCAATAATTTTTTAGACCCCTTTGTCTTAAGAGTGGTTTGCCTGTATGGTTGCAATCTCAAATAAACCAAGTCTCCTACTTCAAAGTTTCGATCTATTCTATTTTTATCTGCATTGATTTTCAGCTGATTTTGTGCAACTTTCAATTTTTCTTTGAGTGATTTAAGGATGTCTTGGCCTTCTTACAGCCAACCCTTTTCCTTCTGTGGCTTGCAATTTCCAAAAACCATTTATGCAAAAGTGACAGACTCATGCCCATACGAGGCTTTGAATGGGGTCATTCCAATGGACATGTGGAATGTGGTTTTATAGCAGAACTCCCCCAGATGTAACCAGTTGACCCACGCCTTCTGCTTCCCTGTAATATAGTTCCTGAGATAACCTTCCAGCCATTAGTTAACTCTTTCAGTTTGCCCGTCTGTTTGGGGATGATAGCTGGTACTGAGGTTTAAACTAGTATTTACCAATTCGAACAAAGATTGCCAAAAGGAACTGGTAAACTTACTATCCCTGTCACTGATTATGATTTTTGGCAGCCCATGCAATCTAAATACTTCCCTAAAAAAAGGTGCAGCAACTTGACTAGAAGAAATAGTAGACGTGACAGCAAAAAAGTGAGAAAATTTGGTTAATCTGTCAACTACTAGAAAAATACTATCTTTACCGTGGGATTTGGGCAAACCTGTGATGAAGTCCATTGATATGCTTTCCCATTTCTATCCAGGAATTGGAAAAGGTTGTAGGAGACCAGTAGGATGAGTGTGCTCAACCTTCTTCTGCTGACATGCAGTACACTCACTCGCATGCCTCAGAACATCCTCCTTGAGGCCCTTCTAAGTGAACCTTTCTCTTAACTTCCGGTAAGTTTTGAAAATACCGGGATGGCCTACTACTAGTGCATTGTGGGAAGCCATAAAAATGTGCTCCTTCAGCTTAAATTTAGGATTCAAAAAAATTATGTTCTTAGAATAGATGACATCATTGATAACGTATTATGACCTTCCTGATTTACTCTATCTAGCAATTCACAAGCAAACTGATTTTCTGCATATTCCTTAACTAGTTGCGCCTTCCAGTCAGCAGGCACTTGCAGCAAAGAAAAAATAGGATTTCTAGTGAGGGCATCAACAACTACATTCAGCTTACCCTTCTTATATTCAATATCAAAATCATAAGATTGAATTTTGCTTACCCATTTTTGTTGCCTGTCATTCAGCTCCTTTTGGGTTAGGAAATGCCTCAAACGTTTGTGGTCTATTTTAACTATGAATTTACCTCCCACCAGGTATTGCCTGAATTTAGCCAATGCATGCATGATGGATAACATCTCTTTATCATAGATAGAGTACAACTTCTCATGGGGCTGCAACTTTCTACTCTCATAAGCAATCGGGTGTCTATTTTGCATTAAAACTACTCCTATGCCTTCACCCAAGGCATTACACTCCAATATAAAAGGTTGGCTGAAATCTAGGAATGCCAATACTGGGAAGCTGCTCATAACTTCCTTCATTCTATTGAAATATTTTTCAGTCTCCTCATTCCAGCAGAAAGATCCCTTCTTGGTAAGGTTTGTCAAGGGAGAAGTGAGTTTGGAAAATCCTTTCACAAATTTCCTGTAGTATGTGCATAAGCCTATGAATCCTCTTAGAGCAGTTATATTCTTTGGGCTGGGCCAATCTAGGATGGCTTGGATCTTCTCCATGTGTAACTTAACTCCTTCTTTCCCAATGATGTGTCCAAGATAGAGGAGCTCCTTCATACCAAACTCACACTTCAGCAGTTTGGCATAAAAGGATTGTTCTGCAAGTAGAGTGAGTACATTGTCCAAGTGCTGCAAATGTTCTTCCCATGTCTTACTATAAATCAGAATGTCATCAAAAAATACAATTACAAACTTATAGAGTTGTTTGCTGAAGACTCTGTTCATGCGAGACTAAAAAGTTGCTAGTGCATTTGTTAAGCCAAAAGGCATGACCAGAAATTCAAAGTGCCCAAAATGGCACCGAAAGGCAGTTTTCTGCACATCTTCACTTTTCATTTTGATTTGGTGTTAACCAAAAAAAATATCAATCTTTGAAAAATATTTGTCTCCATGCAGCTCATCAATCCTTGGAATAGGATATCTATTCTTGATGGTTTTCTTATTTAAAGCTCTGTAATCAATGCACATGTGCATTGTTCCATCTTTCTTTTTTACCAAAACCACCGATGAAGCAAAGGGACTTGAGCTTGTTCTTATGAACCCCATCTCAAGCAGCTCTTTGTTGGTCTTCTCTCTTTCATCCTTGAATCTCTTGGGATGTTTGTAGGGGTGCATTTTTATGGGAAAAGTACCAGGTTCAAGCTCTATCCAATGTTCAGTACCCCTATCAGGAGGCCTTCCATGTGGTAAATCTTCAAACACTTTTTTGCGTTTTTGGATATCTTCAGGATCTTGTGACACATCAATGGTGGTTCCTTTGGTAGAGATAAAACTTTTAGCAGCACACTCTATGTCTCCATGCCTTAAAACAGATATCATACTATGTGCAGAAATCGCTTGTTTTGGGTAGGTGTTAACCCCTCTCAAAACCACTTGCTTACCTTCAGTATCTTTAAAGCACATTTGGGGAATCATATAATTTACCACATGCTCACCAAGTGAGAACATCCATTGTACCCCCAACACAACATTAGTATCAGCAACATCAACAATGTAAAAACTATCAGTTGCATTATGGTCTCCAATAGTTACCTACATCTTGGGAATCCATCTGTTGCACTGCAAAGTGTTGTTCTTTCCAGGAATAATAACTATGAAACCTCCAAATTTTTCAGAATGGATTTTTCTTCTCTAAACCATGGCTGCATCATTTAAATTATGTGTGGCCCCTCCATCGACCAGCACTAAAACTTTCTTCGCTTCCATCACTCCCTTGAACCTCATAGTGTAGAAGCGGGGAACTCTACTCAAAACGGAAAATTTTGCTTATGTTTGTGTTGGTTCTTCTCCTCATGTTGTATTATACCCCTCTTCTGTTGGTTCTTCCACTTGTACTTATGCACTCATTTCCTCCTCATCAATTTCAGAAAATACTTCTATGTAGTGAGCTTTACCCTTTGCACATTTGTGCCCTGGAACCCATGGTTCTTGGCCGGAAAAACACAGCTTTTTCTTTCTTAACTCATTACGATCTTGGACTGAGTATTCTTTCTTGTTTGGGGCTGCATTATTTCTAAATGGTGGCTTGGAATTCTGAAATTTTGTAGGTGGATTAAACTTAGGGGGGTATCTAGTTCTTGGGATTGCATCTTGCAGATCCCTTGTTCGGCTCAAAGATTCTTGTAAGGTAGCTGGTTGGTAGGCTTTAACCAGCCCTCTCAAAGGTTCTGTCAATCCTATCGTGAACAAGAGGATTAACCCGGATTCTGATATATCAGTGACCATCACAGCCATCTTTTGAAATTCTGATATATATGCTTCTGGAGTGCTGGTTTGTTTCAAATGTGCCAACTCACGGAAAGAAAGCTCAGGATCCCTCCTATCAAATCTTTCCACCAACCTCCTAGTCAAATATTCATAAGACTCAACTAAATCATGTCCCATGGTTCTCATGCCATGGAACCACCAATCACTGGCCTCTCCATCCAAATGTAAAACTGCCATCTTGATGGCATCCTTTTCTGCCATGGGATGCAGCTGAAAATATATGTCTAGTTTATGCACCCAGGAACTAGCATTACATTTTGCAGTCCCATCAAAGTAAGGTATCTGGACCTTACCTGCAGCATTACTCAACTCAAAATTGTTTTTTGGTTGCCTATTATATCCCCTTGGCTAATTTTTTAGGTAAATCTCAGAAAAATATTTGAAAGTGAGATCTCTTCTGCACTCATCACTCAAGGTCAGATATACTGCATGCTTTTCCTCACAGATAGCTACCGGTGCACCGGGTACTTCTTTATTTTCCTCAAAGAAGGAAGGCATGGTATGCCAAGGATGATCTTTAAAATCCAATTTAAAGTCTTTAGTTGTATTAAATGGTCTAGTCTTTGAAAAAATGGTTTCTGCAAATGTTTTCTTTTCACCATGGTGGGAACCACTAGCACTCCCTTCTGCCTCTTTGTGTGCAAACTGTCTACTAAGGAGTTCTTTAGTTTCTTGGCCATTTTTTGCAACAGTATGAGTTAGATTGTCTATTCCTCTAACCATCTTAATAAGCAGTTGTCCAAACTCATCATTAGCTTCCTGTTCAGACATATCTCTATTCCCTTGTATTTGTCCTTCTATAGAATCTACCTCTTCTTCCCTAGTGTCTTTGGGGTTCTTTCCTTTAGTGCTAGGGGTTTTTATTGATCTCATCACCACAAAAAGAGTAGGTTCATAGGACCATGCTCTCATACCACTGTAATATCCCTGGTAATATTCGACCAAGAGAATAGAGAGAATAGATATTTTCAGTCATAGAAGTTATAGGAAGATTCTTGAGCATATTTGGGGAGGTTTGGGAACTATTGGATGACAGAGGCTCAACTAGGATTGTGGAGCTAGGAAATTTGTTTGCTTCCCAAACGCAAGGGAAAGGATTCTGAATTCTATTTTTGTGGGATGATATGGTTAATATATAAATTTATTTACCTACTGCAAAAGACAGGAGGTCAAATGGGTTCTCATATTGCATTTTACAAGGAAATCACTAAAACTAGTCTAGGAAAACCATCCAAAGAGCTAGTCTTGCCTTTTAACTGAACAAAAATGACTTTGATGAATTAAAATATTTGTACTGAAATATTATGCATATTTGTTATACTCATATTAACAGTGACACATTGATTTTATCATAACAGAACCATCATTTTATTCCAGTGGCCTTCTTCTCTAAACAATTTTCCTTACAAGCTAGAAATTACAGTACATTGGATGGAGAACATGAAGAGAGAAGGGATTTGTTACAGGGGATCTATTCTGATGTAGTGATCAGAAACTCTGCAGATCAAAGGACTGATTTAGCTAAAACCACAGCTTCAAAACTTAACTGCTGCGCCCCCCTTCAACTAATTGTCTCCACCAGTGGAAACACCTCTAGATTTGGCTGAACAACTAGAGAAATGAGAGAGGAATGAGAGATCAGGTCTGAATTTGACCTATGGACATGAAATCCTCTGATAACTACTGATAATAACTTTTGGAGCTCACTAGAAGTCTTGGGCACTCTCCTCCTTAGCTATCTTCATCTACTGGTGAACCTTCTCCAAAACTATCTAGTAAACTACTGTGCTGGTAATCTCCTCTCCAAACTGGCACTAAATCTTCAATGGTGACCTGAACTGAATATCATTGGTTGCAATACTGAATACTGGACTTGAATAACACTCACAGGAAAACTCACATGGCCTTGGGGCACATCACCCAAGAAAAGTGGTTGAGGCACATCACTCAACTCGAGGGCTTAGAGCTCTCATACAAAATTCTAACAATGATCAAAAGTGAGAGATGGAGTTAGAAACATTTTTAAATAGGAGAGATGACTTCTTCCTCAAGATAGCCACACGTTTGGGTGAAGGAGGGGGCATTCCTTGATAGGAATGGAAACTTTTGACTAGAAAAAATTGCCTTCTTTTGTCTTCCTCCACTCAGATTAGCAAGTGCACCTAGGTTAGCTTGTTTGGATTGTTGCTATTCTTTTCTCACTGCTTTTCTTGCTTTGTCCACTGTATTTAATTTCTACTTTCCTGCTTTTGTCTGATTTTACCAGCTTTTGTCAGTTTCCATCTTGGTGCATCTTTCCAACTTGTCTCCACTAGATTCCTTAGATTTTCTGAGATTTACCACTTAAGCAAGTTTGACCTACTTGACCAATTCAAATTTCCTATCCAAGTCATCAACCACTTGGCACATTTATTAGTAATAAACATTTAAATGACAATAATACAACTCAAAAATAATTTAACTAAGCATTTAATTAATTATCCAGTAATTAATTAACTACTATGGTGTAATTGCCTCAAAACTTCCCCAATTAATTAATTTCTCAATTAATTATGAACTTAGACCCCTAGGGATAGGAGGATCCAAGTGGTGACCAAGGTCACTAGGGAGGGTACATGATAGTTAGATGGCCATGCTGATGGATTGTTCATTTCTTCTTCCCTTATCACCAAACAAAGCATTTTGACTGTAAATGGGTGGCTCTCTTGCCTATGTTATGATATTTCATGCAGCAACACTGTTAATTTGTTTATGTGTTATGTTTGACTCCATTTCCCACCGTTTCTCTCATGATTATCTTACCAAATTTTAAAACCAATTTGTCCCAGTAGAAATCTGAACTTCTGAGTGTGCTTTGAATGAATATCTTTAATAAGAAGGCTGTGTGTTTATCTATGATTATTTTTAGTCTTTTATGAATTTTATGAGAGAGCACTCTTTGATTGTGTTGGGTCAGTAATACATTCTTAAGTGGTTTGTGGTTACCCCATTTTTCCTCTCTGCAACCTAGAGGTATGATTTGGGTGCTAACAGAGATGAAAAAAGTCAAACTGAGTGGAAATCAATCTAACCTAGAGAAAAAAGTCAAATAGAAATAGAAAAAGTCAAATTAAGCCATATTCGGTCTAACCTAGCGAGAGTAAGTAAAATTAAGATGAAAAATGTCAAACCAAGCAAAAATCAATTAAACTGAGTTGAAGGAAGTCAAGCTCAGATGAAAAAATACAAAATGAGATGGAAAAAGTCAAACTAAGATGAAATCGATCAAATAGAGCAAGAGTGAGTAAAATCGAGATGGGAACACTAGTACAAAATGAGAGATAAGTGACTAGGCGACCCAAAAATTTGGTCACCATAGCTTTTTCAAGGGATAAATGACTAAAATTGAGAAATGTTAAGTGATCTCACTAAAAATGACTAAGATAAATGATCAATTTGGTCACGCATAAAGAACTAAACTAAAAATGACCAAGATAAATGACCAATTTGGTCACGAGATAAGAACTAAACTAAAAATGACCACATAACAATTGGTCATTTATGTGGTCATTTTTAGCTGTGTCATTCCAGCAGTGGAAAATTATAATTTTGATAATGAATTTGTACAATTTACTAAATTTTAACAGTGCAAATGGATTCAGAGACCCCCTACAGTGCAGATGGATTCGGAGCACTGTAGGGGGTCTCCGAATCCATCTGCACTGTTAAAATTTAGTAAAGTTTACAGTTAATAGTATACAACTTGGATTATTTTTCCATACATGTCAATTTCACAACCTCCATTAATTCTCCATATGCATTTATTCACCATGGTTCTCTTTGCACGTAATTTTGAAAATATTTAAAGTCCTTGTGGGTCCCTCCCTTGCAAGAAATAACCAATATCTCCATTTTGAAGAAAAAATAATTCCTCCCTTTTTGTTAAAATCCCTTTGTTCCCATCTCCTTGAATAATAATAATAATAACCTCATAATCTCAGCTAACCCCTTCTCCTTCCACATATAAAATAAATAAATTATCAAAAATCGTTTTTCGTGTATCTTTTTACCCATACATAATATTAATATATTGTATAGTTTTGAGAGAAGAGAGGACCTACATTTTTGAAATGATAGTTCTCGACGTTTCGATCCCTACTGTGGGATCATCATCAAGATACAGTGAAGTATGGGAAGAAATTGTGATTGCCCAATAATCTTTGTATATGTAGTGGTGGTGGTGGTTTGGTAGATGGAAGTAGGTTAGGTGTTGACATTTTAAAGGAGGTTAGGGTTTGTAAAGTTTAATTAATTGTTCTTTATGTATTTTCTAATGTTTCAAAGTTAGAATTTTTTTTTTTTTTTGTAAGTTGCAGGCAGAAATTTAATTAACATAAGCATAGTATACATTGTGAGCAGTAGAGTTTGTTGCAGATTGGGGACGCCTCAGATAACGAAGCCACCATACCAATTGCTCAAAAAGACTGAAGTGACTGACATAATAAAAAATAAAGACCCTATGAGTATGGTCTTCCCATAAAAATATTGGGACTTTCTGCAAAAATAAATACTGATAATGTCTCATAGAACTATTAACTAAACCATACAAAAAATAAAAACAGAGAAGCTGATAGTCACAGAGATGACCAGGGGCTACAACCTTCCCATTAGCGTTTTGCAGGCATGTTCTCTAGTTCTTCCTCAAGGATGGGGCAGGTTACATAGAAATCCTCAGAGGTGCCCAGAGGGGGCAAAGTTGGAGAGGGTGACCTTGGAGAACACGTATCATCAGAAGTGGCACCACGAACAGCATCACAGGAAGCATCACGAATAGCATCACGAGCAGCATCAAGAACAGCGTCACAGGCGGGGATTGCAGAGGTTGAGCCTTTGTTCTTCTTGACCTTGGAGAGTTTCTTTATGGACCCAGTGGCTGTGGCTTCAGCAGCATCAGTCTCCTTGTTATTCTGCTTGGCAGGTTCAAAATTATTGCCCAGGGAGAAGATGTCCCAGGTCATATTAGCGTCCAGCATGTTAGAGTGGTCCGCCGCCTCTTTTAGACTGGCATTGATGTTCCTGACAATACTATACTTGGCTTTCCAACTAGCTTCCATGTCCTCTATGAGGTTGCTCATCATGTTCTTGAGCAACCAGTAATGATTAATGGCACCTCCATTGATACCAGAGACAAGGAGAGCCGCCACCTTAGGAGCCTCCCACCCATCGATAAGGCTTTGAGTTCTTGCAGAGATTCTTGGAGCATAACCATACATGACCGACTAGTCCATGACGACCTTGGGACTATGGCTGGAGCTTTCCCTGACGTTGCCCTGACAAGAGACCCCCCTATTGCAACTTGTCATGGCTTTGAGAATCACAGAGTAAGCCACCCCTAAGATTTCAAGCTTTGCGCAATAATTCTCAGAGAGAAGCCTGAACTCGATGGTAGAAGCAGAATACATGTCGGCAGGATGTTTTAAAGATCCAGGGCCATTAATGTTACAGTCTGTCGACCTCGTTGAAGGTGGCAGAATTGAATGCAGGACGCAATCGCCAAGGGAGGACGTCATTCTAAACAGACGGGAGTGGATTGTCACCATTCCCTTCGCCCTGTGATCTTAAATATGCGTCGGTGCTCAAGGTGGTGGAGTGATCATCGGTCCTGGTGGACAGATGTGTGGCTGTTATCGTCTCGTCCACCAATTCATGCATGTGAAGGGTCGTCCCAATGTTGCCACGTGCAGCAGTGCGAGGTGGCATTTGTTCTCAGTTGGCATTGTGTACGATGTCGGGAAGAGGATCACCTGCATCCGGGTTAGAAAATTTATTATTAATTAGTTTGATTAATTTAATTTAATTTTGATTTTATTAAATTCATTTATTACTTAATTTATTAATTTTATTTAGAATTTTTAGTTTTAATAATGTTTTTAATACTAGATGTTAGGTTTAATAGTTTTATTATAAAAATACTTTATTATTACGTTAGTTTGATATAGTTCATTTCATGATTTTAATATAATTTAGTTAAGATTTTAATTCTATAATGTTATAGTGTGTTAGAGTAATTATAATGATTAATTAATAATTTTTATATTTTAACTTGCTTTTTAATTCAGTTTGTAATTATAGGTTGTAGTTTACCTTTAGTTTGAATTGATCACAAGTTTTTAATTTTATATTGTTTTCATTTTAGATTATAATTTGGTTTAATTTAATTATATAATATACATTTTTATATAGCTAGCATTTTTTATATAAATTTTCTAATTTGATTTAGTATAGGGTTCAAACTTGAGTAATTAATTTGTTTTATATTATAATTTATTTTTATTTTAGTTTATTATTATGGGTTTTTAATTTTCATTTAGACACCTTAATTTTCACATGGTTCTTATATAATAAAATATTTAATATATTAATTTATTAATTTTGATAGTTATTATATATATATTGTATAGTTATTATATATATAATTAATATATGCCGTAACTAGTATTAACAAATTAAGGAAAATAAGTATATAAACAAAACAAATGTAAGAGATGGAGGGAAACTCAAAAAAAGTGAAAAGTGAATGAGCAGTAAATTAGAAAATAGATTGAGAGGGAAAATAAAAGAAAATAGAGCCTCCAATATATGTGATCTCCACCAATTGGTGAGAGAAAGCAAAGTTCTCCATATGGTTGCAAGGATTTGATCTCCACTAATTGCACACAGGAAACAAAGTTCTTCATATGGTTACAAGGATCTCTATCTGATAAACTTCTTGATTTTTCTTTAGATCATCTATTCGCCATCAATTTTCTCAACAATCTTTAGGGTGGTTTCGAAACCCTAGCTCAACTACTGCAGCATAATCACCATCATGCTTTAGGTAACAATTCCTACCCTTATCACTTTCGTTCCATTGTATTTATGGGATTTCTTTTATCTTTAAAAATATTTTTAAGCTTTGGAGTGTTGATGCTTGTGCTCAGGATCGATGTTTTTAGGCTTTATAGAAGCCGAAGAAGAGAACTTGATTGGATAAACATGAGCTCTTAGAGGGCTACTGGATGCACTCATACAAAGGCCCGGCCTTAGGGTTCTTCTGCTCAGCTTATAAACGTCTTTCTGTTATGCAATTTCTTCAACCCCTCCTCCATTGTGACTAGTCTTAGGGTTTCTACATAGCTTTGTCAAGTATGAAACCCTACTCAAAATAAACATGATACCCATCGCATTGCCCACCTCCATGACCACGGCCATGGCCGCAGCGGCAGAAATGGCTGAATTTCTATGACTCCTCTCATCGAACCTAGAAATATCTCAAACATGCCATTACTGTCATGCCTTTCATATTTTCTCTTCAACTCCCCTTCCTCGACATTATTTTTCTCGACGGGTTCTAGGATAAAAGCCCCAGAAGCACCCACGCCACAATTTTGCTTCCCATTTCCTGCTCTAGGCCTCACCACCATTGGAATCCAATTCTTTGAATACACGAACATAACCAGGGACTTTGGTGCACCAGTATTCTTGGCAATATATTCTCTTTTCACAGAGAGTTCGGCATAGATTCTCTCAAACTTGTCAAACACTTTGGTGGAAAAAGGATTCGACCTCTTTATTTCCATGTTTCTGTCGTGATCTGGGCCTCGGCGAGACATCAATTTCTTCTACTTCACCTTTCAATGATATCCTTCCGCAACACATTGATTTCGTTCTAGTGATATATACCAGAATATTGATGGATTGCAAGACCAAAAACACAGAAACCCAACTCAAAATCTACTGAACTCATCTGCTTCCAGCCTTAGCCGACCTCTAGAAGCTTCCCAGTTCTAATCGACCGCCTACCCTACACCAATCCCATCACTTAGAGCATACTTACTTGTGCTTATACTTAATAAGCATGGACAACAAAGCAGGCGGGTCTATAGAAGGAAGTTAGGTGGTAGAAGGCAGGTCTTCGGTCAAAGGTATCAGGTCAGAAGGGGAGAAGGTCAGTTGTTCATCTGATTCGTGCGAACCAGTAAAGGTCAAAGTAGGTAGGTTCTCCTATGTCCTATCGGTTATAACATCCCTAGGCGTAAGTTAAGCAAGATCTCTCTCAATGGGCAAGAATTGATCAGCAGGTAGGTTCTCCTGGAGTGCTTTCGATTCACTTGTGGACTTAACACAAGTGTTGTTAACTGGGACTTCAAGTTAACTGCTCAGGTTCCACTAGGTGTGATGATAACTAACTAGATATCAAATTGATGGGAAGTGAGAGTACAAGACAGGCAGTTCTAACCGAAAACCAAGTTGGGCATCCATGCGGCCCAACACGACCACCATTATGATATGTTGGGTTAGTGCTTGGAATAGCGCCATGAATTATTTCTCTACATAAATGGCTTCTCAAAGGATAAAGATGCAGCTCCAATGAAAGTTTCTGGAACAGAATCCTTGAGCGCAAATACTAGTCAATTTTCTCTGTGATCTGCATTGTCATCCTCCAGAGTAAACACATTCGCCTCTATTCTCCTCGAAGTCGGTTGCGATATTTTTTTTCAGTAGAGATTTGAAAGAGTTACAGAAACTAGCCAAGGTTTTAGGTATGTTGATACTCATGCACCTCATAATGGTTCTAGTAATCGAAGTATGGATTCCGCCCTTCAAAAAGATTGAGTGATTTCCTAATAAAATATTTTTTTGAATATGTGAGTATTTTGATCACAGTAGATCGAGGAGCTATGGAGAACCTCACAAAATCGAATTAATTTGCAAATACAGTGGAAAAACTTGAAAAAAGAGATAAATTTACACACAATGTATGCTCAAATCTTTGATTAACTGACTGTCTAACATATGAAAATGTTAGTAACAGGTTTTTATTACATCCATGAGAAAATCGAGAGCATTAGGTGGCTCAAGCTGAGTGTACAAGTCATCAATGCCAAATTGGCCTCAATCCCCCCTAGGTGGGTCCAACTCAATCCCAATCATCCCAAACAGCTACGAATTCTGGTGTGGAGGTGGCTGAAGCATGCTGAGTCATTAATTAGCTCAAGGCAGGCGTGGGTGAGCAAATAGAGGAGGTTTGGGGGCCCAAGGGAGCATTAAATGCTCCAAATCTAGCCAAAAGTGGGAAAAAATCCACCCTAGCGCCCTTGGTCAACTAAATTCCCCAAAACAAGGAGAGAGGGCGCACCAGCAATAAATGAGGGTGCACTTGTGGACAAAACTGGAGGCTGGGTGAACTGGTTTGCTCAGAAGTGGGTGTGAACACTCTCAAAGTGGGTTTTTGACCAACTATAGTCACTTAATCCAAAACATGGTTTAATTAAGCACATGGGCAATTAAAAATTTATGGATTATGGTACTAAGTGTGGTTACTGTTCTAACACCCCCCCTTAACCATAACTTTGTACATCTCATGAAAGATAAGTGGGAGGCCTTGGCAACAAAGGCTCAAGTCACCTCAATACAAACAGAAATTTTATTTGTCCATATGAACCGAGGAAAAGAAGTAAAACCTCATGGGATAAAAACTTCCCTAAAAAATGGACATGGGGCTGAACCTGCAATTAAATTGCAGCAATCACCATCCATCACTCACTCCAAGCAAATCTCTCAGGTGAGTGAAGGTCTTCTCAGTAAAGCACTTGGTGAAAATATCAGCAGTTTGCTCGGTGGATGGGCAATACTGCAGTGAAATCACCCTGTCATGCACCAAGCCCCGAATGTAGTGCATGTGGATCTCAATGTGCTTTGTTCTCTGCCTCTGTACTGGATCAGTAGATATCTTGATGGCACTTTGATTATCCACCCAAATATTGGTTGGAGAATCAATAGCAACACCAAACTCCCGAAGAATGCCTTGCAACCAAACACACTGTGTGGCTGCGTTCACTGCTGCCCTGTACTCGGCCTCTGCTGATGAAAGAGAAATTGTATGCTGTTTCTTACTTGACCAGCAAATAGGACCTTCAACAAACATAAACACAAAACCTGAAGTGGACTTTCTATCGATGGGATCTCCCGCCCAATCGGAATCAGAAAATCCAGCTAGTTGAAGTGAAGAACCAGCTGCATAGTGTACCCCGAAGCTCTTTGTTCCTTGGACATAATGAAGGATCCTTTTGGCTGCCTTCCAATGGATCTCATGTGGCTGCTGCATATACCTTGCTACAGCACTTACAGCATAAGACAAATCAGGTCTTGTATGTGTAAGGTACAGCAAACTTCCAACTAGCTGCCTATAGAGAGTGCAATCCACCACCGGAGAGTCTTCAAATTCACCTAGTTTTATGCCTGAAAGGAATGGGCACTTGGTTGCCTTAAATTCAGCCATTTTGAACTTGAATAACAGGTCTGAAGCATACTTAGATTGACTCAGCAATATACCTCTCTCAGATTGCTCAATTTCCAAACCCAAAAATGCAATCCTAGGTCGCTCATGGCAAATTCACTGTGCAAAGAAGCTTTAATTGAGCCAATTTGTTTGGTGCAGCTCCCTGTAATTAAGAGATCATCAACATACAGTACAATGACCTGCAAATTATCATCACAATGCTGCAAATAAACATTTGGATCAGACTTGCATCGACAGAAACCAATTTAGAGCAAAAAAGCATCCATTTTGGCATACCAAGCCCTGGGGGCTTGCTTGAGTCCATAGAGTGACTTCTTCAACCTGCATACAAGTGTGGGATCCTCTTGGAATCCTTCAGGCTGCTGCATATATATCTCTTCCTGTAGCTCACCATGCAATAATGCACTTTTGACATCCATGTGGTGAACTTCCCAACCTTTACTAGCTGCCATGGCTAGAGCTAGTCTAATTGAGTCCATCTTTGCAACCGGTGAAAAGGTCTCTGTATAATCCACACCATGGATTTGTGAGTAGCCCTTAGCCACTAACCTAGCCTTATATTTCAGATCAGAACCATCAGCAACAGGTTTGGTTCGGAAAATCCACTTACATTGCACTAGTTTCCTCTTGGGAGGAAGAGGCACCAAATCCCATGTTTTGTTCTCTTGGAGAGATTGGAATTCTTCTTGCATTGCTGCCCTCCACCTTGGATCATGATGAGCTTCCTGATATGATGTTGGATCAGATCCAATCATCATATAACAGTGATCAGCAAGCTCACTCTCATTTTCAAAGGAAGCATTGATTGTTTGGGATCTAGTCTTCCTAGGCTCTTGGGGATTTCCTGCCAATTCACCTGCAGCTTCTATGATTTTTTCAGCCCACTTGGGCCTTGATGGTGACTCATGTACAGCAATGTCATCTTCAGCCATGTCATCTTCAGCAATATCAGAAAAATCAGAGGTAGAATCATCACTAATCTCATTAAGGTGTGGAGGAGAGGAGCTTTCCCCTGGTGCAAGCTCAAAATCTGGAATTGGTTCTTCTTCGAATTGCACACTTCTCTCAATGAAAGTTTTAAGTGTGGATGTGTCAAAGAGCTTGTAGCCCTTTGTGTCCTCACCATATCCAACCATGATACATTCCCTGCTCTGTGGCTCCAAAGCCTTCCTCTTTTCTGATGGAATTCGAGCCCATGCTCTAGACCCAAAAATCCTGAAATTTGACACATTTGGTTTTTGGCCAAACCATGCCTCATAGGGGGTTTTTCCTTTGACTGATTTGTGAAAGGCTCTGTTCTGAATATGAGCAGCACAATTGATGGCTTCAGCCCATAGCTTAGGGCTTAGATCCCTAGCTTCAATCATGCAAGTAGCCATCTCCTTGAGAGATCTATTTTTCCTCTCTGCCACACCATTTTGCTGAGGTGTGTAGGGGATTGAATGTTGCATTTGGATGCCACATTCCTCACAAAGGTGCTGAATGTTATTATTCACATATTCCTTTCCATTATCAGTCCTAAGGATCTTTATCTTATGACCACTATGGTTCTCCACTAGGGCTTTCCAAATCTTCATTTTCTCAAACACTTCTGACTTCAATTTAAGGAAGTAAACCCAGCAGAATCGAGAGTAGTCATCTATGAATGTAAGTACATACCTTGATCCACCATATGATGGAGTGGGAAGAGGACCAATGAGGTCTGAATGTACCAATCCAAGTGGTTGAGTGGCTCTCCTTGCCATTCCCTTCTCATAGCTGCGCTCAGGATGCTTTCCAACTACACACCCAATGCATGCACCATTTGATGATCTGATTTCTGGAAGCCCTTCCACCATCTCGTCCTTGTGCAATTGCTGGAGGTATTTGTAGTTCATGTGGCCAAATCTTTCATGCCACAACTTGGAGGTCTCGTTGGCATGAGAGACAAGAGCATGGTCACTAGAATTTGGAATGAAATTTGAGAATTTGTACATTCTCTCATCATGATCTGCATATCCTACAGCCACAACTTGATTTGAGGAGATTTCTGAGATTTCTACCAAATCTGGAGTGAATGTCACTCTCTTGGCTTCTCCTGTATGGGTCATTTGATAAAATGATAGCAAATTTGCAGCCAATGAAGGTACATAGAGCACATCACTGAAATAGCCATGCTCCATGTCAATCCTACCAATCCCCTTGGTTTGGAGTTCTGAATCATCTCCCATTCGAACTGTTGGGCCACCATTCGAATGCAAAGAGGAGGAGAGCTCTCTGGATGAAACCATATGTCTGGAAGCTCCTGAATCAATGATGAAGGAAGAGGGATTCGAAGTACCTGCTACCAAAGCATGACACTTCTCCTTATTGTCAGGGTTTGAGGTGCTCTCCTTCTTCCTTGTGCCCTCAGGGACTGGGATGTTGTTCTTCTCCAGCAGCTGCGCCATTGAGTCAATGGTTTTCTTCATACATGAGCTCTCTGGATGCCATCCCCTATGACAATAGGTGCATTTGGTCTTTTCCTTTCCCTTCTTGTCCTTCTCCTTTGACAGATTCGAACCCCCATCTGCAGACTTGGTCTTGTCAAACTTCCTCTTCTCTTGCTGCTTCGAATTCTTGGCTTTCTGCTTTCCTTTGCTTGCATTTGAAACACCCATTGCCAATGCTTGGTCCTTTGATTTTATGGTGCCCATCTGAACTAGTTTATCCTGCTCCTGAGTGAGACACTCCATGAAGGTAGCTAGTGATGGCATTTGCCAATTTCGAAGGGTCATTTTGGCTGAGTGAAATGTGCTAACAAATACTGAAAACTCTGGGCCTAGCTTCGAAAGGATGGACAGAATCAGTTGTTCCTCCTTCTTAACAATTCCACATTGTTGCAGTTGAAGCACTAGTGACTTGAATTTCGTGAAGAACTCCTGGATGGTTTCAAAATGCGCTGGGCTCAAGCTAATGAGCTCGTTTTCAAGCTGGTGGCCTCTCAGTTCATCAGTTTTCCCAAAGAGTGATTCTAGCTTCACCCATACTTCATTGGGAGTTGTCAAACTGTCTGTATGAAACAAGAGTTCCCTTGAAATGCTCAGGCATAGCAATCCATAAGCTTCATCAAGTCGATTGTAGTACTTTGCTTTCTCCACAGCAGAATTTGGCTCCACTTCTGTGCCCATGGTTACTCTATAGAGACCCTTAGATCTGAGCTTGATAACCATCTCAGCCTTCCAATCGAAAAAATTGAAGGGTGTGAGCAACATTTGGTTTGCTTCCATGACTGCTGCGTTAATGGTGAGAAAACTACTGAAACACCTGCAAAAAACACTCAATTTTTATCTGGAAATCCTCTCTAGAATGCAGTTCAACGCTCAATGTTGGCCTGCAACTCACTAACTCCACGATGGATCTGATACCATGTGAGTATTTTGATCACAGTAGATCGAGGAGCTATGGAGAACCTCACAAAATCGAATTAATTTGCAAATACAGTGGAAAAACTTGAAAAAAGAGATAAATTTACACACAATGTATGCTCAAATCTTTGATTAACTGACTTTCTAACATATGAAAATGTTAGTAACAGGTTTTTATTACATCCATGAGAAAATCGAGAGCATTAGGTGGCTCAAGCTGAGTGTACAAGTCATCAATGCCAAATTGGCCTCAATCCCCCCTAGGTGGCTCTAACTCAATCCCAATCATCCCAAACAGCTACGAATTCTGGTGTGGAGGTGGCTGAAGCATGCTGAGTCATTAATTAGCTCAAGGCAGGCGTGGGTGAGCAAATAGAGGAGGTTTGGGGGCCCAAGGGAGCATTAAATGCTCCAAATCTAGCCAAAAGTGGGCAAAAATCCACCCTAGCGCCCTTGGTCAACTAAATTCCCCAAAACAAGGAGAGAGGGCGCACCAGCAATAAATGAGGGCGCACTTGTGGACAAAACTGGAGGCTGGGTGAACTGGTTTGCTCAGAAGTGGGTGTGAACACTCTCAAAGTGGGTTTTTGACCAACTATAGTCACTTAATCCAAAACATGGTTTAATTAAGCACATGGGCAATTAAAAATTTATGGATTATGGTACTAAGTGTGGTTACTGTTCTAACAGAATATTTTGACCTGCTATTTTTCTGATATATTTTTCACCATTATACATATCACATAGTCTATTTGAATAGTTTTACTTGCTATTTTTATGACTTATTTTGCACCATTACACACTTCACAAGAGTTTGTGTGAGTTTGCATCTCTAATTTTTAGCTCAACCAAATAGATCTGAGGATCTGTAATTCACCTGTATTGGAAACAGTGTTACGTTTATCCAGCTTCATCATGGAATATGAGTATTATATACCTACAGTATTTGCATAATATAGTAAGTACATAACAATCTCATAAGTTATGCATCTATAATTGGTTCGAATCCATAGATAACAAGAAAGCATGGTATTAAAGCTTTAAGTTGATTACTAGTATGAACAGGTCATAGTGTTTACATAATATTTATACTTGTATTATTAGTAAAAACCAAAAGGCTATGAACACGATACCAGTAAGCTGAACATGTATGGGCATCTTGGTTCCATAAGGCTCAAGCTTAGCCTAAGTAATGGAGTTAGTTATGCTTACAGCTTATATGGGCATGTTGATTACACTATTACGATGTGTACAGTCTAGTGCACTGGCATATTAAACCTTTCAAGGGAAGGAGGTATCACTTCAGTGAGGCACGTATTATGTTTTTAATTTTAGTAATGTGCAAAGTAACAAATATTTTGTGGGGTTTTGAATTCCATTAGTTATCCTTTAATCACATGCATTCTAACTAACATAGAAGAAAGCAGTCACAGTAAACACAAGGATTACAATATCATCCCATATTAATCACAATCAGAAAGACATGAGTAGAATAGTACTCCATTATATTAGCATATAAATCGGTACACAACCTAACGGGCACAGAACTCATAACTTATAAATATCTCATTAACTAACCCAATAATAAAAACAACAAAATAATGGAATGCATGGTATATAGAGATGAGTGAGTGGATCGGTGAGTTCAACTTGATTGGTTCTTAATTGTTATAACCAAATAGATCTGAGTTCCTAGATATACTCAAAAGGAATCAAATCTCATTTTGCTCATAGAATCTAATACACCAGTGACTAAGTACAACATTCATTTGCCTCTCCATTTCCAAACAGTCTCAAAAGGAATCAAATCTCATATTTCTCATAGAATCTACTACACCAGTGACTAAGTACAACATTCATTTGCATCTCCATTTCCAAACAGTCTGTGTGAGTTTGGATCTCTAATCTTCAACACAACCAAATAGATCTGAGTTCTTAAATAAACCCAAAAAGTGGAAAGCTCACTTTGCTCATAAAATCCAATACACCAGTTAATAAGTCTAGCAATCATTTTCCTCTCCATTTCCATGGGTTAATGAACATTATTTAAAAAAATCTGAGTTCCTAGAAAAAACCCAAAATGAGTGAAAACTCAATTTCCTCATAGAATTTGATAAAGGGTGATGAAGCCTTGCATTCATTTGCTTGTCTATTTCCATCTAGGACATTCATTTAGGTTTAATGAGCTTGGTTTTATAAAATAAAATTATATTTTGAAATAAAAAAATTAGATTTCTAAAATTCCATGTGTTGGTATTGATGGTTTGTAGTGCACATTGGTCAAATCTACAAGGAACATTAATAATTTTTAATAAAAAAGAAATTTCTTAAAATTTTTATTAAAAAAAAACAATTGTACACTTCTACATGCTGTAAAATCTAAATCGCTATCATTATTTTGATTGTTTCTTTTATTTTTATTAAAAATGATATGCTTAATAGTGCAACTAGATCCATTCTCTAAAACCTAAAGAATTATCATTATCGAGGCACCCTAAACCCAAGTTCAATTGAACTTCTCATAACTATAAAAACTAACTTTTATGGAGGTTCTCTGTCAAACAACACAACATAGGAGAAACAAATTTTAATAAAACCTAAAAAGATCTATAAATACTTTCATACATTAACCTCAATAGAACTTTTCATAATTATAGATTTATAAGCTCATCAAATATATATTATTGTATGAAGAGCAACCCTAAATCAATCTCCTTTCGAGTCAACCTATGAGGTAGAAATTCCAATATGTGATATGGATTTTATCAGCTGAATAACAAACTCTTTAAAACTTTATATGTTTATCCCTTTGCAATCATTTTTCTCTGAAATTTGCAATATTGTAGGCAAACCAAGCTATTAAGATGTTCGTCTTTTGGTTTATCCTATATTTTTTCATTGCAATTTTTTTTATATCTTTAATCATATGTGATATATAAAGATAATATGTTCTGATATAAAAAACTTTAGTGTTCAAGTTAACCATATAGTGTTCAAGTTTTGTAAGGTTTAATTTTCTAGAATTTATATGACATATAATTCAATTCCAAAAAATTAAACACTAACAAGTAACGAACTTCTTCTTAGCCCTGACAACAGATCCAAATACGTTGATGTCTTTAACATTGTTTAATGTAAGTTAATACAAGATAAATGAATGGTAGCATTAATGAACAGGAGGTATTCTCTTTCATGGAGCAAACCTCCTTGGTGTATCGTACACAAATCAAATCCTACGAGGAGCACGAGATCTATATTTGATAATGAGGATAATAATTCTCCTCTGTGAATATGTTATGGCATAGTTCTTGAATCCATAATGTAAACATACATACTTAAATGTGCTGCTATGATATGGAATCTACCATAATACAGTATAGTTATATCCATTACTTATTTAATATTCTATGTCAGATACCTATATTTTATTGACTATTTGAAATGGCGAGTAGGAGGTACAATGGGAAAAAGTGGCAGCACAGTGTGAGGATTCTGTTTAAAATCAATGACCAACATTTTAGTTCAGAAGTCCCTGGTGATACTGTGGGAACATGTAGATTTGCAAAACAGACTTTTTTATTCGAAACACTTTATTCATATCGCTAAGAGGGTAAATATTAAAATGTTAACCTCAGAGGAAATATTAAATTGCTTACCTTTATAAGTTTTAAATTCTATGTATAAGCTTTTCTAACTTGTTTGAACTACTTAGGATTTTTAGGTGTTTTATAGCAATATATAGAGAGAATATTGAGCATGCAGTCTTGTAGCGACTCACCGAAATCTGATATCTGGAGTTTTTCATATAATGGTTTATGTGATATCTGGTTGCTTTCATATCATGGTCTATGTGAAATCTGAGATATTTTTGCTCTTTGTGGTTTTAAGAAATCGGATTTGTATAGGGCATATATATTTTAGACATGAAATATTTTCGATTTGGGGTTCTATGGAATGGGCCAAAGAGACAAGGAAACACTCTTTGTTCCTTAAAATAGTTTTTGATAAAGCTTATGATAAAGTTGACAAGTCCTTCATTATGGAAATGTTACAGTGCCTTCGAAGATGTTCTATGGGTATTTTCATGGTGAACACCCTTTTTCTAATGCTTCAATTTTTTTGAATTGAGTTGTGAACTCATATCTCACATCCCACTTCATTGTTTCAATCACACAAGGTTTCCCACTTTCCCCCTATCTATACATGTTTGTTGTTGATGCTTTGGGATCTTTGTTGGAAAGAGTTCAGGGTATCTCTTGCAATGAACCATAGCTGTTCATATACTAAATATCCAAAAAAAATAGGATAAGAGAGTATTAAAACATACTCTTCATACACTCTTCATATACTAAATATATTTTCAACATTCAATTTGAAAATGAATCTTATTTTTGGGATGTGTTTGTCTTGGTAGATCTGGGTTAGAGAAGTTGAAGAAGGAATTACTAGAAAGCATAGAAAAAGTAATTTCATGTGTTGGACAGTAACTGCATACTGGTCTAAGACTATATACACAAGTTGGATTTTAGATGATTGTTAGTCAGTACTTTGGTTTTCCTATTTTTTTGTTTTAACTTATTTACATGTTATTGAAATACAAAGTAGAGGATACAAATTAGAGACTTCACTCCCTTGACTGTGGATGTTCTAATATTTTACTTGCATAGTTGCAGTGTAGTGACATGGGTGCATTGTTCCAATGTTCGGTTATGCTAAGTTGCTAACACACTGTCATGCTCCCTTGCATGTGCACTTTCATTGTGGACACACAACATAGCATAATGTGGATGAGCTATCATGGATGGACAAGTTAACAATTCATTGCATGGATAAGTCCAATGGTGACAGTGGATTGTCTTCCTTCTTTTCTTCATCTTCTTGAACTTTGGTACACATGTAATATAGGATCATGAAAAAAATATCTATACTATATATCTTCTTTTCATCTGTCTTGTTCAAAAAAATTGGATTGGAGTGCCAACTTCTAGCCATTTACATTTTCAGTTACTACTTTGTTATCGAACTAGTCTGTTACATGGATGGCTAGTTTTCTTAGATGTAGAAGCTTGTCTGTTTCCATGTTCCCTGAATCCCCACTGCCTGCTTAACCCATGAGATTTGGCTGTCTAATTCTAATGACGGATCCTTGTTCATGTTTTTTAAATATCGTTTAGAAGTTTTGAGTCCCTTCGAGGTTCTAGCCACCTCACCTGGCTCCCATGATCCATCCTCGAGATTAATTTAATTCCTCATATTAAGTCGCATATCTCAGCCTATTTTTTTTACTTGATTATATTTTTATTCTCATATCAATCCATAAGGAATTATATGTAAGGGTGCTAGCTCAATGGTAGAGCACCTGCCTTATAGGCAGGAGGTTGGTGGTTCGATTCCTCCGTGCCCTATTTATATTCTGAAACCACTAAAAAGAGATAAATGACTAAAAAAATGACCAAAATTTGAATATAAATGACCACCAGTACAACATGAGAGATAAGTGACCAAAAAAATGACCAAAATATGCATATAAATGAGCACTTTTGAGTTGGCGATCGCTGGTAGCAAATTAGCGGTCATTTATCATGTGACAAAAAATGTGGTCATTAATTGTGACAATTAATGACCAAATATATTACCAAATTAATGACCAAATATACGACCAAATATATGACCACAAGATAAGCTATAAATGACCAAGCTAAATATGACCACATTTTTGGTCGTGTGATATATGGCCACTAATTCGCTACCAGTGGTCACCAACTCAAAAGTGGTCATTTATATGCAGATTTTGGTCATTTTTTTGGTCACTTATCTCTCATTTTGTACTAGTGGAAAAAAGTCAAACCGAGACAAAGTAAGTCAAACCAAAAAAGTCAAGCCGAGTTGAAAAAAATCAAACTGAGTGAAATAATCCAAACCTAGATGGAGTAAGTCAAATAGAGATGAAAAATATTAAATGATATGCAAAAATTCAAACCAAAACCCTGATTTCATTAACCTTGGATTTATTCCTAGTCTAAATTGGGTTTTTAATAAGGTTAAGAAACATTTCCATGAGGTTTGGTAGTATAATATGGAAGTTAGCTCAAATGGGTATTATTTTATAATAAAAAGTCAAACTGAGATGAAGGAAGTCAAATAGAGATGAGAATAGTTAAACCAAGAAAAAAAATTCAAATCAAGGTAGAATCAGTGAAATTGAACCAAACTAAGTAAAACCAATAATAAAAAAAGTCAAACCGAGATGAAAAAAATCAAGCCAAGATGAAATCAATTAAATCAGGATGAGGAAAGTTAGACTAGGATGAAAAAAGACAAACCTACATGGAAGAAGTAAAAACAAGATAGAATCAGTCAAGCCGAGCCTAAGGAAGTCCAACTGAGGTACAAAAATCCAAACCAAGAAGGAAAAAGTCAAACCAAGCAACAATCGTTCAAACCAAGTGAGATGAAGTCAAATCAAGCCTAAATCACTAAATCAAGACAAGGTAAGTTAAACTAAAATGGAAAAAGACACACTGAGATGGAAAAATGAAAACCAAGCCAGAAATGAGATGAAAAAAGACAAATCGAGATGGGAAAGTGAAACTAAGCTAATGTAAGTCAAACTGAGTTGAGATAAGTCAAAGTCGGTAAAATTGAGTTGAAAACATGTCAAACGAAGTCAATCAGAGTTGAAACCATTCAAATGCGACAAAAGTAAGTCAAACTGAGTGGAAGTAAGTTAAATTTCTTCTCTATTGCATGCCCAGGTTCATGGCTAGCTTGGCTCCACATCCGACATAGCTTCGTGTCCTACCTCTATCCTCTTAAATTCATCACTTTGGTCCTAGAATTCTTTACACCTTATATATCATTCCATATTGAGAACATAAACCAGAAGAAGAGAGAGAAAGATAACCCTACACAATAAATAAGAGAATTGTCAAATATTTTGTGCATTAGATAGAATAACTCTTCTTACATTTATACAAATGAATAAAGGGAAGAGATTACATAATGGATTTTGTGATAACCTATTTTAATAAATTAAAACACTTTTATTGCACTTATTATCTAATAAAATAAACACATTTTTATTAAGAATGACAATAATATCAATTAATATTAATTGCACTAACATAAGTATGTTGTGTTGCTGGCATCACACGAAGATGGTGTGTGTAACCCACCTAGAACTTGAAACATTTTATGTTGTGGAAAAACATTACTCTAAAAATTATTGTAAAGTTTTATGTTGTTGACCAAGGATGGTTAAGGGTGACAGTAATTGAATATTTTATTATTTAATAATTAAAATAGGAGGCACCTATCCAAAGAGCATTGTTGAAGAGTGTTCACTGACCCACTAAGAGGAATGAACTGGTGTAGAAGAAAAAATGACAAGTGGTAGCAACAACACTCACTTTCTAGCTAATGCAGGAGCCAACTTCCCTTAAAATGTGGTCATGTTCCCCAAGGAAGGAGGAACTGAGAAAGTAGCTCATTAAATGTAAAAACTGACCCAAAGACCTAGGCAAGCATATATCCATCGAATGAGCAAGAGGCTCACTATTTTATGCCTTGTGGATTTGCTGGATACTGAAAAGTTAAGCACACAAGAGGAATTTGATGAAGGAAAAGCTAAAGTGATTTTGCTAGTGTATTGTCTGCAAGTTTGACTGTTGAGTTGCGGAGAGTGTATTGCCTGCAAGTTTTTTTTTACTGCTGAGATAGAAAGAGAATAGTACATGCTTCTACACAGTATCTTCGTCCTGGTGGTTTAGTGAACAGGATCGAGGTTCCTGAAGCAAGTAATATTGGATGCTTCTAGGAGAAGGTTGGGAGGAACAGTCTTCTTTGGATGTTTTTCCACCTCAACAGTTAACAGGTTCTACATTGTTCTAGTGTATTACTTATAAATTGTTTTATGTATATTGTTAAGGATTTCATCTTCAAGTTATTAGATTTCTGTATTGTTTTATTTACAGTTAAATGTTTATTTTCTGAAGATAATATCCCCTGTCGTAGTCTATATACTGTCTATAAATTACTATTGTTTATTCCAATATCAATTATATGTTAGATATATATATGCTGGTAGAATTTCACTATTTTCAGTAAATGATTGATGCAAAGTATAAATTCAGTAAATATATAGTTGTAGATTATATAAATAATAACTATCCTTTAAATAGTAATTATATTACAAACATAATGCTTTAAACAATAGAATATTAATCATAATATGCATCTCATATCATATCTCTTATATAAGCAATATTTCGCCTAGAGAAAATAAGTTAAACTGATACAACTTGTAGAGAAAATTTTGTTCATGCGAAGTGGATAAAAATATACATCAAGAAAATGATGTGGTTGATTAATTTCATTGATTTGTCCTACTACTAACCCATAAATTCTAAACTAGGTCCAACATTCGCGTAAGAAAATATTATATATGTAGGATGGAGATCTAGAGGACAAATATTCCATTTCCAATTCACAAGCTTATTATAGTTGATTTTTTTGAATCTTAAGTGTTCTTGAAAACTAAGGAACACTAACCTCTAGCCCATGACCTGTACTCTCATCTTTGGTGTGCACTGGAATCTCAGTCCCTCAAATCTGAATATTTATAAAACCCAGAAAAATAGTATACTAAGATGAAAAATCGTGAGTTGTGAGACAGTATGTAATGTTTGCAACCCTCAACCGAGCAATAACATATTTATAGGGTTAGAACCAGCTTCAAACGATTTTTTGGGGTCAAAGCTAACTATAAAACCCACTCAAACCGCGAATTCAACTCCAACATGGGAAAAATTGTCCCAGCAACCACCATTCCTAGAAATCGGGGGGGAGAATTCAACTCCTTCGATTTCGAGGAACCATAAAGGGCGAAATTGCCCCAGGAAACCACCATTCCTGGAAATCGAGGGGCGAATGCCATTTTTGTGGATTTCAAATAGATTTTTGAGAGGGAGAAACCCAGTTTTCTTCATTTTTCTTAGTAAATACGAATTGGATAATGTATATTGAGCCTTTTTTTGGTAAATAAATTGTGGGATATATTTTAACAATGAAAAAAAGAGTTTAATATAAAAAAATTCACCCAATAAATTTTAAAACCCCCCTAAAATTCACTCGTGGGATAAAATTTGCCCCTAAAATCATCTATGTAGCAAATAATAAGGATGATGATACTCGTGTCAATGTTGTTTGATAACGATGATGATGTTGGTGATATTTATCACCATTGGCACCAATGACCTCATTGCAGATTATTTTATGGACCCAATTAATCCATCGTACTTTATAGTTTACCAATTCATAGATTTTCTATAGCACATGTTGTCTGCATATATTGAGGTTTGAATATCTCATTCAAATCTCTGTAATCGAAATAATTGCAAAACAAAATATTTAATATATTTTTCTTGACATTAGTTTTGCAAGAGTTGTACAGTTTGGATGTGCGTAGACTTGGAAAAATAAACCTACCTCCTTTAGGCCATCCACCGTTTGTAAAGATATAGAAAATCAAAGTAGGTGGACAGTGCACAGAGGAAGTGAACGAGATCACATGTGAATTTCATGCAAAAATCATATTGACTATTAATGGACTCAAACCTAAGTTTCCTCGATTCAAAAAAATTTCTCTCACATATTATGACATTGATTTAGATGCTATTAAAGATACAATTAAATATGGTATGGTGAAGTCATTATTTTTTAATCTTAGATTATTTTAATTTTGTATTTATAACTATATGTGAGTTTGCTCTATTATAGTTTTAATTATATAATAATTAATGAGTCCTAAAAATATAAATATTGTATAATAATAATATAAATTCTATAATTGATTTGAGGGTGTTAATTTAGTAGGATTTGAGGCTATGGGAATAGATTGTTGTGGCACTAGTGTTAATTTAGCAAGATTTGAAGTTACTTGTTTTGGTTGTGCTTGACTTAGTTTGAACCATTTACCTTAAAATAAAAATATTATTTTAAAAAATAAAAATATTATTTTAAAAAATAAATATATTTAATTTTAAATATTATATTAATAAATTCCATTAACTTTTAAATAGAGATTCATTTTTTTATCATCTTTATAATTATGTTATATATTACAATTTATATGTACAGAATATGAAAATGAAATTAGTAATTTTTTTTAATTACAATAAGCTTTTAAATTATAAAATATAATATACAATTTTAATTAGAACAATTTTTTTTAATTTGTTGGATATGTAGGAGGATATTAATTTGGTAGTTTTAAAGTGTATATATTTTCTTTAATTTAGGTGATGATAAGGATGATAGTTATTAATGTTTAGTCAAATCAACTTATATTTATATGACCATAAAAATAGATATTTAATGTGGGTGTACATGTTACATTTTGAGAGAAAAGGATTTTCATGTTGAAATCTCTTAGTGTCACAAAGATGGCAAATTATTTTGTCCTATGATTTTATTAGGAATTGTACAACACTTGTTTCACTATAGAACTCATGAGAGTTTGTTCTTATTTTTTCAATATTGATTTTCTTCTTTACTTTTATTCCTTGATTTAATTTGCATTTTTTATTTTTGGCTTATTATAATTTTGAGAAGTGCATTTTGATAAATATGTGCGTTAGCTTTGGAGGACATTAATTGATTATGAGTGTACAAAATCTATATATGATGTGAATAAGTGACTATGAATTAGTTGAATTAAATTTATTATTGGAGCTTAAACATGTCTCATCTCAATTTGTAATGCACAACAAACATATTCTATTTCACATGTGAAATTTGAGTTGGAGAAATATAATTTTATTATAAATAGTATCTTCCAAGTTATATATATATTGAAACCAAAACGTCGCGGATGGATTAAAAGAACAAGACCTTGTTCATAGCATAATTTTAGTATAAAAACAAAAAACAGTACCTTTAAAACCGAGAAAAATACTAGTGTAATTTATTTAGGTAAATCCAAGCTCATCGATTTCAAGAAGAACAATACTACATAAATCTGAAGTAACATTTCTTCCTCCATAACAATTGAACTCTACAATAAACAAGCAAGCAACCGATCTTGAAGAGGAAATCATAATTTGTTTGTAGGAACAAAAGTAGATCCCACATATATTATCAATGTTACTCATGATAATTTACAACATATCTAGTGAATAGATAAAATGCATAACGATTCAAATATGCCAATATATATATATATATATATATATATATATATATATTAAGATCATCTAGAGGTTTTCATAAACATATTAACATCCCATATTTTGAGAACTTCCTATGAACTGATAGAAAAAATACTCTACCATAAGCGATAGCAAAAAGCAACCTATGAGCCCTTAGATCCGAGCATTTGAACGATGCTCTGATACCACATTGTAACATACCCAAAATTATTATCAACAAACTACGCTACTGAAATTTTAAACAAAATTTAAGATGATCAAAATAAGACACTTACTTGAAATAAAGGAAATTGGTTGATTGGAGAATCAGCTCCTCCAAACCATAGAAGAGGGAAACTCAACTGTTTTCCCAGCTCCACCCCTAAGCTGGATCACCACCATGCACTAGAATGCAAGAAATCACTTCCTCGTGACACTCTCTCTTAGAGTTCATAACAAGAAATGATGGACTTATGAAAAGAGAGAACATTCAACAAAGTTCCTCCATGCACTACACGGTATCCCATGCTATCTCAGTGCACTATTATATATATATTTTTTTCCCAGGTGTTGTGCCATCCCAATAAAATCTCCAATCAATCCATAAATCCATAGGATTTAGGATGTTGTCTGGTTGTTGAGTTTCAAATTAGATTTGATTAGTAAAGATCTCTCTATCTTGCTTACACATGTTATCTTATGCCATGTTGGTGTCCCCTCATTTAGATGAACTGTCCAAGTGCATTTTTATTTTTTATTTAATAAAAAAATACTATGTTGTTAAAATTGTCACTTTGTGTTTTTGAGTTTTTAATTAAATCTTACATAAAATAATTGTCACAACTATTAAATCAAAATAAAATAAATAATAACGTTTTGCGGTATCACATGGAAGGATTATCTTACTAATCTGGAGGAGGGTAGTTAGTTTTTCTTGTTTAGATTCAGGGGATTTGGCCTTCTTTTGTGGATCTATCTTTATCCACTCAATTGTAATTATTTTGATCCCTTAAGGGAAGAGAGGGGGTGAACATTGTCGAACCACTAGTGAAATGTCTTTGTTCTAGTCCTTGTAGAACTTTATGTCTCTTGAAGCAAGGTATATAATGTTTTACAAACTTTTGAATGCAAGGTGGAATGTTTCCTGCATATGGTTTTGGAATAATGTGAGATCATTTTTTCTTATTCTCCTTGTGTTTCCTTTTAATGTAATCATTCCTTAATATGTTTAACATGTTAATAAGTGCATAGGTTAATAAACCATTATGAATTTTTTTATTATGGTGAACTATTGTGATAGGGTGGAGTTAATTTCTTCATGCATCTCTTTTATGATAGGGTCCTTTGTAGATTATCATCATTTTGAAATATTAATCTTTTGACTTGATTATTTACCGATTTTAATAACAATCACCCTCAGCATTTGGTTTTGCATCTTTGAACTGGCTTAGTTGAATAGTTTTTTGTTTAACTATTCCTAGTAGGGGTTCTTCTGAAAAAAATACATATTTATCTGTATTTTTTTCAATGCATCCTATTTAATTAATAAGATCAAATGACAAAATTTTAACCAATATCAAGTAGGTTTTCCTCCTTAGATTCCCTAACCAAATTTATCCAACTTTCCATTAGATATTTAGGGTCCTTTACTGTAGTAATCACCTAGATCGTAACTCTTCTTTTCAAGAAGAAAAATTCCAATCCCAACGAAGGCTTATATTCGTCAGAAGCAGTCATTCCAAATGACTAGGAAATAGGGAAATTATTGCGAGTGTTTTTTGAAGTTCCTAGATCATATTGCTTTCTTGCATTGGTGATCATACCAAAACCCTAGAGTCAACACAATCTTAAATCCAGCAAAATGTACATCAAAGCATCATATCTACACCATAACAAATCAATTTAAACTCCAAATAAGGTTAGAGAACTTACTACTTGTAATGGTTTAATTGAAAGAAATGGAAAGATAATACACAAAATATAGAACATATAACCAATCATCAACAAAATCATAATATTTTTGCTCAAATCAACAGTCCATCGGGAGAGTACCATTTTTAGAAGGGGATAAGAGTAAAATATTTGAAGTTTTCAACAAATTCCCATATGGTCACAATGCCAATGTTATACTATAGATTAGCCTACAAGAAATCTACTCTAGAATTTAAGTCTACATAATCAATAACTTCTTTCAATACTGACATTACGTTGACTTCCCTTTTAACGCTTTACACTTGGTACAACATTTCTTTGTAGTGAGACAACATTATCTGTTTCTTTGACATTTACGAAAGAGAAGGTTGTCCATCATGCACTAATCCTTTCTTAGTGTTATTTATAACTTCTCACAATATTAAGACTAGTAAAACTGGGTATAACTGTTGAATAAACATGAATTATAGTTGCTTTATAATTGAATTTCTAACTATGTCCTTTAACATCTTGTGCTATAAAAATAGAACCATAGTTATAAAAATATCATAGGTGATCAAAAAGTGATCTTCAAAATGAGGGACATGCATATGTGGCATTAAAAAATATAGTGCCATGTTGACTGTACATGGATTTATAGCAATATTTACTTGGAAAATGAAAGGTGCTTGCCCGTGAATATAAGTACTTATCAAAAAGTGACCCTACTACATGATTATAACTCAAAGACAACTATTGTGGTATCCCATCAAATACCATGCCAATTAATTGGTTTCCAATTGTCATAATCCATGGTTGTTCCTTGCAGACTCAATTATGTATTGGATTCCTTTTCTTTAGTTACATTAGAACAAGCGTATTGGAAATTAGAATGGTATGTCAAACCCTGATACTCCAAGCTCATCCCACGTCTATTTAATGGGCTTGAAAAATTTGCTAACTGGCATGATGTGTCCTTTATATTTGCATGTTTACAATTGTACATGAATCTTGAAGGATCAAGAGAGAAACATTTGCAACACATTTCAAATTTATACAAAACAAAGTATTTCACATCTATAATTAATTTTCACTCCAATCTAGAAATGAATTTTTAGAAATTGCAAAGTGTTAAAATTCAAGATGCTAAGACAGAAAATAGCAGCATTACATTCCATTTCACAATAATAGCATATACAGGATCACTGAAGAAACAACAAGCACAGCATAAACACAAGAGACAGAGATTTATCCTGGGAAACCCTCATGGGGTAGAAAACCCAGCAAAGCTTCCTCAATATAGATGACCAGCAATATACAAAGATGAAACCCTGAGACATGATCTCCTCCTCCACAATAGCAGACCTCTCCTCCACAAGTGCGTTATCCTCAAGTGAGTGAATGTATATAATGAGGAACACACCTCCTCTATTTATACACTACTCTGATATGTATTTTACACAAGTACATGTAGGCTCGTATTTAACCATTAGGTTAAATACCCCATTATAACTGACTGGGCCGACCCCTCTAGGGTGGTCTAATAACCCTTTGACCCACATAACACATACAGGGCCGACCCCCACTAGGGAAGTCTAATAACCCAAGTTACCACATTCCGACGGAGGAATAAACATCTCCGTATATACAATAAGATCTTCACGGAGGAATGAATCATCTCCGGAATAATAAAGTACAAATATAATATTCTTTGAAGTTACAATATCTCAACACTCCCCCTTAACGAGAAGGATATTATAACAGCATCTGCACGAGCAAGGAGTCATCAACATCATACATGATACATCTATAAATCATTGGAAGCTTTCTCAACATCATCAGTAACTCAACCAGTTACTGGAATATCTTCAATACTGGAACATCAACATCTTCAGTACTGAGTCTTTATCTTCTGCAGCACTCAAACAGCTACAGCAACATCAATATCTGAATCCTCACGATTGTCAGCATCGCCATCACACGATCATCAGCATCGTCATCACATGATCAACAGCGTCGTCATCTCACGATCATCAGCATCGTCATCATACGATCATCAACATCGTCATCTCACGATCATCAGCATCGTCATATCATCTCGATCTACAGCATCTGGATCATCTCGATCTACAGCATCTGGATCATCACGATCTACAACATCTGGATCATCTCGATCTACAGCATCTGGATCATCTCGATCTATAACATCTGGATCATCTCGATCTACAGCATCTGGATCATCTCATCTACAACATCTGGATCATCTCGATCTACAGCATCTGGATCATCTCGATCTACAGCATCTGGATCATCTCGATCTACACCATCTGGATCATCTCGATCTACAGCATCTGGATCATCACGATCTACAGCATCTGGATCATCTCGATCTACAACATCTGGATCATCTTGATCTACAGCATCTGGATCATCTCGATCTACAGCATCTGGATCATCTCGATCTACAACATAAGTATCCTCAACCATACAAGTACATTAATCAATACATGTATCATCAAAAGTATGTATTCTCACCAATACATCTATCATCAAAACATGTATTCTTACTAATACATATATCATCAAAAGCATGTATTCTCACTAATACATCTATCATCAAAAGCATGTATTCTCACTAATACATCTATCATCAAAAGCATGTATTCTCACTAATACATCTATCATCAAAAGCATGTATTCTCACTAATACATCTATCAATACAAGTATCCACACTGATACAAGTATACACAACAGCAGCATACCCTGCAACACACATGATCCAATTACGGGATGGTCAATCCCTCTCACTTTAGGACATAGGTCCAAGGATGATACAATCCTGATCCACTTATGGGATGATCAATCCCTCTCAATTTAAGACATCTCTCATGTCTATGGATGATGCAATCCAGATCAACTTATAGGATGATCAATCCTTATCCTTTTAAGACACCTCACCATGTCTAAGGATGATGCAATCCCGAATCAACTTACAGGATGATTAGTCCTTATCACTTTAAGACACCTTACCATGTCTAGGGACGATGCAATCCCAATCTACTTACAATATGATTAGTCCTTATCACTTTAAGACACCTCACCATGTCTAGGGATGATGCAATCCCAATCTACTTACAGGATGATTAGTCCTTATCAGTTTAAGACACCTCACCATGTCTAGGGACGATGCAATCCCAATCTACTTACAGGATGATTAGTCCTTATCACTTTAAGACAAGTCTCATGTCTAGGGACAATGCAATCCCATCACGTACATTTTGAACCCAGTTCATGGACGATGCAGTCCTCACGTACATTTTGAACCCAGTTCATGGACGATGCAGTGCTCACGTACATTTTGAACCCAGTTCATGGACGATGCAGTCCTCACGTACATTTTGAACCCAGTTCATGGACGATGCAGTCCTCACGTACATTTTGAACCCAGTTCATGGACGATGCAGTCCTCACGTACATTTTGAACCCAGTTCATGGACGATGCAGTCCTCACGTACATTTTGAACCCAGTTCATGGACGATGCAGTCCTCATGTACGTTTTGAACCCAGTTCATGGACGATGCAGTCCTCACGTACATTTTGAACTAGTGGTTCCGGGATGATGCAATCCCCATCACTTTATTCTCGAAGACCATACGTCTACGGATCAATTCAGGGACCAAGGTCCGGGGATGATACAATCCCCACTTCTCGGAGACCTTACGTCTACGGCTCTCTTTAGGACTGAAAGTCCAGGGATGATCCAATCCCCTCAACTGTCCACTAAGGACTTCATTCTCGGAGACCTCACATCTACGGCTCTCTTTAGGACTGAAAGTCCAGGGATGATCCAATCCCTTCAACTGTCCACTAAGGACTTCATTCTCGGAGACCTCACGTCTACGACTCTCTTTAGGACTGAAAGTCCAGGGATGATCCAATCCCCTTAACTGTCCACTAAGGACTTCATTCTCGGAGACCTTACGTCTACGGCTCTCTTTAGGACTGAAAGTCCAGGGATGATCCAATCCCCTTAACTGTCCACTAAGGACTTCATTCTCGGAGACCTTACGTCTACGGCTCTCTTTAGGACTGAAAGTCCAGGGATGATCCAATCCCTTTTCTTTCTCGGAGACACCTGTCTACGGCTCACTTTAGAACAAGTGTTCAAGGATGATACAATCCCCACATGTATTCTCATCAATATACTATCGATCCTGGGAACCCATACAGAACCTGATTCACACTTCTTCTTTAATTGCACCATTAAGAGAATGGTCTTATCTAGCCACTTGGAGCAAACATCTCATCATGATTCTCTTCCTCTTTCTAAGAGAATCTTCTAGCCACAAGCCTTCTATATTTTGTTTGATTTGTAAATCTTCTTGTTGAACATCCATCACTTGTTCGGTGTTCATTATTCTTCATGATCTTTCCTACAAAACAAAATTAAGTACATGATTAGTAATCCTTCATAATCATGAAATCATGATAACCTATTATGCATACAGATATCATTTATATAGTTATGCAACTATCTTGACCAATACTTTGGCACAACACTTTCCCATATCCTGTATGCATACAGTGGCTATCTAGATGCCTTCCATCTCTACCAGAACATACTATCGAGAGTGTGCACAGCTCTTAGCATGTCAGCAAAGAGGTTTCATTCTAGACAAGCAACAATGGAATGTTTGTCCAACTTACCAATCATATGCATATTAGTAGTATAATGTTCAATGCTCTATGAATGTTTGCACTCAGCATGATATGTTCTAGGAATACAAATATGCATACAAGAAATATCATTTACTATTTCAAATAACAACTCAAATACTTATCTTTTATGTTTGTGTGGTTGCCTCCCGCTTGATCTTCTATATGTCCTTTGAACTTCTATTCATTCTGTACCACTGTGCATGCTCAAGTGTGCACTAGTGTCATCCTCATGATCTCTTACACAAACATTCATTCATTAGTATATTCTCAAAACATTCTAATTCTAAATAATCTTGAATATGTATAGTCATGATCATTAGTATTCAGGGTTTCAAGTAAGTCTTATTTTACTAATGCATATTCTTGTTTGATCATAGTACTCTTCTGGTTAATTAAATCATGCATAAACCCTTGATTACTAACTTTATGAATAAGCATAACCAATCATATCAAGTATACTTATATAAGGGATCCTAACACAAGGTAAGATTCATGGGAAACATACCTGGATTAGTATACCTACTTGGTTATGTACAACATACCTAAACAATCTCTTCAATGATTTAGAGATCCTGAGCTAGAACCTGCATGTCTCATAGGTTAAGCATAATATAACAAAGTCATACATACCTCGTAAGTAGAACAAAGATTATGGATGAGTCTTTGTCTTCATGTTTTCATGGTCATGGAACCTGATTTGTCTTTTGTGATGTACCTGTATCTTGTTAGCAGACAACATCAACCTCACACAACATCATAATGCATTAGTACAATCATAAGTGTCAACACCCTAACCAATGAATATCTTCTATCATGCATTCATAATTTTGTTAAGGTTATACGACAAATCTAAAATCAAAATTGTACTAACTGTAATAACCTGAAGACAAACATACCATAAACTTAATCATGGACAAATATCGAAACATACCTCAATGAGTCATACCTGTCGAGATCGCTTGTATTCTTCTTATGTAAGCCCTTATCCTCATCTCCCTCTGAGACAAGAACTTCTTCACTTATGCAGGTGACCAATCCATCTTCTTCTAGGATTAACCCAATCCACTTGATTTGCAAGAACTGGACCTTGATGAGCTAATCAAACTGGTATATTCAGAATTTGAAAACTGCAAAGTTTTACTCCTTAATTTTACCTTTGAAACTTTCGGATACACTGGACGTGACCCTGAACTGGGGTTTGATGAAGCCCACTCTTTTGCCCCATCAAAAGGTTTGATCCAAAGCTCTAAGCTTCTATTTTTCTGAGGAGCTTCCCGCCGTGGTCACAGATTTCAAAAATTCCCATTTTTACAGAAGCCCTAATTTTCCACTTTTCTGATCAAAGTCCCGAACTAGGGTCTAATCAATCCCGGCCTTCTGCCCAACCAAAAATTCTGATCTTGGTCTCTAAATTTCTATTTTGATGAGTAGCATCCAGCCATGGTCTCCAATTACAAAAATTCCAACTTTCTTCAAAGCCCTAAATTCCGGAAGTCATGAATGAAGGTACCAAAAAATAATTTTGTTTTGATAGAAATATGTACCTGATTGTTTCTGGTGTAAATCCGAAATTTTTGATCCACAGGGTCTGAAAAATTTTTCTGAGATAGCCTGACCTGTTAGCTTTCCATCCTGACAGGTCTGAACTCAATTGGATTTTCTGAGAGAGAGTTATGCCAAATGTCGCAACGTGACCTGTTTTGGGAAAATACAGGAGAGCGAACTTGTACGGCATGCCACGTGTCACTATTTGACCTTCGGCCTCTGAAAAAGTTTTTTGAGATATCGCGGCTTGTTATCTTTCCATCCTGACAGGTCTGACCTCAATTGGATTCTCTGAGAGAGAGTTATGCCAAGTGTCGCAACATGACCTGTTTATGGGATAATACAGGAGAGAGAACTTGTACGGCGTGCCACGTGTCACTTATTCAACTTCGGCCCCTGAAAACGTTTTCTGAGATAGTACAGTCTGTGTACTACCTGTCACTTTTCACGAAATTTCATTTGGAGCTTCCTAGCACAAGTTATGACCTTTTTCCCAAGGTCACCTGATTTTGACTCAGATCTGGAAGAGGCAGAAACCCTATATTGTACAGATCATAAATCACAAAGTACAACGAATTAGAGGTTTTCCTTTGGACACAAGGTACCTGGAGATTTTAGCTTCGTCCTGTAACAATTTCAGATCCGAAAAATTCGCCAAAACGGATTTATAGCGAAAGTGCTACGATGACTGGTTTTTGCTATGTAAAACCCTAACCTTCAAATTGTCGTAAGTAAAGCAAGTGTCTTTAGTGCCATACCTTGTCTTCCTTCAGGTTAGCTCTGATCCCATGTTAAAATTCAAGATGCTAAGACAGAAAATAGAAGCATTACATTCCATTTCACAATAATAGCATATACAGGATCACTGAAGAAACAACAAGCACAGCATAAACACAAGAGACAGAGATTTATCCTGGGAAACCCTCATGGGGTAGAAAACCCAGCAAAGCTTCCTCAATATAGATGACCAGCAATATACAAAGATGAAACCCTGAGACATGATCTCCTCCTCCACAATAGCAGACCTCTCCTCCACAAGTGCGTTATCCTCAAGTGAGTGAATGTATATAATGAGGAACACACCTCCTCTATTTATACACTACTCTGATATGTATTTTACACAAGTACATGTAGGCTCGTATTTAACCATTAGGTTAAATACCCCATTATAACTGACTGGGCCGACCCCTCTAGGGTGGTCTAATAACCCTTTGACCCACATAACACATACAGGGCCGACCCCCACTAGGGAAGTCTAATAACCCAAGTTACCACATTCCGACGGAGGAATAAACATCTCCGGATATACAATAAGATCTTCACGGAGGAATGAATCATCTCCGGAATAATAAAGTACAAATATAATATTCTTTGAAGTTACAATATCTCAACACAAAGAATGCTAGATTGTCTTAAAAATCTATTCAATCTAGCTTACATTCTCACATTTCCTTTTTCCTAATCTGATTGTGTACCAACAATATCTTACTCTATGTTTCTATATCCAACCAGTACCAGATGCTCTATGTGTTGATTTGCATTGGTTCCAATCCTACTTCTTTGATGGAACCAATGCAATCATCTTGCCTCCAACCTTCCCCCCCTCCCACTCTACCATATCAAAAAATGATATAGTCCAAGGTAGAAAGGAACTGTTATGTCCAGTCCCAAAGCTTCATTTATCCATTGTAACATCAAGAACATACATAGAAACATCATACAATACTTGCTAAATAAAGTGATCCAAGAGGAGCATCTAGCAACATAGTCCTCCCCTTTATTTTTTTAAGGTTTTAGATCCATTTCAAACCTTGTTAATGTCAAGAAGTTTTACAGGTGGAAGTTGACGACCATATCAATTGATTTTTGCCTCACCCGATTGGACATGAAACTATAGGTATGGTCCTATTCAAACAATGTGTGTGTGTGTGTGTGTGTGTGCATGTGTACATGTCTATGGGCATGTCATGCAATTTTGAGTACTGTATTTGATGTTTTTGACTTATTCTCAAGTGAAAGATGATAATGGAACATGATTATCTTGTAATATCTTGTAGTGAATTGGGATATGCAGTGACCATTGGTACCATGAAAATAAAAAGATTGAATTTTAATGCAAATAGATAAAGATACAGAGGCATGTCCTTTTATAATAGGAAGAGGTAAAAGTTTTCAATCAGAAAACAATATCAAGTGAAGGTTATCTCATTGTCTTGTTGAAACTCTATGTACAAATGATCACAATTGTTCAGTACTATTGGGAAATAAAAATAAAGAATCAAGCAAACCCAAGGAAGCTGTAATTAAACAATGCTAACATAGGAACTGTAGGAAGATAGAATGTCTTCAAACTCCCAGAAAATAATGGGGGGAATAGATTGTTAGGCTAGATAATCAAGAAAATAGTAAGTTCTGAAAAGAACTAGCCTAGAAATGGAGTCTATTTTTGTTGTCACATCATGAAAAAAATGCAAATAGCTTAAAAACTAGTTCATTTTTACAAATTACAAGGATTTTGGTTGTTTCACGGATAGTTTCATATATTTTCATAGAGAAAAGGATACCCTTGGTTTTAAATTTTCAAAATATGTCCCCTGTGTTCCTAAAGCCGTGTGTGTCCATCTTTTTTCATCTGTTGTAGGCCACAACGAATTCACTTTCATTTTCTACAAGAAAACATCACTTATGTTATGCTCTAAAAATGTTTGCTAGAGTTCAAGTAAAATATAGCCACTTACATCCTCTATGATCTAGACATATTTGTAGTTCTACAAGTGAGAGGAGCATGTTATCTGCACGGTTGAAAAGAATAAACAGAAGCAAAATAAACTGTTCATTTCATTTGAATGAGATACTTTAAAAGTTGAAAAGCAATCTGAAGACCATATCAATCTCTATTTCCCTCACCTGATTGGACAAGAAGTTGCAAGTATGCTGCTACGCAAATTTTTAAGACATTATATATATGGTATGCAATTTTGAGTGCTATACTTGTTTTTGACTTACCCTCAAGTAAAATATAAGTGGTATAGACTTATATTTCCATTTATTATCAAGATGTGCATTGCGCATTGCTACCATGAAAACAAGAATGAATTTTGACATAGATGATGCTTAGACATACAAGACTAGTACATAGAAGTCCAAAGATACATATGTAGGGATTTAAAACACACGAAGGGCTAAAAGTTGTCAATCAGAAAATAATCTCTATTGTGGGCTATCTCATTGTCCTATGGATTTAGCTCTATAAATGATCATTATTGTTTAGAATTATTGGGAAATAATAATCAAGAATAAAGAAATCGCAAAGAAGCAATATTGTTTTTTGAGAAGTACTTAAAGAATTTATTTGGCTAATCTTCCATGCTATCGAGGGAATCTCTTTTCCCTCCAAGTCATGTACGACTTGTACATGGCCTAATCTTCAGCCACTCAGGATATTTTGAACCCAAGTCTATGCATTAATACAAGCTCAATCACCTCGTTGCTTGCCACTATACCATGCTCCCGTGGGCCAAAGAAGCCATAATTAGACAATTGTTGGCAGAGAAACTGCAGGCAGATAGTATTTCTATGAACATCCCATAATATAAATAGGAGCACAACTTGTATGAATGAATATCAATAAGAATTTTGTATAGTGTACTAAAGAATGATGGTCATTTCATGATTGACCATGTGAAGTTGGCATGCATAGTTTTAAATTATACACAATGGATACTATCTAGATACTAAAGTTTCAAGCACTTCTCTCACAATAGAAGATTGTTTTTGTTGTCACATGATAATTTTTAGAGAAATACTAACCTTCAGAATATGTAAAACCCTCAGAAATTAGTTTTTTTTATGAGGGTGTGTGGTGGTTCTTAGCATGGTCTGAAGTATTTTAGTAGATAAGGTTAGCATTATTTTTTATTTTTCAAAAGATGCTTCTATTTTTCAAAGACCTTATTCTCCCATCTTTCTCCATCTACTACAACCTACAATAAGATCAATTTTATTTTCCAGAAGAGCACATCACTCTTTTTTTTGTAAACATGTTTGGTATAGTTCAACAACCGGAAAAACCGACTTAAATCCTTGTCGCAGCATCAAAATGCAATAAAATAAATTCTCTTCGAGATCCATTTTGTTCAATTGACAATTTGCAACAATGAATTATCCATAACCAATCAAATCCCTATTCTCTACATGAGCTTTCCATGTCAATCAAACAAGTTTCAAGCATAAATAATTTGGTAGTAGAGTATGATAGTTTACTTGGTTGCTCCGAGTTGTTCACCATTCTGTTGCAGCATGTTGAGAAGTGATTACATAGCTGGAGAGATGACACACCATTGTGATTAGAATATTGCTTGGATCGAGAAGAGGGAGCACTTGGACTGAGAGAGTGTCATGCATGGCACAATGTAATGAACAAATTCAATAGCTGCAGACTCAATGCAGAATATACATAGTTGATATTCCTTGCCTTGGTTCTTATGCATAGCAGAGAGGATAGTGGAGTGAAGATACCTACACTCGATGTACTCTTTTAGTCCCATTTACCTACTTTTGTGGTAATTTGTTGGATACTAATAAAATTATCTTATCTTTTCTTGCGAACCAAGAAGTGTCTAAATCTACACATATATACATAAGGAAACAAAAAAACAATGCACAATAAAATTTTCACTATAATCTATGAAAATATATAGATCATGCCTTGTGCGCCCTCAATAGAAGAAGCCTCCTACCTCACAAGCCGATTACTAAATTATCCCTTTGAGGTTCTTTTGGAAATGAGTTTGGTAGCAATATATTATATAAGATAATGTGTACAAGATATTTCTAAGAAACTCGTGACGTTCATAGGTGGCAATGCATCCTCACATTATATCATTAGATGATGATTTGAATAATGTTTCCAAAGAAGTGAAGGTGAGAATTACAATCTACAAACACATTTATTCACAATGTTGTATTCCAAAACATGCTTGATTGAAACGTTGTCCTAATTAATATGAATACCCTGCTATGTTTACTTTTTGCATGCTTCAATTTGGAAACTAGTTGACCTTTATATTGTTCTTTGCAATATTATAGAGGTGCAAAACTTCATAGCTATCGCAACAAATTTAATATTTTATAGTTTGTAATACAGGAAAAAATGAATGAAAACCTTGATAATACATTGAATCATGTGCAGCTGCAACAATATGTTATATTGGGAAGAGTGAGAGATGAATCATAGTTAGTGGAATGAGTGTGTTAGTGAAATGAGGTGAAATTTGAATCATAATTAGTGAATTATGAATGTGCATTAGGAATCTTCACTGATTCATTCTTATGAAAAGTTATTGGGGATTGATAACTTAGTCTTATTTGAATAGAATCTAGATAAAAAGCATGAATAAAGCACAATCAAAAGTGAAAAGTAGGAGTGAAAAATAAACTCATAAAAAAAAACATGAATCAAAATTGAAAAGAACAAGGAAGAAATCTGGTTTAAATCCTCCACAAAAAGCATAAATAGAATTTGTAAAAAAGCATGAAAATAAATGAAACAAAAGCTCTCGCTTTGGAATTACCATCAGACTCATCTAATATTGACTTTGAATCCTTTCATTAATCATATTCTTACAGATGAATTTGAATCCTTCTATTAATGGGGAAATAGATGCAAGCCATCGATTTCAAACCATATATTTCTCTATTTTTATGTCTATGTCCCGAAATTGATTTTTTTGTATGGTCCCGAGTTTGATTTTGTGCCTATGTCTACTAAAAATTATAGAAAAAATATCCATGAGATGAACCATAGACACGCCTCAAAGGAAGAAACTACTCACCCATGTAGATAACTTTCAATTTGTTTAATGCACAAGGATTCTATTTTGGTTGGTGAAAAGAAAAACATTTTTTTCTACACACACACATAGGGAGGAGTATTGTGTTTTGTTATTCAATTGGTCTTGACTCCAAAGAGAATAGGAAGGAAATATACTAGTTCATCTACTAGGAGAAAGGAAGTTTGATTGACCATAGACCCATTATTCTTATAGCATGTAGGATTTATATACTAGATCAATGAACTAATTTATAAATTGAAGTAGCAAATATGAATATAGGAGGGCCCCATAAGTGGTGAAGAAACTGTGGTCGATCCTGAGCATAGTGCTAAAATCGAAATCAAATGTTGTCAAGGAGAAAGCATCCCATGGAATGAATGCCATGCTAGTCGTTGTCGGCCTCATTAAAAACAAGAAGATATTATGTGCAATCTCTCATAAGATGAATTCCCTATTTGGACATGAAGATAGCCAAAGCCACAACATGGCATTTATGGCATATTATGTCTCCATGGTAGATGATGATATACCTTCTCAAGTACTTCAACTGTGCAAGAAGGAATTGGATATATCCCATGCACTTCTCGAGTAAGATATGGCCTCTGATAATCCTAGAAATTCTATTGTAGTTATAGAGTGCCTATAAATTTCTATGTGCTTGGTCAAGGATGAGATAGACATTTGGACGAACGATTTAATCAGAATTTTTTGTAGTAAAATTATTTTGCAAAAAAAAAATTATTTCCAACAATATCGGTAGATATTAGGAAAAAGCGTGTGAGAATTAAGATTCATACATGGATATGGAGAGGTCAAAGTTGCATATGATAGGGAAGAGAAATATCAAGGAAAAATTATACAATTAGTTGGTGATGATTTCATTTACGGTATGGACTCAGACAATGGTTTTGAGGTGAATATTGAAATCGATGGTCTATCGTATGAGCCGAAGGGTTCTAAGTTGAATTGTATACATGCCAAAGCGAGAAACCTTCATATTTGCAACAAATATCCATGGGAATATTTCTACGAAAAATAATCTCCATGTGAAGTTGAATCATGCTATGAAATCCCTGTAGTTGTCAAAATATCATGGCAGTGGACTTCTAGGGAAATAGTTTCACTAGACTGATTCCTTGTCATCTCTAAGTGGGACATATTCTTTCTATAAAGAAATTCATAGGTGAAATACCTTTGGCACCAATTGCTTGATTCCATGTACCCTATGGTGAGTCTAGGTTGCAACATGAATCATTGGTCTTGGTCTAAAAAGTTTAACTTATTTTGATTTCTCACATAATCACCTAGAAGGTACAATTTCCATGAATTCCAACAAGTGTACCTCCCTCAAGTCCTTCAACGTCTCCTATAAAAATATGTTCCTTCCAAGTATTTTTTAATAACATAAATCCCAAGTGCTTTTGTTTGTGACCCATGATCACATGGAATCATAGGATGCTACTACTCGACTATCTAATCTCCTAGTACATTTTCCTTTACTCTCTCTTTTTCAATATGGTAAGTGTGAAGGAACACTTCAAAATATACAATTAATTAAATTTATTTATTAATTTAATTAATAAATCAATTTAATTAATAGTATATTTTGAAGCGTGAGGAGGATCAGGAGGAGGGTGTGGCTAGAGGGGGAGGGTGGTAGGAAGCGGAGGAGGTAGGAAGGGGGAGGAGGAGGAGGGTGTGGTTGGAGGGGTAGGGTCAAAGGAAGCGGGGGGGATAGGAAAGGGGGAGGGGGAGGAGGATGGGGGGGGGGGGAGGGGGGAAGAGGAGGGGGAGGAGGAATGGGTTTTTGGGAGGTGTGATTGAAAGGGGGAGATAAAAAAATTTAGAAGAATGATGGGGTGGATTCAATGAGGATGGAAATGGGGAGGGAGAGAGGGTGGAGTATTGGGAGAGAATGTGTGAGTTGTAAGGAAACAAGGAGACATGGGAGCATGTGTGGGGTATTTATGTTAGTGAGAGGGAGGAGAAGGGGATGTTAGGAAGGAATATGGGGAGGAGTGGAGGAAGGAAGGGATCATGTATTCATGGAAGAATGAAGGTATTAATTTACTATGTAACATGTTTCTAATGATATCTTATTTGTGTTTTTTATTGCATATATGAATCACAATGTTGATATATTGATATATATTTCATTTCTAAGGCATTATCAATGTATTTAGGGTTGGAGACCCAATTCTTCACTTTCTTCCTGATACCATTAATGCCATCACTGGCACAATTAGGTAGGAGACTGGTGCACTCTATAGTATTTCCTCCTACAAAGAGTGGAAACAAAGGTAGTATGGCAATGGCTTGGATAATTATGCCATAAAAATACTAAATATAAGCAAAGAAGACATATTTTCCCTATTCAGAGACCCTAAAATAGATGAAGTCATGGAAACCAACCATCTCCACATTTTCATTGAATGGTGTACCTATCAACCATTCTTTGATAACTAGATGGATAGGTGGTACATCGTGTTCAATGTGCCCTCCCGCAACAATAGGGATGTACTTCCTCATGAAGGTTTATTTTGAGTTCGTGTTAAGGAATATTGTGAGATATTTCCATTATGCTCCATTTTAGGGTGTTGGGTTGGGGATTCCCTGAAACCAATAGGGTGTGAGGATTTAAGATGCCAATTTCCAAGCCCCTCCATGTATAGGCCACTTCCTATGGAGGAATTCCTACCTTGACAACAATTGCTTCCAGATATATAGGATGCATTATTGATTTTGTCCCATACCATGGCCTTCCATGCCACCTTTCTTATGAGAGGTTTCCACATAGAGACGGTTCCTACTTATCAGTTAATAGCATTAGCTACAGGTCATGATGGACCATCAGCTGCAAGTCAGGTAGGACCATCAACTGCAGGTCATAAAGTACCATTAGCTACCATACAGGGAGGAGCTTCTACTCGAGGAGATCCTTCCCATTCATGCACATCATGTAGCCATATCTGTTATGGTTTTTCCCATGTAGGTTTTTGGGAGCATGTAATTACATGAAACCTAAAGGTTTTGTTAGTAAATGTTTTTTCTTTTGATTCATAGATATATGTCTACTCTTCTCATCTTTTTATGTCCTTAACTTTTAGTTTCTCAATAAAATCCCCAGATGGGTGACATTGATTTAGACACTTGAGTGCCTCAGTTATAAGAATATATCAACAATATATATATTTTTTTACATGTTACATTGTTAGATGATGTTAGTTTTGTAATAAATGCATCTATTTGACTATTTGAGCACTCGGTGTTTATATCCATTGATATAGGAGAGTTGTTAGGTGCCTCCCACTAAAGAGACTTCATTTCCTGATACCATAGGAATATCTCAGCAAGAGGTAACTTTTTTAACATGTTACATATGTTTAGCTGATGTTAATTTTGTAATAAATGCATTTATTTGACTATTTGAGAACTTGGTGTTTGCATCGATTGACAGAGGAGAGATGGTAGGTGCCTCCCAACGTAGGGACATTAGTTCCTGAAACCACAACGATATCTCAAAAAGAGTTATCTTTTTGAACATGTTGCATTGTTATTCGATGTTAATTTTTTAATAAAAGCATATAATTGACTATTTGAGCACCTAGTGTTTGCAACTGTTGAGAGAGGAGAGTCGTGTGTATACTAGATGGTCTTCTCCTTGAAAGACAAAAAGTGGGGATACACATTGATAGGTAATTTGACTAGACTTAAATTGTAGTTGTTTATTTTTTAAACATATATTTCAAACATATAACACAAGTATAACATGTATAACTATTTTAAATAATGGATTGCTCATAGACATTGCTAGTAGGAGAGCCTGTTGTAACAAGTACCATTCTTCAATATACTATGTAAAGATGAAATATTCTTTCTATCATTTTTCTAGGCTAATGAAATATGCAATAGATAACTTGGTAGCCATTACTTGACTATGCTTATTTTCTTGTTAGATAATGGTGTACACATATTCTTCATATTAATTTCAGAACATATTCTTTAGTCTCAAGCTTAAGCAAAGTAATTTAGATTTTAATAGATGTAAGAAAGTTTCAACAACTAGAACCCGACTTCATCAATCTCTTTTTACCAAATGAATGAGTGCATCAATTATGGTTCCAATCGATATTAGGACTTATACTTTACTTTTGTAGAGTTTATTATAATAATATGTTTAGGGATATACATACTAATATGCATGAAACAATAGATATGTTTCCCAATGTTTATATTGGAAAAGCAATTGCATTAAGAACGAATTATTTCCCAAATTCAAACAAAATTTGGCTCTCTAAATAAAATTGTAATTCCACTAAAAGCATCATAATTAATTAATTATACTCTAATTAGGATCTCTACAAAAACTTATTTCCCTTCAGATTTGCAGTTCATATATGGACTTATTAATTCCAAATGGAACATAATATGAACCCACTTATTCCAAAGCATGCATTATACGAATGCATTAATTCCTAGAATGCATTGTATGAATTAATTCCCAACTCTTTAAGAATTCATTGTATGAATTATATGCTTTGCTTGCAATGTATACAAGAATGTGTTATATGCATTAATTCCAAGAATACAATATATGCATTCATTCCAAGAATGCAATAAATATATAAGAATGCAATATTTTCAAGAACACATTCAATTTATACATAATACATTAATTCCAAGAATACAATATATAAAAGAATGCATTATATGCAAGATATTAATAAAGCATTAATTCCAAAAATGCATTATATTCAACATATGCAAGATATAAAAAACACATTAATTCCAAGAACACATTCAATACGCCAAAGCTTATTCCAAATAAATCACCCATTCAAATTATGAAAAGGAAAGTGTTACCACAATATTTGCAATATTTAAAAATAATTGAATTATTTTACCCTTGCCTCTATTGCATCCCAACACTAGGAGGGTATCATTATGTTTCCACTTCTAATGGCATCCACCTCATATCTGGATTGTAGTGGCATAGTTTTTGTCCCAACCACTGATCTGTATTCCAAATTATATATCGAGAAAAATAAGACCATCATTGACCTCACCCATAAAAAGGAGTAAAAAAGCAATAGCATGATCACAATGATCCTTGATCTAATAAATTAGAATTAATATGAATATCTATTGAGATTCATTCTTTAGATTAAGTTTTGCACCTAAAGAAGCAAAATGCCTACATCGCAGGCATGAGGAAGGGGTCTATCTATGCTACAGTAGCTTGATTAAATCACCATAACCATGGTTCCATAGTTGTTTGTCACCAACTAACCGAGCAAATGACTGTCACGTCCTCTAAATCTACATACATTATGTGTATAATGGTTTCTTCTTAATTTTAAATGGCACTAGTTCATCTTAATTAAATTCTAAAATTGTTGATAATTTGACCTAAGTGTAGTGTACCCCACAAGTTATTCTTCTTCAAAATCAACAAGGAAAGTTAGATACACACAAACATGCCAATGTTTGTAATCATTGAGTTGATTGTGTTGATATACATGAAGTTCAATATACAATCTAAACAATGAATGAGAAATTGATACCTAAAATCAAATTCATAGTATCTGAAGGATCATACAAGATAATAAAATATTGTGTAATCCCTAGCCAAACTAAGTCAAGCAGAGCCGAACAAAGTCAAGGACGACCAAAATAAATCAAACCAACCAGAAGTAAGTTAAATTTAGTCTTTCCAGCTTTCCTAGATTCACAGTCGGCCTAGGTCCATGAACCACACAACTTCATGTCCTATCGACCACTCTATGGCCCCACACATAACTCCGTGTCCCACTCACCACTTTGTAGCTCACCTAAATTAATGTCCCATCGGCTACTCCTAGATTTGTGTCCCATTAACTACTCCATGACCCCTCACTTAACTTTGTGGCTCATTGATTTATATACAACCCCCCACCTAGCTTTGTACGATGACTTATTCAACTGAATTTGCACCCAATGTGCTAAAGATTCAGCTGGGGTAAGTCAAACAGAGATGAAAAATTCAAACTAAGAGGAAAAACTCAAAATGAGTTCAAATTAGTCAAACCAAACTGGAAAAAGTAAAAACGAGTTAAAATGAATCAAAGTTAGACGAACGAAGTCAAACCAAGACAGAAAAAATTGAACTAAGCCGAAATGAGTCAAACCCACCTATTGTAAGTCAAATCGAGATAAAATATTCAAAACCAAGATGAAATCATTCAAGGTAAGAGGAAAAAAACAAACCGAGGTAGAAAGAATCAAACTAAGCCAGAATTGATCGAATCAAGCAAGAGTAAGTCAAATCGAGGTGGAAAAAATTCAAACGGAGACGAAAAAAGTCAAACCAAGCCAAACTTAGTCAAATCAAATCAAAATTAATCAAACTGAACCGAAGGAAGTGGAACTCAAATGAAAAAATCCAAAACCGAAATGGAAAAATTCTAACTAAGCCAAAATATCTTAAACTAAGCTAGAGTAAGTCAAATCAAGATGAGAAAAAAGTCAAAATGATCCGAAAAAGAAATCAAACCAACTAGAGGTAAATCAAACAGAGACAAAAAAAGACAAACAAAGAGGAAAAAATCAAATTGAGCTTAAATCGATCAAATTGAGCTGGAAAAGGTCAAACAAAGATGGAATTGGTCAAACCAAGCCAGAGTAAGTCAAATCAAGATGAAAAAATACAAACAAAGCTTAAATAACTCCAACCAAGGAAAAAAAATCCAAATCGAGACCGAAAAAGTCAAACCCATGCGGATTTGGTTTAAACAAGTTGAATTAAGTCAAATCAAGATGAAAAATGTCAAACCGAGCGTAAATCAATCAAATCAATCTTAAAGAAGTCAATCTTAGAATAAAAAATCCAAACTGAGATGAAAAAATTCAAAATGAGCTGGAATCAGTCAAACAGAGACAGAGTGATTCAAATCAAAATAGAAAAAAAGTCAATTTGAGACAGAGTAAGTGAAACCAATAAAAGTTGAGCTGAGAGAAAAAATCAAACTAAGTGAAATAATCCAAAACAGCCAGAGTAATTCAAACAAAGATGAAAAAGATAAACGAAGACTGAAAAATTCAATCTAAGCTGAAATGAGTCAAACCGAGACAAAAAAGACAAATACAGATGGAGGATGTCAAATAGAGAAAAAAACTCATATCGAGATGGAAAAAGTCAAAGTGAGATGTAATTAGTGAAATTGAGATGGATTAAGTCAAATCGATACGAAAAAATTCAAATTTTGATGAAAAAGTCAAATCGAGTTGAAATTAGTTAAACTAAGATGAAGGAAGTATGACTAGGATGAAAAATAAAAACTGAGACATAAAAAGATGAATCAAGTTGGAATCGATAAAAGTAATCTAGAAAATGTCAAAATAATGTTAAGGAAGTGAAACTGAGACAAAGACTTCCAAACAAGGACGAAAAAGTCAAATTGAGCCAAAATCAGTCAAAGTGAGACAGGGTAAGTCAAATCGAGAAAGATAAAAACCAAACTTATACTGATTAATTCGAACCAAAAAAATTCAAACAGAGATGGAAAAATTCAAATAGAGATGAAATTAGTAAACTTAGACAAATTGAGTTAATATCCGGTCAAACTTAGACAGGCAGAGTTGAACCAAGTCAAGGACAACCGAAATAAGTCAAACCAAGTGGAAGTAAGTTGAATTTCTTCTCTCTGGCCTACCCAGATTCAAGGTTATCCTAACTCCATGGCCCACACAGCTTCATGACATACTGTTCACTTCATGTCTCACTGGCCGCTCCACAACCCACTTAGATTCATGAGCCAATGGTGCTCCACAACCCTCCTAGCTTCCTATCCCACTAGCCACTCTGTGGCCCCTCACGTAGCTTCATGGATCACCAACTAATCCACTTCCCCCCACGTATCTTTTTCCAATGCATACATCCACCAAATGTGCACCCAATGTGTTGAAAACTGAGGCAGAGTAATTCAGATCGAGACGAAAAATAAAAATGAGAAAAAAATTCAAACTCGCCTGAAATCAGCCAAACCAAGACACATAAAGTTAAAACGAGTTGAAATTAGTCAAACCAAGATGAAGGAAGTAAAAATGAGACAGAAAAAGTCAAATCCACTAGAATTGATCAAACCCAACTATAGTAAGTCAAATTGAGATTAAAAAAGGCAAAACCAAGAAGAAAAAAATCAAACATAGACGAAATTAGTCAAACCAAGATGAAAAAGAACAAACTAAGGTGGAAAGAGTCAAACTGAGTCTTTTTTCATCTTGAGTTATTGATTTTGGCTTAATTTGACTTTCTCAAGTTCAGTTTTACTTTTTCTAAGTTCGACTTACTCCGTCATCTTAGTTTGAAGTTTTTTTCATCTTGATTTGACTTACTTCGACTTGATTTGACCGATTCTAACTCAGTTTAACTTTTTATGTCTCAATTTGGATTTTTTGGTCTCAGTTGGACTTCCTTCAGATCAGTTTCACTTTTTTTTTGCTTGATTTGAATTTTTTCATCTCAATTTGGCTTTTCTTGTCTCGCTTTAAATTCTTCCATCTCAGTTCAACTAATTTAGGCTCGTTTTGACATTTTTCGGCTCGGTTTGAATTTTTTCATATCGATTTCACCTAATCAAACGCGATTTGACTAATTCCATCTTAGTTTGAATTTTTCCACCTAATTTTACAATTTCCATACCTATTTGACTTTATTCATCTTGATTTGTTTTTTTCATCTCGATTTTACTTATTTAAGCTCAGTATCATTTTCTTCCTTAGCTTTTCTATTTTTGTCTCTATTTGGCTTACTTTGGCTCGATCTGGCTTATTTCACTTAGTTTTACTTTTTTCAACTGACTTTTGAGTTACCCCAATTAGGTTTGACTCTATATTAGTTTGACTTTTCTCCCATCTCGATATGACTTGCTCTAGCTTGATTTGATTGATTCCGGCATGGTTAGCTTTTTTCCATCTTCATTTGGATTTTTTCATCATATTTTGACTTTGACTCGGTCTTAACAGTTACAGCTCAATTTTACTTTTTTTGTCTCTTTTTGGCATTTTTCCTCCCTGTCTAACTTCCAACATCTTGGTTTGACTGATTTTGGCTTGGTTTGACCTTTTTGTATCGATTTGATTTACTATGGTTAGGCTTGATCAATTCCAACTCAATTTAACCTTTTCCATCTCAGTTTGACTTTTTTAGTCTCTATTTGACTTCCTTCATCCATGTTTGACATTTTCCATCTCAGTTTGATTGATTTTAGCCTGGTTTGACTTTTTTCGTCTCGATTTGTCTTTTCTGTCTCAGTTTGTCTTTTACATCTTTGTTTGATTGATTCTTGCTTTATTCGACTTTTTTTGTCTCAATTTGGTTTTTTCATTTGATTTTGACATCCTTTAGCTCAATTTGACTAAATTCATCTTGGTTTGACTTTTCTCATCTCAGTTTGACTTTTTCATCTCGATTTGACATACTACACCTCGGTTTGACCAATTCCGACTCAATTTGACTTTTTCAGCTGAATTTGATTGATTTCATCTTGGTTTGACTTTTTCCCTTCTCTATGGATATGAAACCCACACATGAACTAAGAACATGCCCCAAAAGTGAATAGGTTGGCTCATACTTTCTTATTTCTTATTTCCGAATTATCTTTTCATCTTTTGGAGAGGAGGTCTCCGAGTTTGCAACATATGTTCATTGATGCAATGGAGGTTGAAGGAAATCTCAGAATGTCCAGAAAAATCTCAAAGTAGGGAAATGAGGATCAACTGAGACAGAGATTGGAGTTTGAGGGGAGATGTGGGCATGAAGGATCTGCGTTGTTTTCTCATGATGGGTAGGGAGGTGGTTGGCCTAGCCATATATGAGAAGATAATGGTGTTATTTTGTCTTGTGGAGATTTCCCTCAGCAGATGAAGAATTCTGTGATGCAAGGTTTTGTAGATATGTCTGGTCCACCCATATATGATGAATACAGAGATGAGGATGTCATAAAAATTTTAGAAGTGGAAGAGAGGAATGAACCACCATGTAGTCAGTTCCACTATGTAGAGGAGTCATCCAAGGAAGAGGGATCATTTGTAGCTCCTAATTTCACCATTGAAAACCAGGGAAGTATTAAGCCTGAAGGTGGTGAAGCCCTACTTCCTGAAACTGAATCATTTCCCAGAATAAAGAAAATTCTTAAAACCATGAGTGAAAAGAACCTTGAGACTCTTCCTAGAGAACCTGGCCCTCATATAAGGGAGGAAGAAGGAGCTAATGATCAGGGGGTTCCTAGAGATCCCCAACAGGCATAATTTTCTTTTTCTACTAAAGCTGAAGGATATTATGGGATCCTTGAAGAAGTTCTTGGGCCTAACACATTCCTTCAGTAAGATGACCAGATAATTGAGATGCTAGAGGAAGACCACGAGGGTCAACTTAATGTTTATACAGGATTTTCAAACCTTGAATCCTGCTCTAGAGGGGAGGGTCCCTTACTTGATCGATTCGGAAATCAGGGTGAGATTTCTTTTGAAGCACCAGAGCAGAATCAAGTTTTTAATCCTGGAATTTTAAGAAGCCAAGGGGGTGAAGCAGGCTCCTTACAATTCCCTTGGAAGAAAATTGGCCTGAAGGCAAGCAGAGCTGCAGTCTGATGGAGGGCCATAGGAGTGGTAGAGGAAGAGAGTTTGCTTGGTCGAGGGAATAGCAAAGAAATTTGGAGAGCATCATACTTCATGCGACCCCATAAGTGACTATATGAAGAGGTTCTTTAGTGGGGGTAAGAGGTTTTGGTTTTACCAAGGAGATTACTCTTGTCATCGATACCTTTTTCCATTGCATTCTTATGGTCTGAATTTAGTCAGGCATGGTGAAAGAGTCTACCTAGGGTATCAGTTGGTGGACTGGCTCCACTGGAATTTTCATATCACATGATATTGTAGCCATTTGAATGACGTAGGCTAGGGAGGCTTGAACATAAATAAGCTTGACGTGGCAAGCAATTTTTCAGACATTTTCAATTACAGTAATGGGTTTTAGCCTTCAGTTTCTTTTTACAATTTTTGATAAAGGTTACAGGCCGAAAATTTTGTGATGGCCATGGCCCAATGGATTAGGAACTGGTCTGCGAGGGCTCTTTGCTACCTCGCAGGGAGGATAGCATCCCCAACAGGAGCCAGTTGTTAGCACTAGAATTGTGCTAAGTATTTGAAAGTATTTTTTGTGAAGGGAGGAGTTGTAGGGTCATGGAAAACCCCAAAGGAAACCCAACCCTTAGTCTGCATCCCCTAGTGGAAAAAAATCAAACCCTGTACAATAGCCCTGGTCCGAAGTAAGAGAATCTAACAAGATCCAAGGCTTAATAGTGAGCATGAAGGTTAAGAATAGAGAAATGCGCCCGCAGTGTTGGTTGAAACCCATGGACGGCCAAGATTAGAGCGATGGAGATCGACGGTTATAGGCCTCCATCGCAAAATAAGTTGAAGGTTGTATAACCGTGGATGAGGAGTTAACAGGCAGGAAAGTTAGAATTTGATCGATGGTGGAGGATGCTAATCGACGGCTGATAATTTGTTCGCATGATTAACATGAGCTGAGAAATATAATTCGCAAATCTGTGAACTTTTGGTAGAGGGACGAAAGTTTGGACAAGCTGGATGCAACGAGGCTCAGATCTATGGCATAAAATTTAGTTCGCAAATCGTACTTGTGCGAGAAATCAACCAACCCAACATTTGGGAACATTGCAAAGGCCCACCATTTGATGGACCAGATGAATTCTAGGTTGAATATGTACGGTGCTGGTTTGCATTAGGCGATAGAAGCTAGAGATCATCTCTCTGAGTTCGAATGAATGCCAATTGATCCGAAGCCACCTCAACGCCGTCAAAATAAATTCCTCCCTATCTGGAAGGCGTGGCTAATCATGCTTGACGTCAGCTCAAGTCACAGGCATCATTGCTTCTCGATTGGGAGATTCTGTCAGGCCATCATCGCCAGGAATTAATCACGAGTGGCTGTCGTCATTGTCACAACCGTTATAAGCATGGTCTCTGCATCCCCTGTTCAGGATCGTTGCATGCGAAAGGTGGCAAGCTTGGCCACTCAGGCATCTTTCAGTTAAAGTTTGTTTATGTAGAGATATCAGGGAGCAAAAGTTGTTGTTGTAACAGAGCAAGTATGGTCTGAGGTGGAGGAGGAGCATGTTCCCTCGTCTCAACTACAATTCCACCACGTGGGAGAGAGTTCGTCCAGCGAGCTTGATGAGCACGAAGGATGATAGAGGTGCAGGTAGGTTTGACTTTGATCGAAGAAGAGAAGTGGGATGCCCTTCATGACACAAAGATTATCAAAGATTACATCGTCCCCACTGAAGAGACGCACTTCCTCCTTCAGCAGAAAAAGCATCAGGGGAAGATTCCCTGAGGGTAGAAGACTTTTTTGAGCCTCAAGGCCAATTGAAGCCTCAAGAATAAGGTGGTGACCTATTCACGCCATTTATTTTGCCCCACCTGACAACTTTGTCTTTGGATAAATGTATAGGTATCTCTTTCCTCAAGTTTTGAGGCCAGTTTGGGTCTGTCGGTCGTTTGAGACTATTGCGGTCTACACCCTGTAAGGGACACCTGTAGAAACAGTCATGGTTTGTCTATTAATAATCCTTTTCATCCTATGATTTTCTATCAAAAGTGGTGAACCGGGCCCTATAGGTGGTAGCATATTTTGTAACTATTTTTTATGAACAATTCGAGGCTAAGAGCCTATAAATATCTATGTAATAGCAGTAGAAAGGGTTGTAAAATCAATGGCTGGGGCCTTAGGGAAACTAGGCTCTGTTTTGAAGCATTCTCCTTAATAGAATTGTAGTGCTTGAAGCTAGTTCAGACAGAGATTCATGTGTTATCTAGTTTACAGTCTGTATTTCCTCCCTCTCAAGTGGATGTGTTTCATGTTGTTTACTTCCATTATGTTGTTCTCTTTCATGTCTAAAACTAGTGTATGGTAATGTAGAATTCTTTTTATAAGCTATGTTTACTGTTTCATATATCCACCAACTTTTCCACTAAAGTTAGCATAGGATTCATCCTTGTTAGATGCCCATGCTGATGGATTGTTCATTTCTTCTTCCCTTATCACTAGACAAAGCATTTTGACTGTAAATGGGTGGCTATCTTGCCTCTCTTATGATATTTCATGTAGCACCACTGTTAATTTGTTTATGTGTTATATTTGACTCCATTGCCCAACGTTTCTCTCATGATTATCTTACCAAAATTTAAAACGAATTTGTCCCAGCAGAAATCTGACCTTCTGAGTATGCTTTGAATGAATATCTTTAATAGGAATTTTGTGTGTTTAACTGTGATTATTTTCAGTCTTTTATGAATTTATGAGAGAGCCCTCTTTGATTGTGTTAGGTCAGTAATACAATCTTAATTGGTTTGTGGTTACCCCATTTGGCCTCTCTGCAAGCTAGAGGTATGATTTGGGTGCTAACATATTGGCGCTGTTGTCGGGGAACGAGAATCATATCATCCCTGGGAGAACGACAAAGTTTCAGAGCTGAATGTTGATGGTGAACAACACTCAAACATTGAGAAGGTTGTATACCTTTCACCTGGTGACTCCACTCATTGAGTTTTCAATATAAAGGCAGCTCCATTGGGGAGAATCGGGGGGCTCCATGTTAGAAGTAAAATGTCCAAGATCCCGTAGTGACTTCGCTAGAGAGCAAGCCCAACTGCCTAAAGCATGGCAACTAAGATCCAGGTATCCAAATGTCAATTTCCTTAACAAGGTCTTGTTCTTTCTCTTTGGTTTCCTTCTACCCTTATGTATTTATGTCAGGAGATCTTTGTTTCCCAAGAGATCTCTAGGTGGTGAGAGAGTTTCCTTTGTATATCCTTCCCTAGATCTTACAGATGTACATTCCTCTTTCGTCCTTAAATATGATCCACTCTTTTCTTCCAAATCTTGTCAGGTCCCTAATCAGTCCTGCAAAACCCCTGAGAGCAAGGCTGAAGGCACTCCTCCTATACATACTCCCCTACCTTCTAGAACTTAGCAGAGATATAATCCTTTAAGGCTTTCCCATGTTCTTCATGAATTTCCTCCCAAATACCATAAATACCTCCCCCTTTTTGATGGAGAATCTGAAAGTCTTACTGCTGAGAACATCTTCAAGGCTTCAAACATTTTCTGGACCTTTTTTAAATAGAGCATGAAGATGTTTGTATGAGGGTTTTTGCTCAATCTGTCTTTGGAGATGTGACAAAATGGTTTAAGCACTTGCATCCTGAATCTACTGGTACATGGGAAGAATTTTCTGATATTTTTTTAGAGTTTTGGGGTAAAAGAAGGTCATGGAGCCTAGTTATTTCATAGTTTCACTCCATGAGAAGGCAAGAAACCGAAGCCATGTCAAGTTTTAACAGGAGGTTTGCAAGCGTCTATTATAATATGCCAAAAGGAATTCATCCCCTAGAAAATGTTGCTAATTTGCATTATGCCTCTACCTTTCCCACCGAATTATCTTTTCGTCTTTTGGAGAGGTCTCCCAATTTGAAACATATGTTCATTGATGCAATGGAGGTTGAAGACAATCTCAGAATGTCCAGAAAAATCTCAGAGCAGGGAAATGAGGATGAACTGAGACAGAGATTGGAGTTAGAGGGGAGATGTGGGCATGAAGGATCTGCTTTGTTTTCTCATGATGGGCAGGGAGGTGGTCAACCCAGCCATATACAAGAATACAATGGTGATATTTTGTCTTGTGGAGATTTCCCTCAACAGATGAAGAATTCTGTGATGCAAGGTTTTGGAGAGATGTCTGGTCCACCCATATATGATGAATATAAATATGAGGATGTCATAAACGTTTTAGAAGTGGAGTAGAGGAATGAAACACCATGTAGTCAGTTCCACTATGTAGAGGAACCAGCCAAGGAAGAGGGATCATTTGTAGATCCTAATTTCACCATTGAAATCCAGGGAAGTATTAAGCCTGAAGGTGGTGAAGCCCTACCTCCCGAAAATGAATCATTCGCCAGAATAAAGAAAATTCTTAAAACAATGAGTGAAGAGAACCTTGAGACTCTTCCTGGAGAACCTAGCCCTCATCTAAGGGAGGAAGAAGGAGCTAATGATCAGGGGGTTCCTAGAGATCCCGAGCAGGAAGAATTTTCTTTTTGGACTGAAGCTGAAGGAGATTATGGGATCCTTGAAGAAGTTCTTGGGCCTGGCACATACCTTCAACAACCTGACCATATAATTAAGATGCTAGAGGAAGACCAGGAGGGTCAACATAATGTTTATACGGGTCTATCAAACCTTGAATCCTGGTCTCGAGGGGAGGGTCCCTTACTTGATCCTTTCAGAAATCAGGGTGAGATTTGTTTTGAAGCTGTAATATCCCAATTTTGACCTTATTGTATTAAAATGTAAATTAATGTAATATTGTTATAAATCGTGGTGAGGAGCTCAAGGCCAAGGCCCCGCCATCAATTTATTGATGTATATGGTTTACATGCTAACCAGGCACATTGGAATTGTAAATATGCATTTTAATAAAATACCCACAGCTAGCTACGCAATGCAACAAGAGATGGGGGTGTGATTTTATAAGGATTTGGGGGGGAAAACATTCAAACCGTTGAGTCAATCGATTCAAGCCAAGTGTCAATGAGAGAACCCATCAAACCCTAAACTACCCATGTTGACTTTGTACCCAATCATTGATTCTCCCGAAGAGTTGGTTGAGGTAGTTAATGCCTTGGGAATGGAGAGGTATGGATGTCCAAATTTGAGTATGGGCAAGCCACCCTTCATGGAGAAATGTGTTTTGCTTCTTGGGCAAGAAAACAACCATGAATTGCTCCCCAAGCCATTACCCATCAAGCAGTTTTGCCTCTCTCACGTTTTTGGAGCTACCTGGGCATTTTTCTCCACGAATTTCCTGTCTTTTCCTTCATCTTTCAAACTGGGAAGGGCATTTTTGTTTTGGTTACCAATGGGGAAGAGAACAGATCGATTTGGGGTTTTAATGAGGCTGTTTTGGCCATTTGAAATGCTCATAACATGTGGGAGAAATCGGGTTTCTCCCTAGGGACGAATTTCCCTTCCCATAGTCTGTTTTGGTGAGCGACGATTTGGGGGAAAACCCATGGAGCCTATTTTGTAAAATACCCTTGCTGGAAGTGTGTATCCATGCCCAGTTTCTGAGTTTGTTGTGTGTAAGAGTATGTTGGGGTATGGGTTATGGGTATCTATTGTTTTGGCTGTGCATGAGCTTGCATGTCCCCTTTTTCTTGTAAGAATCATGCCTAGCTCGGGGGTGGTAGTTGTGTTGAGAGATTGATGAACACAACTGGCCTATGGCTGGGTGGAACGTTGCAGCAACATAGCTAGTTGTTTGGGGACAAATGCACAATGAAGATAAGTGTTTTTCTGTCTATGCATTTACTTCTGCAATGTTTAAATTGGGGACTGTTTTTGATATGTTGTATGCATACGATATGTGTGTGGATGGGTTTTAATTCTGCTATGCATATTGGCTTAATTTGCATCTGCACACTCTTTATTTTAATGATGTGAATCTAATGAATTGGGATGAGAATATGTGAAAGCCCATAATTTGGCATCATGTTCCTTTCAATTGGGTCCACGGGAGGGACCGTGACAGAAGCACCAGAGCATAATCAATTTTTTAATCCTGGAATTTTAAGAAGCCAAGTGGGTGATGTTATGAATAGCCCAGGTGTCGAAGCATCCTGTTGTGGCACAATAGATCCCATGCTTATTTGGAGCACGGGAACCCCATTTTCGAATAAAAACAAAGGTAGTTGGGTGAGTGTACTATGTAAATATGAGAATTTGGGTTTTCACTTGTTTATATCTCTCATACATACTTTTGTCCTATGTGTTTCCCTCTTTCTGGATGATCTCTAATTGTCTGGTTTGTCAAAATCCTCAAATTTTGAGTATTTTACCATTTTCTTCAATCAACCCGAAACCCGCAACCCGACAATTTCGGGTTGCGGGGTGTTTGTTTTGCATTTTTAGAATTTGGCCAACTCGAAACCCAAAACCTGACAATTGTGGGTTGTGGGTTCGTCTTGTAATAATCTTGGGAAACTATCATCCCGAAACCTGAAACCCGAAAACCCGCAATTGCGGCTTTCGACCTTTGGGCTTTGTCTTTTTTATTTATTTTTTTACGCATTCCTGAAACCTGCAACCCGCAACTGTGGGGTTGCGTCTTTCAGGAAAGTTTTTTCCAGTTTACGAGTGTGTCATCCTCGAAACCCACAACCCGCAAGTGTCGGGTTGCGGCTTTTGGGAACACGTTTCTCATTTTTCGATTGTGATTAATCCTGGATCCCGAAACCCAAAATTGTGGCTTTTGGATTTCGGGAATTCTTTTTCGCCTTTGCCATTTGTGCGACCCTACAACCCACAACCCGCAATTGTCGGGATGCGGGGTCGCACAAAATTTTTATTCACAAAATTTATTAAGGGATCTTGCTCCGGTTCATCTCGGTTGTCCATTTGTTTTGATCCTACAGTCATTCTTTAATCTGGTGAATTCAATAAATAGGATTTTTCCTATTTTATTTTTACCATATTACTTTTGAATAATTATCCCGTCACAATGAGGATTTTACTTCTGAATTCTTACTAGAGGACGATTTAACTCATTTTCAGTTACTTCTGGCTGGATTGTTGCCCTGGCTACGCTTGGTGTTTGATAAGTTCCGATTTGTTTGGGACACCTTTTTTCGTTTTTTACTTCTGCTCCTCAAGGTTTTACGCCATTATGCCTGTTTCGGTCTAAAAGATTCTTCCGGTTATTCTATTAAATCCGGTCACCCGAATTCGGTTTGACACGTACATGAGAGTTGTTGTTCTGTGTACTCAAGATTCTGTTTCAGTCATTTCACAGACATTTTTCAAGCCATGATTGCTGATGTGAGAATACTCATAATAATGAGCTTTTCAAACCAGTTTAAGACGTGCAAGTTTCGATTGGTTTTGTACTTCCACATAGGTTTTACCCAACTAACGCATGTCCTCGTTCGTTTTCATCACAGTTTGGATAATTGCAGTTGAATCAGTCGTATAACTTCAATCATTGTTATTTGTCTTGCTCAATGTCTATTATCTTATCTGTTGGTCTTAAATTAGCAACAAATATGAAACTTTTAAGCTCGTCCTTTGCATTATTTAACAGGAAAAATTATGTGTGGTAGTCTTGCAATTTTTCCTTCTAGACGTACCTAATACGAGCAATATGCAGATAGGAAATGCATTCCCCGATGCACGTTTTAAAGATGAAGAATTCTTTCCCTTACTATATCAACAACCTATGTCACCACCTTTTGATGCAGGTGTTCCTGATTTAAGCAGTGATAGCGGTGAAGAAGATTTTGAAGATCTTTCTGTCTACATGTGATTCCTCAAGGAGCAAACAAAGAAAATTTCGATGAACCAGCTGACCTTGACGACTTTGTTCTACAAGATTTTATAATCAACCAAGAACCTGATGTCACGCCGACTTCTTCTGAAACAGATCCTTTAATGGATTTTTCTGTTTTTGACAATATAGTCTCTGATCCAGAAGTTCCCGCGAAAGATTCTCTACAAGCCAAATCGTCTGTTGTTGATAATGAGCAAGTTGGGGTGGAACTCTTGTTGTGTTGTGAGGATCCTTTTGATTAAAGAATGCATCTTTAATAGACTATTTTGAAAGGCAGTAGGAATCATGTAGACTGAGAAATGGCAGGATTTCTTGGATCTATAGTTTTGATCAGATTTTGTAATCTCTGTTTTCTAGGGATCTCCATTTTTGGACTATGTTGTAATTATTTAATGAAGGATATCTCTCATAGTTAGAGGTTGGTAATTTTGGAGTTGTAAGTCAACAAAACATTGGACTGGAGATACTCTATTAAGCATAGCTTTTTGTAATTTCTGTACAAGACCTCTTCATACAGTAAAGTTATCTTTTAATCTATCTTATGTTATTCCTCAAATTTCTTTGAGAATTTTTTATTTATGCTTCGAATTGTCATATGTTATGTATCTAATATTTTGCTGAACATTTGTTAATGCAAAAATTTGCTGTATCGATTTCTCTAGATGACTGGTTTATGTTTCAAAGTACCTCATAGAGTTTTTTCAATACAAGTAATTTCATGTTTTATTTCTGCAAATGATTCGGTGCATATCAACTTATATAATCAATGTTAATTTTTAAATTAGCAGAGTGATTATAGACTGGATCTTTGTAGTGCCCTGTCTAGGCACTGGGTCTATTCCAGGTTATCAGGTTATCACTAGTTTTTCCCTTAATTATTATTAGAAGGAAACAAGAGATTCAACCGTCTATATTTCTGTTTCTGTAAATGTTTAACTCTCTCTTTTCTATATGTTTACATGTCTCTGCAGTTAAATAAACATAATCCTAAAACTTTCCATTTAATTCTGTTCGTTTGACATGCATAGCTTGGAAATAAAAGAAAATACATTCTAATTAAGCTGGTTCAGAAAAATACCTGAAACCGTCGATTTGCAGTAAGATAAGAAGATTTCTGGAATGGATTCTGTAAGATTACCTTAACAACCCCAAAATGATGTGTCCACCCTGCCGATCAGCTATTATCGTGCTGACCCTAGGAAATCAACGGATTTCCTAGCCCCCGAGCCCAGAGACCGATAATCCTGACAGCAGCTTTCCATCGAACATTTCCATGGTAATCATTTGCTGAGTTAACCCCCTCCTCAGTCTTTTCATTTGAGTTTCCCACCTCCTCAAAGCTTCGAGTTCACCCCCTCCTCGGCATTCCTCCTTTTCACAAAATAAACCTCACAGTTCTCCCACAAAATCCCCCTTACTACTTTGTTAATTCTCCCCTTTATAGGAATCCACCTCCTTCCAAAGTCAAACTTCCTTATCACTCCACCACCCTAGCTGTCGTGGTCTTGGAAGTACTAATCATTAATGCATCCCCTTTTTAAGGTAAAAAGGTGGATTATATATATTATTTTAAATCATCCAATTTTCTTTTGAGCAGTAGGATTATTTAATAATTCATTTAACAACTCCATTTTATTTACTTGGAATGATTCCGCTAATTAATTAAATGAATAATCTATTTAATAAATTTATTATTATTCAATCCACTATGCTTTATTAAAAGGATTATTAACACTATTATTATTAATTTAATAATAATATTAATAACAATAATGATTAATAATAATAGTGATTAAATTAATTGTGAATAATAATTAAAATATCTATTTGTTTAATTGATGGTTAAGTGTCAACCTAATACCCCTAGGTATAACTAATGAAATATAATTAATGGTTTACTTAACCATAATCAACAATTACATAGTGTACTCTTCTAGTATTAATATTTAACTATCATACTTCATATCGAGGACACCTTCACTTGAGGATACTTGCAATTAATGACACTTATTTTAATCGTTCATTACCATGTTCACACACAAAGACTAATTAACTTCTTTTACACATTGGAACTTGACAATCTTTTACTAATTAAGTCATTCAGTAAATACTTAATTGAGTTACCTATGATACTTATAACATTGTTAAATCTTGATAAGTATGTTGTAAACCAATACTATTGCGCATGTGCATAATGTGCATGCGTGGCCAGCGTATGCACAAGACAGACATGTACTACAAACATATGTCATATATATATTCTATGCATATCAGCTAACTAATATTCATAATACTTTATGCAAACTGAACAAGTACACATTCATCATAATATTACTAAAACATCATCGTTTATTTTATGAGTTAACCTTTAAGATTCCATTTCATTGCTTTTATGATTACGTTTGTTCAATCAATCAGGTACAAGGAAGGCTACCTACTACCACTAACTCCAGGTCAATGAATGCCCAACCCTCAACAGTACTAACTATCATATCCTCCCATCGTTAACCTACTGCCACAACCTCCCTGTCCTTCCTCTGCTAGTATAAAAGTGGATGTCGGACTCAACGACCTAACCACATAGAACTTGAGAGAGATAGCGTCGGCTGAACAGCGGACCTATCCTCTCCTAGCAGGCATCCGACCATCGTCATCACACATACATGGGGAGCGTGTCTCAACACGGCCCTCCCACGATCTCGGGTATCATAGGAACATAGGGTGGGCAACACATCCATCCCTCTCAACATACTGGGCATACGCCCTTATCAAATCATACTCTGCTGCTCTCGAGATTATCGGTCCATGTCATCGTTTCATCAATTTTGGGTTGCTAAGGTTTACTGCATGGATAGGTTCTTCTCCGTATATCAGATCAAGTACCCGACTATCCCATAGCCCTCGTGTCCTGTAGGTTAGTATTCCGCAAGATACACCTTTTTTTTAACAAGCATTTCCATTCGATCACCCATTGATCCATATCATCAACATCATTCATTTCACATCACAATTTTATCGTATCACAGATATGCATGGAATATAACTGTTCTATCAATTTCATCATAGGATGGCATCCACGTACAACACCATGTATTTTACATTCTATCATTGTCTGATCCATATTGTCAGCATCATTTATCTCATCACATAGAATCATTAAATCGATCACAGCATAATTACCACATCATATATATCACATTTCCTCCAGGACGATTATCAAACATACACTGTCATTATGAAATAAAAGAATCTCATGTTAATCATAACTTAATAACTGCATGAATACAGTAACATCATTAACACAGTAGCAACATATCATCATGTCTATCATGCTGAAAATATAGTTCACTCTGTCTAGCTGAGTCAAATAGATTACAAGCAATTAAAGTGAAAGGGGTCTAACTCGCCAACAGGCCTAGTAAAAATATGGGGCATTACATACACCCACCCTTCAGGAAACTTCGTCCCGAAGTTATGGTCATAATAATGCAGGGAAATTCTTGACATATACTCTCTACATTCATGCAAGTAGCAGGTGTTGGCCATACTGGTCTTACTTGGCTTGACTTGACCGAATATGTCGGTGTTATAATATGGCTTTGCTTCTTTTATATCCCTGATGTGTATTCTAATAATTAAAGAAACATTTAGATTAATCCTTTTGTTGGATCTCAATATTATGCCTAGAATGCCTAAATGTTTTAATCATGTTCTATCCACCTTAGTATCCTATTTCATACCCTTTTACAATATTCTTTAAGTCACATCATCCAAAATAGTTTATCCGTCACAGGACGGAGTTTACCGAAGCTTTTATTGATCCAACTTGGCGTGGAATAGTCAACAATTTAAATTGGGGGTCATTTAGAGCTCATAATTGGCATTCACTCCGTGCGCAACTATCGAGGACTCTTACGGTTGGTATACCTCTCTAGGGAAGAAGATTCATGTCCTCAAAATCCTAAGGTCATATATTATTATTTCATTATGGTAATATGCAATAACATTTAAGTATCATAACAGTCATTAAACTAGCAGAACTATGATCGTTTACCAGGTTTTCATGGCTATCTCTTATCGAAATACAATTGTTATCAAGTTTATTTGTTATCCTCTCCTTTTAAACTAATATAACCTATGGAGAAACCATTCCTGCTTCAATTCCTTAAGAATTTCATAGCTCGTTTTGTTCCCATCCTTACCATCGCAAAGGTGATTACTAGCATTTATCCAGGTATTCCATTATATGTGTACAGCAGCAACCTTATGTACTTTGGTAAGGTCTTAGTCTGATCCTACAAGTTGAACGAAAACATCATTACTTAATATGTTTAATCATATTAGACTTCATAACAACCGCTTGAATTGAGTTAAGTTGAGGATTAGGTGGAGATTCTTATGAATCTCTTATTATTACCCAAGATCATCACTATATTAGGTATGATTAATCCAATTTTTTTTATTTTTTTTTTCTCAAAACCTGATTGCACCATTACCCCAATATTTAACTTATTTATTCTAAAGTCATGTACCCTCTTAATAAAATAATCTCGTAATAAACTTGGATGCAATCTCCTGGTTTAAGTACATGGTGTTTTCCCTAATGTGATTCAGAAGGGTACCTAGTCCTTGTATCGAGCAAATTTATTTCCATCCCTTATCTTATCTAAATAATATATAATGTATTTTCCAAGTCTCTCTATTTCGGAGTTACATAACATTTCATATCTTATCGTTTCCCAACTAAAATACTGGTATATTGTTACATTTATTTACATTTTTAAATGAAAATTTTATTTGTAAATAAGATTATGAGGTGTTCATGAATTTTCGCTTTAATTTGTATCTCGTACCAAGTTATCTACATACACATCGATGTTTGCGTAATTTGGTGTGGAGACCTAGGGACTCAAAACTCAGACACCACTCCATATTTATTTCACCATATCCTCTTTTGTCTCTTTTAAATGTTTTTCGACTTTAAGCATTTTCGCAGAATTATATGGTGTAGTAAAACACACTAAGAGCTATGATTACAAAATATAATTGTTTGATCATGTTAAAACACATTTGCTTGAACTAACATAAGACGTTTTCATTTCAATGATATAGCAAATTTCATAATGCAAAGGGCGTTCTCATGTTAAGTGTGTTCTCTACTTCCATAATCGAATTCATTGTATAAGTATCTCGAATAATCCCTCCAAGTTAACATATAGTTCGCCTTACCACTAACATGTCATGAAAGACGAGCATTAGCTTGCACCAGTCTACTGTATGTATACATGCGTGCATTGTCCAATTCCCTTTTAACACATTTTGGACCATGACACCCATCCAAATACCCTAGTCTCTATTTTCACATAAACCTGGAAGTTATAATGACCAAATTGTGATCAATCTTTATTATGAAAACAACACAATCGAGTCATAAGATGGACATTAACGTAAATGTGATCGTGGTCTCTACTCTCTTGTGACTAATTAGGATGATAAGTTGTGAGACATTTAATCTTATTGTTAGATGTATTTGTTGAATCAATTGTGACCACTATTGATGTTTGAGCATTGCATCAGTATTTAAATCTTTTTACTATTTAACCTCTATTTTAAATTTATAATTATGAGTATAATAATTTATTAATTAAATGTGAAACTAATTTATGATTATGACCATAATAACTTATGTGTTGTGTCGATCTTAATTAAAAGTATCACGTTTACTTTTAACTTAACCATTTGACAATTATGTGTATAATAAACGAGTACCACTTTTGCATTTAAATATAAATGAGTCTATAATGATTTTTGAAATTTTATATACACAATGTTATGTTTATTTAAAATTGTTTCATATTAATTTTGAGTATAGAGTAAGGTTCTTAATACCCGCTTAGATAATTGAAGTTGGAATTGTATTTGTTCAATTACTTATACTAATTTATTTGGTATTTTTATTTTAAAAAAAATGTTTTTGTGGTTTTCCCATAAAAATATATTATTTAAAAATATTAAAATAAAATAAAGACTTGGTACCAACATGCAACTACAAAGTAATTAAAATTAAAATCTTTATTAAGTCAAAATTTGCGATGTACGTGTCACGTTGAAAACATTAAAGTCTGGTTATGACGAAATTTCATTAATATATTAAAATACCAACTTTCCTCTCTTAGTTGGTATGTAAAAATTTCCACTCTTGGTAATACGCAGTTGAATTATTCTAGATGGTTGAAAAGGGTTAACATTTTTTTTTTTGAATTGATCTTTTGACGTGAGTGAATGTCTTATACTTTTGGCATGTATTTCTTTCACCAGAATATTGTCAACCTAGTTTAAGGTAAACTTAAAATTATATTTAAACAAGCTTTGTATATGAAACACTAACTTTCTTCTCCCTTTTGTATCATCATAAAGTTACACTTACCTATATTTTCCTTCTGAATTTAATTTTATGTGGGATGTTAAATACATTAAATACTAAGGCAATTTGATTAAATACCTGAATTTATTAAACCTTAGGTCTCCACCATCCACTTAAGCCACTCTTCATTTATTTATTAAATATATATATATATTTATTTATTTCCTTCCAAAATTTAAATATTTATATATATTAAATTTAAATATTATTTTTTTTTTCTTTTTTTTTTTAAATTCTCCTCTAAATATAAATTATAACTTAAATTTGATCTATTAAAAGTTAAATTATAATTTCTCCAAACCACTCCAACCTTGCTATAATTGACCTTAAGATATTTTTCTTTTATTTAACTTTTAATCCTTTAACAACCGAGGTTATAACATTATATAAATATATATTCAAGATTTAATTTAATTAAATTTAAATAAATACTCTAATATTATATTCGAAATTGCCGAAACCCCCTTCCCTTTTTTTTTCATAATTAAATTAAATTAATTTAAATAATAAATAAATAAATTAAATTAAATTAAATTAATTAAATTAAATTAATTACTCAAAAGACATCAAATTAAATTAATTAAATTAATATTAAAATATAAAAAAAACATTAACAAAATTAAATTAACATTGAAAAGTCATTAAATTAAATTAATTAAATTCAATTAAACGAATTAACTCAAATGAATGTTAAACCACCCTACATTAATTTAATAAAATCAAATTAATATTTAAAAGACATTAATTTAAAATAAAAATAAAATAAAATAAAAATTTAAAACAATATAAAACTCATAACGAAAGCAAAGGCTGGGACATGGCTCATGGACGATTTGATCCTGTGCAATGCTCTCGGGCTGAGCCCAATGCTCTCTTTTGCATGTGGGATTGGCGCCCACGCTAACATAAATAAAAGGAAGATAATAAAAAGAAAAAAAATATAATAATACTGTGATTTGACGGGATAAGGTTTGTTTATCCGGAGGGTTGCAAGAGCCGGAGATCGACGGCTCTCCTTCACCCCGCGCCGGCAACATGCTCGAGCGATAACAGGGTTCGGTGGTCGCGGAAGGAAAACCGCCATGACACATGGCTAATACCTACACGTCTGCATACGAAAAGGCGGTTTTGTAAACCACCCAGGGGCGACGCGGAAACCGCCATACCGTCAGCTTTTCTCTATTTAAGGAGGAGGGCTAGGTTTTACTTGGCATTGCTGGGCTGCTCCTCGCGTGAAGGGCTTGCGGTGCTGAGCGCTAGGGTTGGGGCCAGTTGCAGGAAGGAAGGTGAGGCTGTTGGATGAACTCTGCGCTCGGGTGCATTGACGCGCGGTGGTCCCCATTCGACCTGGCAGAGTGTCGTGGAATGAAGGAGCTTGCAATCTCCCAGTGGGAGACAGTTTTTTTTTTTTCATACATCGGCAATAATGCAAGCAGGGCTAAGCACCGTGCAGCAGACGCTAACTCCGGAGGCGGCAAGCATCTCAAATCATGCCATAACAGAAGCTGGTCGCCCTGGGCACGGCTGAACAATTCCTCTATATGTCGCGGTGACATTTTGGGCAGCCCCTACTAGCCGTTTGCGCCAGGCTTGCTAGGCTGCGACGTCAAGTTTAGGGAATGGTGCTGAAGCCACCGGCAATAAAATGATGAGATTAGAAGACTCACAGAAATCCTTCTAAAGGTTAAGAAGAAGAATCCGGTTCTCGTGGGGGAGAAAGAGCCCGAAGCTTTAGTAAAATTACTTGTGCAGAGAATAGAAAAAGGTGAAACCCCAGCGCAGCTTCAGATCCTTCATATTGAAACAGATATGCCCACTTTCTGTTCAGAAAACAAAGATAAAGACCGCATTGCCATGAAGTTTAGAGGATTGGACCAAATGGTGGGAAGGCGTTTGTTTAATGTGGGTGAATTAAAGCGGCTTGTAGATCATCCCAAGGCAGGAGTAGCATTGGTAGGGTTGTCAGAGGCTGAAGCACTAAAATTACAGAGAAATACTAGCTATAACTATCAGGTTAACCTGAAGAACTTGTTGCTTATAACATGAAGAGGGAAGTACATGGCCTTAAGATTGAGCTTGACATTATTCCCGAGGTCGACCTTTACAAGTGCGAACCGTGGGATCTTCCTGACAAAATTTGCATTCCAAGTAAAGATCTACAGTGGCATTTCTTTTGTGCACGTGATAGGAAGTATCCAATGGCTCACGTCCTAACAGGGCCACTAAGGCTGGTTACTGGGAAGCAACTGGTAAGGACCGTAAAGTTAACTCCCAACGAGGCAAAAATCACAACAAAATACACTGGTATCCTACAGGGGTCGTGTTCCATTTGGAGAAAGGACAGATTGGGTTATGCGTGAGTATCGGTTGGACGAGTGTCAAGTTGCAGCAGGTTTACAGGATTCTTTTGTCTTATGCCGCGTTGTCAAGAAAAATGGATTAGAAACAAAAGTGGTGACCAGCCTATTGCCCCAAACTGAGAACAATGATTCATCCGTGCAAAGAACAACACCTTTCCTGGCAATCTGGCTGTAACATCCTGGGAAGAAAATCAGTCACAGGAAAGGTCCTCGCCTATTTTACAAGAAGACGAAAATAAAACAAAATTAAGTTTTTTTCAAAAACTGAAATGCCATCTGCAGGCCTAGAAAGTGATACGTTGTGCATCAGTTTTATTTCATTTTATATTATTATTATAAAATAATCTTATTATATATACATACACATTTTTTTTTGATTTCGTATAAAACTACTTATCCTTTTTACAGTCGTTTTGCAGTTTTCAAGGAAATTGCACGCATTGAATATATATATACTTTTTTTTTTTTGCTTCAGCAAGTTACCAATCTCATAAAAGATGAGATATCTATGTGCGTTTATAGTTATTACTGTTACAACGATTACTCATGGTTATAAATGAATCTAGCCAATTTCTTTACTTTATTTTGAATATATATAGGAATAACGCAAATTAAAAATCCACTATTGTCCCCGAACCGTGAAATAATTTATGGAATTCCTCTGCACAAAACCAAATTTACAGAGCATTTTCTTGATCCGCGAGTGTTTCTACTTGTATGCTAATTTCAAGTTCCCTAACTCAAATTATGTTTCCAGTAGGTAGTTAACGCATTTACACAAAAGGGGTAGATGCTGTGTGGAGATTTTTGCAAAAAGAAAGGGTTTGGTGTTGCTAAGTCCACCTATCCTAAATTATTATCACTGTTATATATATACTGGGTTGGAACCCTCTTGCTATATGCATTAGATATAAATAAAGAAAACTAAATATATCTTTGTTTTCTATGCGGGCAGGTAGTTTCATGGCACTTACCACCATTGGAAAGAAGGGTTTTGTGTAACTTTCTCTGTGTGTGTTTTGCAGGTAAAATTTTTTCAACAGTATAAACAAGGTTTCGTCCTAAGTTATGTTACTGAAGTGTGGGCTTAGTAAATTTTCACGGTAGATAGGTGTGTGCAGGCCTCTTAAGGTCCGAGTTTTTGAGCCGGTGGCTCTGATACCATCTGTAGTGCCCTGTCTAGGCACTGGGTCTATTCCAGGTTATCAGATTATAACTAGTTTTTCCCTTAATTATTATTAGAAGGAAACAAGAGATTCAACCGTCTATATTTCTGTTTCTGTAAACGTTTAACTCTCTATTTTCTATATGTTTACATGTCTCTGCAGTTAAATAAACATAATCCTAAAACTTTCCATTTAATTCTGTTCGTTTGACATGCATAGCTTGGAAATAAAAGAAAATACATTCTAATTAAGCTGGTTCAGAAAAATACCTGAAACCGTCGATTTGCAGTAAGATAAGAAGATTTCTGGAATGGATTCTGTAAGATTACCTTAACAACCCCAAAATGATGTGTCCACCCTGTCGATCAGCTATTATCGTGCTGACCCTAGGAAATCAACGGATTTCCTAGCCCCCGAGCCCACAGACCGATAATCCCGACAGCAGCTTTCCATCGAACCTTTCCGTGGTAATCATTTGCTGAGTTAACCCCCTCCTCAGTCTTTTCATTTGAGTTTCCCACCTCCTCAAAGCTTCGAGTTCACCCCCTCCTCGGCATTCCTCCTTTTCACAAAATAAACCTCACAGTTCTCCCACAAAATCCCCCTTACTACTTTGTTAATTCTCCCCTTTATAGGAATCCACCTCCTTCCAAAGTCAAACTTCCTTATCACTCCACCGCCCTAGCTGTCGTGGTCTTGGAAGTACTAATCATTAATGCATCCCCTTTTTAAGGTAAAAAGGTGGATTATATATATTATTTTAAATCATCCAATTTTCTTTTGAGCAGTAGGATTATTTAATAATTCATTTAACAACTCCATTTTATTTACTTGGAATGATTCCGCTAATTAATTAAATGAATAATCTATTTAATAAATTTATTATTATTCAATCCACTATGCTTTATTAAAAGGATTATTAACACTATTATTATTAATTTAATAATAATATTAATAACAATAATGATTAATAATAATAGTGATTAAATTAATTGTGAATAATAATTAAAATATCTATTTGTTTAATTGATAAGTGTCAACCTAATACCCCTAGGTATAAGTAATGAAATATAATCAATGGTTTACTTAACCATAATCAACAATTACATAGTGTACTCTTCTAGTATTAATATTTAACTATCATACTTCATATCGAGGACACCTTCACTTGAGGATACTTGCAATTAATGACACTTATTTTAATCGTTCATTACCATGTTCACACACAAAGACTAATTAACTTCTTTTACACATTGGAACTTGACAATCTTTTACTAATTAAGTCATTCAGTAAATACTTAATTGAGTTACCTATGATACTTATAACATTGTTAAATCTTGATAAGTATGTTGTAAACCAATACTATTGCGCATGTGCATAATGTGCATGCGTGGCCAGCGTATGCACAAGACAGACATGTACTACAAACATATGTCATATATATATTCTATGCATATCAGCTAACTAATATTCATAATACTTTATGCAAACTGAACAAGTACACATTCATCATAATATTACTAAAACATCATCGTTTATTTTATGAGTTAACCTTTAAGATTCCATTTCATTGCTTTTATGATTACGTTTGTTCAATCAATCAGGTACAAGGAAGGCTACCTACTACCACTAACTCCAGGTCAATGAATGCCCAACCCTCAACAGTACTAACTATCATATCCTCCCATCGTTAACCTACTGCCACAACCTCCCTGTCCTTCCTCTGCTAGTATAAAAGTGGATGTCGGACTCAACGACCTAACCACATAGAACTTGAGAGCGATAGCGTCGGCTGAACAGCGGACCTATCCTCTCCTAGCAGGCATCCGACCATCGTCATCACACATACATGGGGAGCGTGTCTTAGCACGGCCCTCCCACGATCTCGGGTATCATAGGAACATAGGGTGGGAAACACATCCATCCCTCTCAACATACTGGGCCTATGCCCTTATCAAATCATACTCTGCTGCTCTCGAGATTATCGGTCCATGTCATCCTTTCATCAATTTTGGGTTGCTAAGGTTTACTGCATGGATAGGTTCTTCTCCGTATATCAGATCAAGTACCCGACTATCCCATAGCCCTCGTGTCCTGTAGGTTAGTATTCCGCAAGATACACCTTTTTTTTAACAAGCATTTCCATTCGATCACCCATTGATCCATATCATCAACATCATTCATTTCACGTCACAATTTTATCGTATCACAGATATGCATGGAATATAACTGTTCTATCAATTTCATCATAGGATGGCATCCACGTACAACACCATATATTTTACATTCTATCATTGTCTGATCCATATTGTGAGCATCATTTATCTCATCACATAAAATCATTAAATCGATCACAGCATAATTACCACATCATATATATCACATTTCCTCCAGGACGATTATCAAACATACACTGCCATTATGAAATAAAAGAATCTCATGTTAATCATAACTTAATAACTGCATGAATATAGTAACATCATTAACACAGTAGCAACATATCATCATGTCTATCATGCTGAAAATATAGTTCACTCTGTCTAGTTGATTCAAATAGATTACAAGCAATTAAAGTGAAAGGGGTCTAACTCGCCAACAGGCCTAGTCAAAATATGGGGCATTACAATCTTGAATGAGCCTGGATACTTGAAAGATTGTCATTTAATTTTCATTAACTGGTAGTAATTTAAGTTAACAAGTAATACAACTAAAGACATTTGTGTTGAAGTTATTCAATTACTTGTTTAATCATATCTCAAGACCAATCTGCACATAAACAAGCTTTCATTTTAGAATAGGATTAACTTAGATTAGTTTCCTCTTCTACAATAGGTTAGCTTAGCTTAGCATCACCATATCCACATTTTGGTTTTCCTAGACTGGAAAACTAATCTAATAGATCAACTCACCAACTATTAGAGTGCCAGTGGAGGCCAAATATCCATGGAGGATCACCACACCAAATAGGTTGGGGATAGAATTTCCCTTGCACAGGGTCTTTCGAAGACTTTCAACATGGGTTTTCTTCCTCTATTGAGTGTCTTGGAACATTCTAGCACCTTTTGCATCTAACCTACACAATCGAGGCATCAACACAGCCTCTCATGTTGTAGAGTTACAATCATAGCATAAGAAGAGGCATGAACATGGTTGTGCCGGTCTTATTAGGTTGTATAGGGGTCTAAGCAGAGGGGAGTTCCAGGTTCTGTTGGAATCCTACCACCAATGTTGTATCCCTATGCCTGATATGAGTGACACGGGAGATAAGTAGGCTCCTTAGAGTTCCTTGGGAAGAAAATTGGCCCGAGTGCAAGTAGAGCTGTAGTTTGATGGAGGGCCAGAGGAGTGGCAGAGGAAGCAGGTTTGCTTGGTCGAGGGAATAGCAGAGAAATTTGGAGAGCATCATACTTCATGCGACCCCATAAGTGACTATATGAAGAGGTTCTTTAGTGGGGTTAAGAAGTTTTATTTTTACCAAGGATATTACTCTTGTCATCGGTATCTTTTGCCATTGTATTCTTATGGTTTGAGTTTAGTCAGGCAAGGTGAAAGAGTCTACCTAGGGTATCAGTTGGTGGACTAGCTGCACTGGAATTTTCATATCACATGATATGGTAGCCATTTGAATGACGTAGGGTAGGGAGGCTTGTACATAAATAAGCTCGGCATGGCGAGCACATTTTCAGAAGTTCTCAATTATAGTAATGGGTTTTAGCCTTCAGTTTCTTTTTCCAGTTTTCGATAAAGGTTACAAGCCAAAAATTTTGTGATGGCCATGGCCGAATGGATCAGGCACTGGTCTACGGGGGTTCTTTGCTACCTCGCAGGGAGGATAGCATCCCCAATAAGAGCTAGTTGTTAGCACTAGAATTGTGCTAAGTAATTGAAAATATTTTTTGTGAAGGGAGGAGTTGCAGGGTCATGGAAAACCCCGAAGGAAACCCAACCCTTAGTCTGCATCCCCTAGTGGCAAAAAATAAGAACCCTGCACAGTAGGCCTAGTCCAAAGTAAGAGAATCTAAGAAGATCCAAGGCTTAATAGTGAGTAGGAAGGTTAAGTATAGAGAAATGTGCCCGCAGGATTGGCTGACACCCATGGACGGCCAAGATTAGATCGATGGAGATCGACGATTATAGGCCTCCATCGGAAAAGAAGTTGAAGTTTGTATAACTGTGGATGAGGAGTTAACAAGCGGGCAAGTTAGAATTTGATCGACGGTGAAGGATGCAAATCGACGAATGATAATTTGTTCACATAATTGACATCAGTGGAGAAATCCAATTTGCAAATCTGCGAACTTTTGGTAGAGGGGCGCAAGTTTGCACGAGATGGATGCAACGAGGCTCATATCTATGAACAAAATTTAGTTTGCAGATCCTACTTGCGTGGGAAATCATCCAACCCAAAATTTATGAACATTGTAAAGTTCCACCGTTTGACAGACCACATGCATTCAAGGTTGAAGATCTACAGCGCTGGTTTGCATTAAGCGATAGAAGCTGGTGAACATCTCTATGAGTTCGAATGATTTTCAATTGATACAAATCCACCTCAGCGCCGTCAAAATAGTTTACTCCTGTCTGGAAGGCATGGCTAAGCATGTTTCACGTCAGCTGAAGTCATAGGAATCATCGATGCTCGATTGGGAGATTTTATCAGGCCATCATATCCAGGAAGTAATCACGAGTGACTATCATCATCGTCACGATCATTATAAGCATGGTCCTCGCGTCCCCTGTTTAGGATCGTTGCATGTGAAAGGTGGAAAGCCTGGCCACTGAGGAATCTTTCAGTTAAAGTTTGGTTATGGAGAGATATCAGGGAGCCGAAGTGGTTGTTGTACCAGATCAAGTATAGTCTGAGGTGGAGGAGGAGCATGTTCCCTCCTCTCCGCTAGTATTCGACCACGTGGAAGAGAGTTCGGTTAGCGAGCTTGAGGAGCACGACGGCCGATAGACATGCAGGCAGGTCCGACATCGACCGAAGAAGAAAAGGACCAAAGAAGAGATGAGTGACGCCCTTCATGACGCAGAGATTATCAAAGATTATATCGTCCCCACTAAACAGACGACTCCTCCTCCTTCAGTAGAAAAAGCATAGGGGGAAGATTCCCTGAGAGTAGAAGACTTTTTTGAGCCGGAGGGCCAATTGAAGCCTCAAGAATAAGGAGACGACCTGTTCACGTAGTTTCTTTTGCCCCACTCGACAAGTTTGTCTTTGTCTAAATGTATAGGTATCTATTTCCTCAAGTTTTGAGGTCATTTGGGGTCTGTTGATCGTTTGAGACTATTATGGTCTGCACCCTATAAGGGACACCTGTAGAAACAATCATGGTTTGTCTATTAATAGTTGTTTTCATCTAATGATTTTCTTTCAAAGGTGGTGAACTAGGCCCTATAGGTGGCAGCATATTTTGTAACTATTTTTGATGAACAATTCGAGGCTAAGATCCTATAAATATCTATGTAATAGTAGTAGAAAGGGTTGGAAAATCAATGGCTGAGAACTTGGGGAAACTAGGATCTGTTTTGAAGCATTCTCCTTAATATAATTGCAGTGCTTGAAGCTGGTTCGGACATAGATTCATGTGTTATCTAGTTTACAGTCTGTATTTTCTCCCTCTCAAGTGGATGTGTTTCATGTTGTTTACTTCCATTATGTTGTTCTCTTTCATGTCTAAAACTAGTGTATGGTAATGTAGAATTCTTTTTATAAGCTCTATATACTATTTCAGATATCCACCAACTTTTCCACTAAAGTTAGCATAGGATTCATCCGTTTTAGATTCCCATGTTAATGGATTGTTCATTTCTTCTTCCCTTATCACCAGACAAAACATTTCGACTGTAAATGGCTAGCTATCTTGCCTATGTTATGATATTTCATGCATCAGCACTGTTAATTTGTTTATGTGTTATGTTTGACTCCATTGCCCAACTTTTCTCTCATGATTATCTTACCAAACTTTAAAACCAATTTGTCCCAACAGAAATCTGACCTTCTGAGTATGCTTTGAATGAATATCTTTAATAAGAAGGTTTTGTTTATCTCTGATTATTTTTGGTCTTTTATGAATTTTATGAGAGAGCACTCTCTGATTGTGTTGGGTCAGTAATACATTCCTAAGTGGTTTGTGATTACCCCATTTGGCCTCTTTGCAACCTAGAGGTACAATTTGGGTGCTAACAGAGATGAAAAAAGTCACATTGAGCGGAAATCAATCTAACCTAGAGAAAAAAGGAAAATCGAGATAGAAAATGTCAAATTAAGCCATATTTGGTCTAACCTAGCAGGAGTAAGTAAAATTAAGATGAAAAAGGTCTAACCAAGCAAAAATCAATTAAACTGAGTTGAAGGAAGTCAATCTCAGATGAAAAATACAAAATGAGATGGAAAATGTCAAACTAAGCTGAAATCGATCAAATAGAGCAAGAGTGAGTAAAATCGAGATGGGAAAATGTCAAACTAAGACAAAGTAAGTCAAACCAAAAAAGTCAAGCCAAGTTGAAAAATTTCAAACCGACTGAAATAATCCAAACCTAGATGGAGTAAGTCAAATAGAGATGAAAAAGATTAAATGATACGCAACAATTCAAACCAAGCATAAATCAAACAAACCGCAACAAAAAGTCAAACTGAGATGAAGGAAGTCAAATAGAGATGAGAATAGTTAAACCAAGAAAAAAAATTCAAATCAAGATAGGATCAGTGAAATTGAACCAAAGTAAGTAAAATCAATAATAATAAAAAGTCAAACCGAGATGAAAAAATCAAGCCAAGATGAAATCAATCAAATCAGGATGAGGAAAGTTAGATTGTGATGAAAAAAACAAACCTAGATGGAAAAAGTAAAACTAAGATACAATCAGTCAAGCTGAGCCTAAGGAAGTCCAACTGAGGTACAAAAAGCCAAACCGAGAAGGAAAAACTCAAACCAAGCAAGAATCGTTCAAACCAAGCGAGAGTAATTCAAATCAAGACATAGAAAAATAAAACTGAGATGGAGTAAGTCAAACCGGAAAAGGTCAAACTAAGACAGAGAAAGTCAAATCAAGCCTAAATCACTAGATCAAGACAAACAAAGTTATACTAAAACAGAAAAAGACACACTGAGATGGAAAAATGAAAACCAAGCCAGAAATGAGATGAAAAAAGACAAGTCGAGACGGGAAAGTGAAACTAAGCTAATGTAAGTCAAACTGAGTCTATATAAGTGAAACTCGGTCAAATTGAGTTGAAAACATGTCAAACGAAGTCAATCAGAGTTGAAACCATTCAAATACGACCGAAATAAGTCAAACTGAGTGGAAGTAAGTTAAATTTCTTCTCTATTGCATGCCTACGCTCATGGCTACCCTAGCTCCACATCTGACACAGCTTCGTGGCCTACCTCTATGCTCTTAAATTCATAACTTTGGTCCTGGAATTCTTTACACCTTATATATCATGCCATATTGAGAACATAAACTAGAAGAAGAGAGAGAAAGATAACCCTACACAATAAAGGAGAGAATTCTCAAATATTTTGTGCATTAGATAGAATAGCTCTTCTTAGATTTATACAAGTGAATAAAGGGAAGAGATTACATAAAGGATTTTGTGATAACCTATTTTAATAAATTAAAACACTCTTATTTCACTTATTATCTAACAAAATAAACACATTTTTATTAAAAATGACCATAATATCAATTAATATTAATTGCACTAACATGCGTGTATGGTGTGTTGCTGACATCACAAGAAGATGGTGTATGTAACCCACCTATAACTTGAAACATTTTATGTTGTGGAAAAACATTACTCTAAAAATTATTGTAAAGTTTTATGTTGTTGACCAAGGATGGTCAAGGGTGACTGCAATTGAATATTTCATTATTTAATAATTAAAATAGGACACCTATCCAAAGAGGACTATTGAAGAGTGTTCACTGACCCACTAAGAAGAATGAACTGGTGTAGAAGGAAAAATGACAAGTGGCAACAACAACACTCACTTTCTAGCTAATGCAGGAGGCAACTTCCCTTAAGATGTGGTCATGTTCCCCAAGAAAGGAGGAACTGAGCAGGTAGATCATTAAATGTAAGAACTGACCCAAAGACCTAGGCAAGCATATATCCATCGAATGAGCAAGAGCCCCACTATTTTATGCCTTGTGGATTTGCTGGATACTGAAACGTTAAGCACACAAGAGGAATTCGATGATGGAAAAGCTAAAGTGAGTTTGCTAGTGTATTGTCTTCAAGTTTGACTGCTGAGTTGCAGAGAGTGTATTGCCTGCAAGTTTTTTCTTTTACTGCTGAGATAGAAAGAGAATACTACATGCTTCTACACAGTATCTTCGACCTGGTGGTTTAGTGAACAGGCTCGAGGTTCCTGAAGCAAGTAATATTGGCTGCTTCTAGGAGAAGGTTGGGAGGAATGGTCTTCTTTGGATGTTTTTCCACCTCAAAAGTTAACAAGTTATACATTGTTCTCGTTTATTACTTCTAAATTGTTTTCTGTATATTGTTAAATATTTCATCTTCAAGTTATTAGATTTCTGTATTGTTTTATTTATAGTTAAATATTTATTTTATGAAGATAATATCCCCTGTCGTAGTCTATATATTGTCTATAAATTACTATTGTTTATTCCAATATCAATTATATGTTAGATATATATGCTGGTAGAATTTCACTATTTTCAATAAATGATTTATGCAAAGTATAAATTCACTAAATATATAGTTGTATATTATATAAATAATAACTATCCTTTAAATAGTAATTATATTACAAACATAATGCTTTAAACAATAGAATATTAATCATAATATGCATCTCATATTATATCTCTTGTATAAGCAATATTTCTCCTAGAGAAACTAAGTTAAACTGATACAACTTGTAGAGAAAATTTTGTTCTTGTGAAGTGGATGAAAAATATATATCAAGAAAATGATGTGCTTGATGAATTTCATTGATTTGTCCTACTACTAACCCATAAATTCTAAACTAGGTCCAACATTCATGTAAGAGAATAGTATATATGTAGGATGGAGATCTACAGGACAAATATTCCATTTCCAATTCACAAGCTTATTATAGTTGATCTTTTTGAGTCTTAAGTGTTCTTGAAAACTAAGGAACACTAACCTCCATCCTGTTACCTGTCCTCTGGCAATTGTTGTGACCTGTACTCTCATCTTTGGTATGCACTATAATCTCAGTCCCTCAAATCTAAATGTTTATAAAACCCAGAAAAAAAGTATAGTAAGATGAACAATCATGAGTTGTTAGACTGTGTGTAATGTTTGCAACCCTCAACTGAGCAATAACATATTTATAGGGTTAGAACCAGCTTCAAACGAATTTTTGGGGCCAAAGCTAATTGTAAAACCCACTCAAACCGCAAATTCAACTCCAACATGGTAAAAATTGTCCCAACAACCACCATTCCTAGAAATCGGGGGGAGAATTGAACTCCTTCGATTTCAAGGAACCATAAAGGGCAAAATTGCCCCAGGAAACCACCATTCGTGGAAATCTAGGGGCGAATGCCATTTTGGTGGATTTCAATTTGATTTTTGAGAGGGGAAACCCAGTTTTCTTCAGTTTTCTTAGTAAATACGAATTAGCTAATATATTGACGCAAGTCGCCTTACGGAAATAAGGTTCTTGCTTAACAATACACACGACACAAACCACAATGCTCACACAATCAAGGTGTAGAACAAGATGCCTAGATCGGCTTATATTATTTCTCTGAAATCGGTTATAATATAAAATAACTGTAATCAAATAACTAACTATAGTCGGCCTCAGCCATTACAACATCGAAGTAACTGTGGTGTGTTCTCCCTGTGTGTCGACCTCACCCTCTCCTATTTCACCACGACACTCTCAGCTATGGTTCGATCTCAGCACTCTGCACTCGGCCAGTGTGACTCTTCACAACTCTCTCAGCTCTACGCTCTGCTCTCTTTGCCCTGCTCTTTCTTGTCTCTCTAGACTGAAGACCTCTTCTTCCTCTTCTACTCTGCGGGTGTTGTTTCTGAGATTATTACAATCCCGAGACACGCGTTCCCTCCACTCGCCGATCCTATCCAAATCCTACGAATCTGCACTATCAGCTTCCATCCGTGCTGCACAACCTCTGTCCATGATGTCCTCTATCATCTCCTTCACCAACTCGCATTAACTGTAATAAATTCCTCAGCAACCCCGAATGGCTACTGGTACAGTCCCTTGACTTTTCTATCCTTCCGACCCTGGTACATCAGTCAGTCACATCTCGACTGTCCTATCGGTTCACTCCTTCCCATTACACTCGACTTCGCCAAACCCTATCATGTCATAGTTCGACCACTTGTCGACTACCCGACCTCACACATCGCTCGTCATCTATCGACCATTCCCTATCGATCCTCGACCTCCTGCGACATCTGTTGTTCCTTCAGTCGGCCACACCCCGACTGCTTCTGCTCCACTTGTTGACTTCAACAAGTCAACCTGCTCCCCGCACTAGTGGTCATTGGCACTCTCGCTGGTCGGCTCCCTTCGGTCGATCAACTTCGACTGATCTGCCTAGGTCCCGATGCTCCTGCATCATATATATTGAACATTTTTTTGGTAAATAAATTGTGGGCTATATTTTAACAATGAAAAAAAGAGTTTAATATAAAAAATTCACCCAACAAATTTTAAAACCCCCTAAAATTCACTCATGGGATAAAATCTGCCCCTAAAATCATCTCTGTAGCAAATAATAAGGATGATGATACTCGTGTCAATGTTGTTTGATAACAATGATGATGTTGGTGATTTTTATCACCATTGGCACCAATGACTTCATTGTAGATTATTTTATGGACCCAATTAATCCATCATACTTTATAGTTTCCCAATTCATATATTTTCTATAGCAAATGTTGTCTGCATATATTGACGTTTGAATATCTCAATCAAATCTCTGTAATTGAAATAATTGCAAAAAAATAATTTAATATATTTTTCTTGACATTAGTTTTGCAGGAGTTGTACAGTTTGGATGTGCGTAGACTTGGAAAAATAAACCTACCTCCTTTAGGCCATCCACCCTTTGTAAAGATATAGAAAATCAAAGTAGGTGGAGAGTGCACAGAGGAAGTGAATGAGATCACACCTGAATTTAATGCAAAAATCATATCGACTATTAATGGACTGAAACCTAAGTTTCCTCGATTCAAAATATTTTCTCTCACATATTATGACATTGATTTAGATGCTATTAAAGATACAATTAAATATGGTATGGTGAAGTTATTATTTTTTAATCTTAGATTATTTTAATTTTGTATTTATAACTATATGTTAGTTTGTTTTATTATAGTTTTAATTATATAATAATTAATGAGTCCTAAAACTATAAATATTGTATAATAATAATATAAATTCTATCATTGATTTGAGGGTGTTAATTTAGTAGGATTTGAAGCTATGGGAATAGATTGTTGTGGCAGTATTGTTAATATAGCAAGATTTGAAGTTACTTGTTTTGGTTGTGCTTGACTTAGTTTGACCCATTTACCTTTAAAATCAAAATATTATCTTAAAAAATAAATACATTTAATTTTAAATATTATATTAATAAATTTCACTAACTTTTAAATAGAGATTAATTTTTTTATCATCTTTGTAATTATGTTATATATTACAATTTATATGTACAGAATTTGAAATTAGTAGTTTTTTTTAATTACAATAAGTTTTTAAATTATAATATATAATATACAATTTTAATTAGAACAATTTTTTTTAATTTGTTGGATATGTAGGAGGATATTAATTTGGTAGTTTTAAAGTGTACATATATTTTCTTCAATTTAGTTGATGATAAAGATGATAGTTATTAATGTTTAGTGAAATCAACTTTTATTTATATGACCATAAAAATAGATATTTAATGTGGGTGTACATGTTACATTTTGAGAGAAAGGGATTTTCATGTTGAAATCTCTTAATGTCACAAAGATGGCAAATTTTGATTATGAGTGTACAAAATCTATATCTGATGTGAATAAGTGACTATGAATTAGTTGAATTAAATTTATTATTGGAGCTTAAACATGTCTCATCTCAATTTGTAATGCACAACAAACATATTCTATTTCAGATGTGAAATTTGAGTTGGAGAAATATAATTTGATTATAAATAGTATCTTCAAAGTTATAATCTATTTTTCATTTATAAAAGTTATATAAATTATGTTGAAAATATATGGAGAAGATGAATGGTGATACCTATAATCTTTCTCCATTAATAAATAATGTTGATGTGCTAGTGTTAGAATAACAATATTAATTGTTTTTCGTAGTGTTGTCATATATATATATATATTCAGTTTGTAGTAAAAATAATATACATTGTCTTTTTCTCAAGAGGAGCCACCACTATTCTAGATAGGCAAAGAGTCTCTAGAACTAGTGCAAAAGGATATAGGATTATGTAGTCTATGAACCATAAAACTGTGTAGTTGATCCTATACCATTGCAAAAATTGGTTTGACCATTTACAGAAACCTAAATCTTAAAAAGAAAAAAGAAAAGACAAATTTTAAAAGAGGTAAACCATAAGGACCCTCTGCAGTCGAGCTTCAATAATTTCCTCCACTCAATAAGGGACCTGACCTAGAAGTATGAAGCCAATTTTGATAACATGTCTTCCTCTTGGTTTAAATCATGTTAGATGCGGGAATATGAGATCCATTTGAAAGGATCTACTTCCTCTATCAAGTTACAATGAGGCCTTAAACTCAAATTTTCTTATTTATACTTACTTTAGGTTGATTCAATAACCACTTTTGAGTCGAACATAACCTATAGTTTCTTGGCAACACTTTGGGATACACTTCTCAACAAGAGTTAGAGAGTGAACAACTTTGATTTCATATTCAATGGTTTTGGTTTGTGTCGTTAAAGTATAACCACCAAATGGGGGATGGCCCTGAATGTCGCCATTAAACTACCCCCGTGCGATATGAAATTCTATACTTGATAACCAATTCTTTACACCTTTTTGGTTTAATTTTGATTTTATAATCTAAATTCTATCAGATTATTTTATGCATCCCTAGCTCTAGAGGAATAGTCATGTTCTGGAATATCTTCACATTCCAAATCCACCAAATCCAATAGACCAAAATATTTGGTAAAACTCCATACTCGTTTACTACATCTGATAGCCATTCCTTAACGCATCCTTCAACAAAATCTTCCTCCCATTACAATTTAGATGGATTGTTTATCACCTTCTAAACTTCTTTAGTGAATACACATTCCAAAAACAAGTGGTTCATCATTTCATGCTCCTAAGAACAAATATTTCACTTGCTGGGGCAACATCATCCTCGTTTGATCTCATTATCCCATTTTAAAAGCTTTTTTTACTAAAGATAGACATAATGTTATATTCCCCTTCAATTTGCAAGGTATTTTCCACATAGTACACCACCATAAGCTTTTCTCCCAGGTGAAAGATTCCTCTTATGATGCCTCATGGGCCAATTTGGTTGTTAAAGATAGTGTCACTTTGTTCCTAGACTTGCACATGATGTCCCTTTCATTAGTTAATTTTTATAATCTTCCCATTTACCGCACCTATTATTTGTTGCACCTACTCACTAAGGTCGTAGGCCAATTCCCAAGATAAAAAGAATTGTGAGGAATTCTTTAAAGAAAAATGCTTATTATATTGTACCATGGTGTGTTTTTCTAATGTTTCAATAATGAATATTATATATATATATAATCCTTTACAATAATAAATAAATCCAAATAATTTAGATCTATATCAATTATATGCATAATATCTTTTTTAAAATTAATTAAAATTTCATAGTTACTTTTAATTTGATTTTTTTTATAAAAAGTTATGATAAAAATGATGTAAAATGCTTTACTTTTTAATATCTTTTTAGTTTACATATTTTTTATTTTTTATTTTAATTCCATAATTAAAATTACAATATCATTCGAATGCAAATTTAAGATATTTTAAAGGGTTTTGTTTTCTATAATTAAAATTACAAATCAAATATTGAATATTTACAATTAATGATTATAGTAAAAATTGATTAAAATTATAAATATTTATAAATTGATGATTAAAATGAAAATTAAATTACATTTTCAGAAATACAATTTGAATTGACATTTCATGGAATCGCCAAAACTTACTTGAGTCATTATTAATATATATTAAGTTCTTATTCTATTTTTAAAAAAAATCATGGTTACATTTAGATTTGGATTTTGATGATTCCATTTCATAGAATCCAAATTACAATCTAAAATTTCAATTCCATTTTTAAAAAATAAGAAAAAATGGTTAGGTTAAAGTCCCTATCATTACACCACTCCCTTCCATTTAAAATAAATAAAATCAAAAAACAATTTCGGTTAGATGTCGGTCTGTGAAAAAACACAAAAGCAACGTGAGCTTGAGGTGTCACACATTGATCTCGGCGGCCTATAATACCATCTTGATTTCGCAGATCGTGAATTTTTAACGGTCTGAATTTTTTGGAGGGAGGGCACTATGATAACTACCTCTACCATTGGAATTTTGATTTAACGGTCTGATTTTCTGGAGGGAGGGCGATATGAGTGTTATTCTTTTTAGGGCATTCGTGGAACCGAATGGAAAACTGATCAGGATCCCATAGAGGACTTTGATGTGACGCCGAGCTTGTTTGATGTGAGTAGAACTGGACTCTGGAGGCATTTCATACGATGGTCATGATTTTCTCCGACTATGAACCCAATGCCACTGCAACACAGAGAACCATTTCCTTTCCATGCAGCGAGGTTCGAATCCTGCAGCCCGACGTGGTCTTCATGGGACTGGGACGGAGGCCACGGAGTTTCTACGGTCTCCGAATGGGATCCAGTCTGCGGCCAGAAATACAAAGTTGGGTTTCTGCAGTTTGCCTTTTTTGTTGGGTGTTTACTCGGTAAGTGATAGTTTCTGATTTTGCCATCGCCATTAAGATTTTGCTTACAGTTTCTGATTTCTTGATTTATTTGATTTTACCATCGCCATTAAGATTTTGTTTACAGTTTCTTGATTTCTTGATTTATTTGGGCACCTGTCGGATTTTTCGCGTGGACGGAAGGGTGATGCGTCTGCAATGCAATTCTCGGCTTTCTGACGGCCTTGTGGCCGAATTTCTGGGTTTATTTGATACTCCGTCTGTTGACGGGTATCAGCAGTGGCGGCGTTGGATTGTCTTCATTCGTTTTGGCAACAGAGCCTGTCGGTCCGTTCAAGAGAGGACCGGTGGCCATGTCGGCCTTTTACTTCTTTTTCTTCGGCCATGTTCTGCCTGCTCTGTCCTACTTTGGCGGCGTTGGATTGAGCCTGAGTACCAATTTATCTCTGAGCGTTTTCCTCAACGGAATCGCAGAGATGCCTGCGTTTGCTCTGACGGCGGTCATGTTAGAAAAATTCGGAAGGCGGGCGCTACTCTATTGGGCGGCCTGACTTCGGCCCTACTCCACGTTCACGGTTCGAATCCCAACTCCATACTGGCCATGCCAAATTCGGTAACTGGGCGCATGCGAGGATTTGTGAGCGGCGTGTAGTTAGCATGTGGCGTGGTAGGAATCTTTGGCATGGCGGAGCCGGGGACGTATGGTGGGATGTGACTAGAACTGGTGGCATGGAAAGATGAAGCAATTGATTGAGGTGTCCCTGTGCTGGAAATGGTGATGATGAGGCACTAACTGAACTGGATGGTCTACCGTATAACCCGAAGGGTTCTAAGCTGAATCGTAGGAACGCCGAAGCGAGAAAGCTAATCCCAAGTGCCTTTGTTTTGCGAGAAAGCTAATTCAGAATGCTAATCTCCACGGCCACCCTGCTACGCAAGGTAATCCCAAGTGCCTTTGTTTTGCGAGCAATCGTGGGGCGCTCCAACTCGACTATCCAATCTCTAGGTACATACTCCTTTACTCTCTATCTTCCAAGATGGTTATTGGAAAATGTGAAGGAACGCTTCAAAATATGCTATTAATTAAATTGATTTATTAGGCATCACTAAACACTATGGTTCTATGAAATGTGAATTATGAATTCATTATCAGAATTATTTCTCTTACTTTAAATATTAGAATAAATTTTTTAATTTTGTTTGAATGTTAAATTCAAAATATTATAAATATTTTTAAAGTTTGTTAATAAAAGTTTATTTATTTTATTATGATGTTTTTATTTAATTTTGTTTTAAATATTAAAATAAATTTTTAAATTTTGTTTGAATGTTAAATTCAAAATATTATAAATATTTTTAAAGTTTGTTAATAAAAGTTTCTTTATTTTACTATGATGTTTTTATTTGAGAAGGCGGGGGAGGAGGCGGGGGAGGAGGCGGGGGCAGAGGAGGAGAGGTGGGGGAGGTGGAGGGGGAGGCGGGGGCAGAGGAGGAGGCGGGGGGGAAGGGCGGGGAGGAGGAGGAGGTGGGCGGAGGGGGGGGGTGGAGGCGAAGGTGGGGGAGGAGGAGGAGGCGGAGGGCAAGAAGTGGGAGGCGGAGGTGGAGAAGGGAGAGGTGGAGGGTGCGGAGGGGGGGGCGGGGGAGGCGGGGGGGAGGAGGAGGGAGCGACAGAGGGGGAGGGGGAGGGGGAGTCGGAGGCAAAGGAGGAGGCGGGGGGGAGGGGGAGGGGGAGGCGGAGGAGGAGGCGGGGTGGGGAGGCACGCGGTGGAGGGGAGGCACGAGGAGGAGGAGTGGGGGTCACGTAGGGGGAGGAGGAGGGGTAGGGGGCTGAGGTGGAGGGGGCGGCGAAGTGGGAGGTGGAGGCGGAGGCAGACAGTGTAGAGGGGGAGGCAGGGGAGGCGGGTGAGGAGGGGAGGCAGGGGAGGAGGGGGAGGGAGGCGGCGGAGGAGGAGTTGAGTTGGTAGAGGCGGTGGCAGAGGAGGATGTGGAGGTGGAGGTGGTTGTGGAGGTGGTAGTGGTTGTGGAGGTGGTGGTGGAGATGGTGGGGGGGCAGTTGGGGGGGAGGTGGTGGAGGAGGAGGTGGAGGAGGAGGACATGGGAATTGTCAGAGGGGAGTAGGGGTAAAAGTTGAGGAGGGAGTTAGGGGGAGAGGGGTAGGGGGAGAGGAGGGATGCGGAAGAAGGGGGGAGAGGGAGGGGGTTTGAGTAGGAGGAGGAGGAGGAGGAGTAGGAGGGGGAGGGGGAGTAGGAGGGGGAGGGCGAGAATGACCAGGAACGGGGATTGGGAGGTGAAATAAGGAGGAGGAGGGGGAAGAGGGGAGGGGAGGAGTGCGAGAAGGGGAGAGGGAGGAGGAGAGGGGGAGAAGAGAGGGGGGAATAGGGAAATGAGGAGGAGGAGTGAGGAGAGGGAAGACGGGGAGGGTAGTGGGAAGGGGGAATGGGAGATAGGGAGTGAGCGGGGGATGAGAGAGGGAGAGTTAGGGGGAGGGAGGGGGGGAGGTGAGGGGTGGGAGTACGGGGATGGGAGAAGGGAAGTGGGATGAAGGAAGAAGAGTAGGCAGGAGGAGGAGGAGGAGGAGGGGGTAGGGGGAGGGGAGGGAGGGGTAGGAGGACTTGGGAGGAGGAGGAGGAGGAGGAGGGAGAGGGGGAAGAGGAGGGGTAGGGGATTGAGGAGAAGGAGGAGGAGGAGGGAGGAGGTGCAGGGATATGAGAGAGATAAGGGGGAGGGGAGAGGTGGAGGAGGAGGGGGAGGAAGGTGTACGGGGAATGTGGAAAGGGGTAGGATGAGGGGGAGGGTGAGGGTCACAGGAATGAGGATGGTGAAAAGGAGGAGGAGGAGGGAGGAGGGGATTGAGAGGGAGAGGGGGGGGAGGGGATTGAGAGGGAGAGGGGGGGGAGGGGATTGAGAGGAAGAGGTGGAGGGGGAATGGCGAGTAAGAGGGAGAGGAAGAGGAGGAGGGGATGTGGAGGGGGATAGGGGGGAGGAGGGGATGTGGAGGGGTATAGAGGAGAGGAGGAGAAGTGGAGGAGGTAGTTGAGGGGATAGGGGGAAGGGGGAGGCAAAGGGGGTGAAGGGAGACATGGTGCAAGGGAGAGAGGGGGAGGATGGAGACAAGAGAGGGGAAGTGGGTGAAGGAGGGAGGGGATATGGGGAGGGGTAGGGGTAGGAGGAGTTGGTTTTAGGATTAGGAGGAGAGGTGGGAGGAGGGAGGAGGGAGTGGGAAAGGGAGAGGGAGTGGGGGAGGAGTAGGACAAGGAGGAGAAGGAGGTGGAGGAAGGGGGGAGTTGAAGGGATGAGGATTAGGGGCAAGGGGTAGGAGGGAGGATAAAGATAAGGAGGAAGGGGGAGGGTGAGGTGGGATGGGAGAAGGTGGGGGGTAGGAGGACGAGAAAGAGGTAAAGGTAGGAGGGAGGGTGAGTGGGTGGGGGGAGGAGGACAGAAAAGAGGGAGAGGTAGGAGGGACATAGAGGAGGGTGAGTGGATAAGGGCAGGAGAAGCGAGGGAGGGAGATGGGAGGAGGAGGAGGAGGAGGAGGAGGAGGAAGATGAGAGGGGTGGGCCTAGGAGGGAGGATGAGGCATAGTCGGGGGGGAAGGGGCAGAGAGCGAGGGGAGAGGTTTGGAGGAGGAGGGGGATGGAGGGAAGGTCAGAGGAGTTTTATTGTATTTTTAAGGAGGAAGGGGGAGGGTGAGGTGGGATGGGAGAATGTGGGGGGTAGGAGGACGAGAAAGAGGTAAAGGTAGGAGGGAGGGTGAGTGGGTGGGGGGAGGAGGACAGAAAAGAGGGAGAGGTAGGAGGGATATAGAGGAGGGTGAGTGGATAAGGGGAGGAGAAGCGAGGGAGGGAGATGGGAGGAGGAGGAGGAGGAGGAGGAGGAGGAGGAAGATGAGAGGGGTGGGCCTAGGAGGGAGGATGAGGCATAGTGTGGGGGGAAGGGGCAGAGAGCGAGGGGAGAGGTTTGGAGGAGGAGGGGGATGGAGGGAAGGTCAGAGGAGTTTTATTGTATTTTTAATATTCATATTAAATTTAACAATTTATGCAATATAAATTTATTCACACAAAACTTGTTTGGTGTTATTATTTAGTGAATAAGTATTCCAAAACTTTTTTGGACTTTGTATAGATTTATTTTATTAATCAAACAAAATCATTTGGACACAATGAGTACATATGTTCTCAACCATTAGGCCCACTCAAGATGTACAATTAAAATTTATAATTTATTAATTCATAAAAAATAATTTGAATTTAAAATTTTCATCTTTAAATTAAAATGATATAAATATATCATGTCACTAAATATAATTTATTAAACTAAACTATATCTATTTAACTATAGACACTTAAAAATTTACATAAATTTATTATTATTCATTTTTAAATAATAATATTCTTTTTATGATTTAAGTAAATATTCTGCACTTCTAACTTTTTTATATAGTTATGCCTTTAAATAATAATTTAATTTACATTCCTTTAATTTACAACCCTTTAGATATTAATTTAATTTATACATTTCTTTTACATTGTAAACTTTAATAGGAAAAAGAATATATATATATTAAATTACATTTACTATATATTAAATAATTTAAAATAAAATGTAAATATACTTTTTTTTAGTTTTATTATATAAAAAATGGTTTTAGATTAAGATCTAAAATTGTTTTTACTCAACTAAAATATTTTCCTTGTACATAGGGAAACAAGATGCATAGGTATTAGGAATGGAAGCTTTAGTTTACATAGGGATTATTTAGGTAGTATGATTTTTTTTAATAAAAGTGATAAATCAGTAGCATGTGTGGATACTAATCAATAATGATTGTCCCCGTCAATTATTTGATAATAATTTTTGACATTTAAAAATATAAATATACATAAAAAATTCCAATATTTAAAAAAAAACATTATATTATAAATTGAGGTTTACTTTTTTGGGGACTTTACTTTACGTCATGATTCATAAGAGTACCTAAGACTAAAATGGAATTTGAACATGATAGCATCCATATGTTTAAATTCAAATAAAAGTATACAATAACACATCTATATGCTCACTCCTTTTTGGCACAACATGGACCCCATGTTAAAATTACAAAAACTCAAAGTGAGGAGGTTTTCATCGAGTGGTGATTACGCTTTGCTATAAGTATCACAAAATATTTTTCTTCTAAAGAAATAATTTGAATTTAGACCATTGGAACAATATTCATAATCTAAAATCTTGAGGTTGAATTTTAATTTTCCCATATTTTTCCTGAAAATCAGAATTTGAATATGGACCGTTGGAAGACAATAACATGCTTAATCTAAACTTTGGAGGCTGAATTTGAATTTGGCTTGAATTTGAATTTGGCTAATTGAAAAATAACAATATTTTCTGATAACTGATAATTGAATGGGATTCAAGTAGATAACTAAATGGGATTCAACAATTTAGAACATTTTATCTTTAATTCCAATTCATTAATATCTTTCCTCTTTTAACATTTTTATTGACTCTTATTTATTTATTTATTCTCTTGCTTTCTTTTCTTTTCAAATGTTCACTCTAAAATAATGTATTTTGATTCTTTTGCTTTTTTTTTTGTGTTCACTTTGGAATGACATAATAATTTTGTGATATTATATGTATTTCACATTAAAGAAATAAGATCTTACATGTGTAAAGCTTAGCTACAACTCTAGCATGCGAGCTATCTTGATGTGACCAAGATGTGGAATGTTTATGTTGAATGGAATGTAACATATCCAAAATTATTATCGACAAACTATGCTACTGAAATTTTAAACAAAATTTAAGACAATCAAAATAAGACACTTACTTGAAATAACGAAAACTGATTGCTTGGATAATCAGCTACTCCCAACCATAGAAGAGGGAAACTCAATTGTTTTTTGAGCTCCAACCCCGATTTGGATCACCACCATGCACTAGAACGCAAGAAATCACTTCCTCGTGTCACTCTCTCTCAGAGTTCGTAACAAGCAATGATGGACTTATGAAAAGAGAGAACATTGAACAAAGTTCCTCCATGCACCACATGGTGTCCCATGCTATCTCAGTTCACTATTCTATATAGTTTTTCCCAGGTCTTTTTCCATCCCAATCAAATCTCCAATCAATCCATAAATCCCTCGGGTTTAGGATCTTGTCTGGTTGTTGAGTTTCAGATTGGATTTGATTGGTAAAGATCTCTCTAGCTTGCTTACACATGTTCTCTTGTGCCATGGTGGTGTCCCCTCATTTAGCTGAACTCTCCAAGTGCCTTTTTCTTTTTTATTTAATAAAAAATACTTTGTTGTGCAAAGTGTTACTTTGTGTTTTTGAGTTTTTTATTAACTCTTACATAAAATAATTGTCACAACTATTAAATCAAAATAAAATAAATAATAAAGTGTTGGGGTATCACATTTCTCCCTGCCCTATTCTTAACACCGTCCTCGGTGTTCTTTATTCTGAGCTCTCTTACTCATTCTGGAACATGGAGGGATATGACTCTCACATTTTATCCTCCATTTCCCGTGTTGCCTCTTCAAGGCTAAAGTGCTTCCTACTGCACTTTTTATTTGAGCGATGGATCAATTTTGTATCATATGTTCCTTCCTGTCTAGGATGCGCCAAGGTTTTAGAACTCGCCCTTGGTCCTATCTGAATCATATTCCAATCAATTATATAAGTAGCATTGTGTATATATCTTCTTAACAAAGAAAACATGAAATATATTATGTACTTTTATATAAAAAAGGGGGGGGAGTGCAACCTAATAGGATACCAACCCTATCTTGGCTAACACTTCAAAAAGGTCCACAATACAGGGTGCTAGCCTGGAACACCTTCTCAGGCCCAAGATACTTTTCTTTAGTAATTTACATGATCTCCAATATTGAACTTCTTGGGAGTTCTTTTATGATCTGCGTAATTTCTTTCAATGTCCATGACATATATGAAATGCAATTCCTTTCATCATATATACATATATAAATGCAATCCTTCTCAAGACCTATGAGAATCTATGAATGAAAATTCTTTACAATTTTTATGGCTCCATTAACAAGTTCACAGAAGATTAAGCACTGAAATCCTTAGGTCATTTATTCACTTGCATAGTAATTTATGCTTTCATGTTACAAATATATGAAATACATTCATTATACCTCATAATGATTGGTTTGCATCTATCAATAATGCATTTATTAAAACTTTTAATTATAATCATCATTATCATAAGTTAAATGTCCTCTTTCACATTTAAACAATACATTAAATAGACAACACAAACATAAGTAGCATAATACTTAGCTCTTTAGATGACCTTGCGACTGAATGTGTGGCTACAACTTTCCATCCAACCATAGGCTGAATTGCTTGTATCCACATCTCAGCCTATATCTTGATTTGCCTATTGAAAAGGTCCTTTGTTGTGGTTTGCTACCAAAATTTAAATGTTATCCTATAATCACCCCCTATTCTGTGCATTTCTTACTATACCAAAATTTTCAACATTACATTAAGAAAATAAATAAACTAAGAGTGATTATATATATATATATATTTGGAATCTTCATCTCAACTTGAATCACAACCTTACTTTACCTTGTAATTAATTGGAATAATGCATAGGTAAGAGAGATCATATGCTTTAAAAAATTAGAATAATGCATATGTAAGAGAGATCATATGCTTTAGTCTCAGCAATAAGTTGAGATGTAACCAAAATCATCAAGAGGGATTAACTATTGAACATACAATAAGAACGTGTACGCTTATGTATAACTAATCACATGAAAATCATATCCGTTACCAATCCTTCCTAATTCAATATGTTATTTAACCATAACATGACATTTCTTTTAAATTTTTTAGATGTATACTAATCTACATGAACATTATTCTTAACTAGATAGCATTAGTCTATATTGTCAATTTTGTAGCATCCATTCAAGGAATCCTAATTATCATGTCTCTTTTATTTACTTTTGGGCATTGTGGGTAACACTAAAATATACTAAAATTTGAAAAAATTTAAATCTTGAAGAACTTGGAATCTACTTCTTCTTTTTATCATAAATACTATGTATAATCTTTTACAAAATGAACTTATACAACATTTATAATTTAAAACTTTTCTTTCTGTATATATAATTATATATTTCTTCTAATCTTTTATAACATGAAACATAATTTGCTTCTTTATTCTTTTGAGGGCATTACCTGTGTGTGTGTGTGTGTGTGTGTGTGTGTGTGTGTGTGTGTGTGTGTGTGTGTGTATCATCTTTACGATATTTTAATTGTACCAATCATCATGAGAATATATTACAAAACTATATGAAAAACAAATATACTTATAATTAATATGCAACTTGTAAAATATTTTTTCCATAGTTTTCAAATGTTTTATAAAAAATAGAATATTAAACCAAATATTTTTAAAAATAAAAAATAATTTTTAAAATTTGGAAATACAAATTTCTAATTTTTTATTTGAGGAAAGCTTTGAAGTTACAAATTGTCTTTGGTTTTCACATTATTTGTCAGAAATAAAAATTTAAGACGATCAAAATAAGAGGCTTACTTGAAATAAAGGAAATTGGTTGATTGGAGAATCAGCTCCTCCCAACCATAGAAGAGGGAAACTCAACTGTTTTCCCAGCTCCACCCTCGAGCTTGATCACCACCCTGCACTAGAAGGCAAGAAATCACTTCCTCGCAACACTCTCTCTCAGAGTTCGTAACAAGAAATGATGGACTTATGAAAAGAGAGAACACTCAACAAAGTTCCTCCATGCACCACACGGTATCCCATGCTATCTCAGTGCACTATTATATATAGTTTTTCCCAAGTCTTGTGCCATCCCAATCAAATCTCAAATCAATCCATAAATCCATAGGATTTAGGATCTTGTCTGGTTGTTGAGTTTCAAATTGGATTTGATTGGTAAAGATCTATTTATCTTGCTTACACATGTTATCTTGTGCCATGGTGGTGTCCCATCATTTACATGAACTGTCCAAGTGCCTTTTTTTTAATTTAATAAAAAAAATACTATGTTGTTCAAAGTGTCACTTTGTGTTTTCGAGTTTTTAATTAAATCTTACATAAAATAATTGTCACAACTATTAAATCAAAATAAAATCAATAATAACATTTTGTGGTATCACATGGAAGGATTATCTTACTAATCCGGAGCAGGACAGTTAGTTTTTCTTATTTAGATTCATGGGATTTGGCCTTCTTTTGTGGATCTATCTTTATCCACTCAATTGTAATTATTTTGATCCCTTAAGGGAAGAGAGGGGGTGAACATTGTTGAAGCACTAGTGAAATGTCTTTGTTCTAGTCCTTGTAGAACTTTATGTCTCTTGAAGTAGGTTATATAATGTTTTACAAACTTTTGGATGGAAGGTGGAATGTTTCCTGCATATCGTTTTGGAATAATGTGAGATCATTTTTTCTTATTCTCCTTGTGTTTCCATTTAATGTAATCATTCCTTAATATGTTTCAGATGTCAATAAGTGCATAGGTTAATAAACCATTATGAATTTCTTTATTATGGTGAACTATTGTGACAGGGTGGATTTAATTTGTTCATGCATCTCTTTTATGATAGGGTCCTTTGTAGATTATCATCATTTCGAAATATTAATCTTTTGACTTGATTATTTATTGATTTTAATAACAATCATTCTCAGCATTTGGTTTTGCATCTTTAAACTGGCTTAGTTGAATAATTTTTTTGTTTAACTATTCCTAATAGGGGTTCTTCTGAAAAAAATACATATTTATCTGTATTTTTTTCAATGCATCATATTTAATTAATAAGATCAAATGACGAAATTGTAACCCATATCAAGTAGATTTTCCTACTTAGATTCCCTAACCAAATTTATCCAACTTTCCATTAGATATTTAGGGTCCTTTATTGTACTAATCACATAGATCATATAACTCTTCTTTTCAAGAAGCAAAATTCCAAGCCCACTGAAGGCTTATATTCATCGGGAGAAGTCATTCCAAATGACTAGGAAATAGGGAAATCATTGTGAGTGTTTTTTGAAGTTCCTAGATCATATTGCTTTCTTGCATTGATGATCAGACCAAAACCCTAGAGTCAACAGAATCTTAAATCCAGCAAAATGTACGTCAAAGCATCATATCTACACCATAACAAATCAATTTAAACTCCAAATAAGGTTAGAGAACTTACTACTTGTAATGGTTTAATTGAAAGAAATGGAAAGATAATACACAAAATCTAGAACATATAACCAATCATCAACAAAATCATAATATTTTTGCTCAAATCAACATTCCATGAGGAGAGTACCATGCTTAGAAGGGGATAAGAGTAAAATATTTGAATTTTTCAACAAATTCCCATATGGTCACAATGCCAATGTTATACTATAGATTATCCTACAAGAAATCTACTCCAGAATTAAGTCTACATAATCAATAACTTCTTTCAATACTGACATTACGTTGCCTTCCCTCTTAACGCTTTACACTTGGTACAACATTTCTTTGTAGTGAGACAACATTATCTGTTTCTTTGACATTTACAAAAGAGAAGGTTGTCCATCATGCGCTAATCCTTTCTTAGTGTTATTTATAACTTCTCACAATATTAAGACTAGTAAAACTAGGTATAACTGTTGAATAAACATGAATTATAGTTGCTTGATAATTGAATTTCTAACTATGTCCTTTAACATCTTATGATATAAAAATAGAACCTTAGTTATAAAAATATCATAGGTGATCAAAAAGTGATCTTCAAAATGAGGGACATGCACAGGTGGCATTAAAAAATATAGTGTCGTGTTGACTGTACGTGGATTTATAGCAATAGTTACTTGGAAAACAAGTTTATCTGGACGGATAAGTGCAAAGAAAGCTTTCAAAAGCTAAAGCAACTACTGATTAGTGCACCGATTATGCCTATTGGGGATCCCAATGGGGACTTCATCGTCTGCACGGATGTAAGCAAGGAAGGACTCAGGGGAGTTCTTATGCAAGACAATTTTGCCATATGCTACGAATCGAGGAAAATAAAAGAACATGAGCAGAACTACCCTACTCATGACCTCGAGCTAGCCTCCATCATCCATGCTCTGAAGATGTGGCAACATTATCTCATGAGAAATAAATTCCTATTGATGACTGATAACATGAAATTGAAATACCTTTTTGACCAACCCAACCTAAATGCTAGGCAGTTTAGGTGGTTAGCCTTCCTTAGTGAATACCATTTCGAACTAAAGCATATAAAAGGAAAGGAAAAAAAGATTGCAGATGCCTTGAGCCATCGAGCACATATGCTTTACGAGATCACGGTGAGTCAAACCGACTCAGAATTAGACCACAAAATTCGAACGGCATGTAAGAGTGACCATTATTTCATGGAAATCCTCGCAAAGATCCAGGAAGATAGACTCTTCCAACAACAAAAAGAATATAAGATAGACAAGTCGGGACTACTATGGTCGAAAGACTGACTTTACGTCCCAGAGAGTGGAGACATTAGATCAAACATTCTCACCGAATTTTACCAGAAACCCTATTCAGGGCACCTCGGATATCAAAAGATGATATCGTCATTAAAGAAACACTACTTTTGGCCTAAGTTGAATGTTGACATCGTGATGTTCATAGCGAAATGTCAGGAGAGCCAATTGGTCAAAGCAGAACACCAAAACCCCTCCGGATTTCTTCAACCTTTACCCATTCCAGAATGGAAATGGGAGGTAATAAGTATGGACTTCATTACAAGCTTACCCAAGAGTAAGAAACTGAACGAATCCATCTTTGTAGTGGTAGACAAGTTGTCTAAAGCATCCCACTTTATACTGGTGAAATCTACCTACAAAACAATTCACATCGCATAAATATTCTTAAAAGAGATCTTTCGATTGCACGGGATACCCAAGGCAATCATTTCCGATCGAGACATGAAGTTCACTAGTAACTTCTGGAGAGCATTGTTCTCCGGTTTGGAAACCCAGTTACAATTCAGTACCGCGTACCACCCCCAGACCGACGAACAAACAGATCGAGTAAACCAAATCCTTGAGGACATGTTGAGGATGTATGTCATGAGCAACCCCACCAAGTGGGAAGATTATTTGCACCTCACAGAGTTCGCTTACAACAACGGTTATCAAACCTCGGCCAAAATGAGTCCTTTCGAGGTACTCTATGGTAGGAAATGTCGGACACCCATGACTTGGGACAGTCCAGTAGACAGACTTATGTTAGGACCCGGCCTAATAAAGGACTTGGAACAGCTAGTCTCCAAAGTACAACTGAACTTAAAAGAAGCACAAGACCGCCAAAAGAGTTATGCAAACAAGAAAAGAAAGGACAAAGACTACCAAGTCGATGAACATGTGTTTCTAAAAATAAAAGAAAAATGAAGCTCGTTGAGCTTGGGACGTTGGGGGAAACTAGCCCCAAGATTTTGTGGACCTTTTGAAAAACTGGCCAAGAAGGGCCGGGTAGCGTATGAGTTAGCCTTACCAGCTCATAGAAAAGTTCATAATGTTTTTCATGCTTCACTATTAAAGAAATATGTATACGATACTAAACATGTTATTGATTGGTCCTTATTACAGGTGGATCCCGAAGGGGAGTTCACGCTAGAACCACTACACATTCTGGACAAGAGAGAGGTGCAGTTTAGGAGGAGGACCATTACACAGCTAAAGGTGCAATGGAGGCACTTTGAGCCAGATGAGGCTACTTGGGAGAATGAGGCCACCATGAAAGAGGCATACCCCGCCTTATTTCATGACTTTATTCCTAGTCCTTAGAAACACTGGGACGGTGTTATTTCTAAGCAAGGAGGGATGTAATATCCCGAATTTGTGGACTAACTATTTTGGTTGTTATATTGGGCCACATACCCAACATCTATTTTTTACTTGTAGTATTGGGCATAAGCCCTAGCACCTACGATTACCCTTTTATATATATTGACATATTGGGCATGGACCTTGACTGACTTCTTTATTTGAGTGTATACTGGGCAAAAAGGCCTCGATGATCTTTTGTTACTTACTGTGCAGAGTTGTGATTTTACATGATTAGACTTATGAGTGTGTTGAGCGTCGACTCAGAAACACACATATAACCTACATACAGGGCATAATCCCGGATGTACCTAGAAGAATGTTTATGTACTGGGAGTAAGCCCTAAGGTACATTCAGTGTTGGGCCTAAGCCCTGGAGCACTCCAAGCTTGTAAACAAATACCGGATCCGAGGCCACTTAAAATATTCTAGATGTGCCTCACAAACACATTCTAGCACTAGTGTTGAGTTGAGGCTCTGGAATTGCACTAGCGTAATGCCCATGTGAGAGTGCTGAGTTAAAAGGCTTTGAAGAGCACTCGGGGTTACTAAATATCAAGTGTTGAGTCGAGAGGACTCTGAATAACACTTTTGTTTCTCATCACATCTATTCAAATTGATCAAATAAATCTTCTTCTACCTATCATCAAGTACTGTGGGAACTACCATGTTAAACAAGGGAATTCGACATGCAAAGGGAGAGACTAGAGGTACCTATCCAAGCTTACAAAGACCATCCAAAGAATTGGACCTCGTCCTTAAAAAGTCAAAAGAAGTATCATGTGAACGGACATAATTAAATAAAAGATAATTACCAGTAGTCTTCTATGAATAACATGTATAAAGGCATCACAACTGATATTATTAGTAAGAACTTTAATAATAATTTTTTCATTATTTATTTATGAAACATATTTATTATATATGGTTTATGCATTATTAATATTATTAATAATGTATTGATAGTTAAGTGAAATATAACTATGGTTATCAAAATTATTGCTATTAAAATTATTATGGAAAGCTTAAATCAAAAGCACTTATAGTTAAACAAGTGAAAAAGTCTTAGTTCAAAGAGGACCAAAATATTTATGAAATAATATATTTTCAATATTCTTTATTTAATTTAAAGAAACTAATTATTCCAGCAGTTCTAATTAAAGACTCCCCTACATAAAGAGGGTAGACCCCAAGTTTGGGGGCATCTGGATCTTGATCTTTTCATTATCATTCTCTTATGGTAATCAAAGGGGATTTTTCTGCTCCAAGAACTGAAGCAGTCCACATAAGTTTCCAGATCTGAACTAGCAATAGCCCAAGGACCTGTATCTCTTTTGCATGTTGGAATCCAGCCCGCGGGGATCCATACAGAACCACGAACGGTTGTAGGATCATGGTTGGGAGGAACATGGTAGTCCCAAAGTTATCCAGCTAAGAATATCATCCTAACAGGTCAACTAAATACTATAGGTCTGCATTAACTACTGTTTGAGTGTGCAGGCTTCTACAAGAAGGGATCAAGTGCAAAAGTAGCCAGGCTCCTACACGAAAGAACCAGGTGCCAAAGCAGCCAGGTATGTGGTATTAATTTTTCCCATCTTTCAGGTTATAGTATACATAGGTTATTTGTTTTACTAGCATTAATACTTCAACATTGTTTAAATCCTCATTACAAATATTATCAACAAAGAGGTTTTGGCCCAGAAACTAGTGGAGGGTCTAGAAGGTCTAGCCAAGCTAGCTTGTGCTAGACAACACCCTAATTATCTTCTAGGTTAGGGTCATTAGGTTTTATTTTGAAAGTAAATGTGATCTATGTTTGAATCGTTTTATCAACTTGTAACACAGGGTTTATATCTGTTTTATTTTAATTATTTTATTATCCCTTCTATGCTTAGGAAGAATCAAATAGAATGAAAACAGTACCATTTCAGGCATCGTTTCTTTTAAACAATACTATACATCCAAACATAGATTTTAACATTAACAATTGTTAGAACATTTTTCCACCTATGTACATTAATCATTTATTAATGATGATTAATTAGCCCAAGTGATTAATGATTACATCCCTAAGTTGATTAGATTGGTAAATGGTCAAACTGTCTTGAACTAGTTAGCAATGTGAACAAGTGCTGAGTCAAACCAGCTAAGTGGAGCGCTCCCCAGGGAAATTAATGCACTCAGCATGCCTAGAGCGCCCTCCTCAGGTCATTTAATGCACTCAGCATGCTTCTCTTCTACCTAGGGCGCATTTGCTCTCTTTGTGGACAATCTTGCCTTGTTTTGTCACATTTTTGACCAATTTTAGACTCCAAACCTCTATCCAACCAGTTTCTTCACATGTGTGAGGTCACATGGGCCTGTCCAGTCATTCCCAGCATTCACACTGCAGATTCGAACCAGTTTGGGATGGTTTGGGATATTTTGGTCAACCTAAGGGGGTTTGAGCTTTTTCTAAGCTAGATCAGTGTGAACACTCCAGATGGATTCAAATTCTTCCAGATTTGTATATATGGGTGTTCTTAACCTTTGTTAAGGTTGGACAGTTAATAATATTGACATTATTCACCATTTCATGTGTAATTGTTCTTCATTCATTTAAATTTTTATGCCATTCTTGCAAATGTTGTGCAATCTTTCACCAGTGAGGAATCCACAGTAGCTAGATTCAGCTATGCTTGATATTTTACATGGTATCAGAGCTCTTGGAGCTAGAATTCGAACCAGCAGACTGTTGTAGTGGATTGCCAGAAACAGTGGAGAAACCACATAATTCCTGAGGCCATTGCCTTGAGCTTACTGGAGAAATCTAGTGGCTCCTCTCAGGTGTGATGCTCTCCCGAATGCACCCACTATCCATACAGGGTTCGAATCTGTTAGTGTAGATCCCTCCAGAGTGATTTGAGAGTTGTTTGCAGGTATTGAAGATCAGCATTGTCAGCAAGTGCGAATTGCAGCAGAGAGAATGGAGCCATCTCACCCAAACGTGCTCACTCCCTTCAACTATTTCGATTGGAAGGCAGAAATGGTGATTTTGCTGAGATCCAAGGGTCTCTACATAATCACGATGGGCACTGAGGTTGAGCCAAACTCAGCTGTGGAGAAATCCAAGTTTTTTAACAGAATGGATGAGGCATTTGGCCTCCTTTGTCTCATCATTTCGAGAGACCTCCTGTTTCATGTAGAAAGTCTAGCAACTCCAAATGAAGTGTGGCTCAAGCTTGAGACACTGTTTGGAAAGACTGATGAGATGAGAGGCCACCAGCTCGAAAATGAGCTTGTCTCACTGAGCCCAGGGAATTTCGATTCCATCCAGGACTTCTTCACCAAGTTCAAGAACTTGGTCTTGCAGATCAGACAATGTGGCATAGAGAAGAAAGAAGAACAGTTGGTGTTGTCCATTCTCTCCAAATTGGGTTCTGAATACTCAGTTTTTGTGTCTTCCTTCAACTCCACAAGGCTCACAGTTAGAGGATGGAAGATGCCATCTTTGGCTGACTTCATGGAGATGCTAACTCAAGAGCAAGACAAGCTGGTCTTGATGGGCTCCATCAAGCAAAAAGATCAAGTGCTTGCAGCTGGAGATTCGAAATGTGGAAGAGGCAAGCAAAAACCCAAGGGTTCGAAACCTCAAGAGAAGAAGAGAAAGGATGAGAGGCCCAAATCCTCTGAGGGGGTTTCGAATCCTGTCAAGAACAAGGGAAAGAAGGCTGAGAAGACGAAATGTAGCTACTGTCAAAGAGGTTTTCATCCAGAGAGCTCATGCATGAAGAAAACCATAGACACCATGACCCATCTCCTACAGAAAAATAACATTCCTCTTCCTGAAAGTTCCAAGAAGAAGGAGTGCGTTTCTGAAGACAAGGAGAGCTGCCATGCTTTGGTGGCTAGCTCATCTCATTCACCTTTGTTCATCATTGATTCAGGTGCCTCAAGGCACATGGCTTCCTCAAGAGACTCGTTTTCTGAACTTGCTCCCTACAGTGGTCTCTCAATTCGAATGGGAGATGACTCAGAAATCCCTGCTCATGGCATTGGGAAAATCTCTATGGAGAATGGCTTCTTCTCCAATGTGCTGTATGTGCCAAATCTTGCAGCAAACTTGCTCTCTGTATATCAAATGACTCATACTGGAGCAGCAAAGAAGGTGGTCTTCACTCAGGATGAAGTGGAGATATCAGAAGTTTCCACCGGGAAAATTGTTGCAAAGGGTGTTGCAGACCATGACATGAAGATGTACAAGTTCTCCCACTTCCTCGAATTCTCTTCACCAAGTGTGCTGCTGTCACATGGGAATGAGACCAGCAAGCTATGGCATCAAAGGTATGGGCACCTAAACTACAGATATCTTCAAGTTTTAAGCAAAGAAAATATGGTAGAAGGGCTGCCCCAAATCAGATTTTCGAGTGGAACATGCAAGGGTTGCATGATTGGGAAACATCCTGAAAGGAAGTATGATAAAGGGAAGGCTAGGAGGGCTGATCAACCTCTTGGGATAGTACATTCTGATCTCATAGGGCCACTCCCCACTCCCTCCTATGGCTGCAGCAAATATGTGCTCACCTTCATCGATGACTACTCAAGGTACTGCTGGTTATTTTTCCTTAAGCAAAAATCTGAAGTCTTTGATTGTTTCAAGATTTTTAAGAGCATGGTTGAGAACTTCAGTGGGAAGGCCATGAAGATTTTGAGGACTGATAATGGTAGAGAGTATGTCAACAACAATTTGCAGCAGCTCTGTCAAGAGCATGGCATTCAGATGCAACACTCAGTGCCCTACACACCTCAGCAAAATGGTGTTGCAGAGCGCAAAAATAGAGCACTGAAAGAGATGGCAACTTGCATGTTGCAAGCAAGGGATTTGTCTCCTAAATTATGGGCTGAAGCTATGAATTGTGCAGCATATGTTCAGAACAGGGCACCACACAAAGCATTGCAAGGAATCACTCCATTTGAAGCTTGGATGGGCCACAAGCCAAATGTCTCACATTTCAGAATTTTTGGCTCAAGGTCTTGGGCCAGAATTCCACCGGAGAAGAGAAAGGCATTGCAGCCCCAAAGCAAGGAGTCAATCATGGTTGGGTATGTAGAGGATTCCAAGGGATACAAGCTCTTTGATCCATCCACTCACAAAACTTTCATTGAAAGAAGTGTCAAATTCGAAGAGGAAGAATTTTTGCAAGCTAGTGAACAAGGTGATGGGGAATGCTCATTCCCTCGTCTTGATGATGAAGTAAGTAGTGATTCATTCTCTGATATTTCTGATTCTGATATTGCTGAAGATGATGTTGATATGGATTCTGAACATATCCCTCCCTCAAGGCCCAAGTGGGTAGAGAAAACAATTCAAAGTGCCGGAGAGCTAGTGGGAGATCCCCAAGATGCTAGGAAAACTAGATCTCAATTTCACAATTCCTTTGCATATAATAATTCTGATCTGAGTGAGGCATGTTATTTGATGGTTGGATCTGATCCAATATCATATTCAGAAGCATGTACAGACCCAAGGTGGCAATCAGCCATGCAAGAGGAGATGAACTCACTCCATGAGAACAAAACTTGGGATTTGGTCCATCTTCCTCCCAAGAGGAAACTAGTGCAATGCAAGTGGATTTATAGAACCAAAATTGGATCTGATTGCTCTGATCTAAAGTATAAGGCCAGGTTGGTGGCTAAGGGTTACTCTCAGGTCCAAGGAGTGGACTATACAGAGACATTTGCACCGGTGGCAAAGATGGACTCCATAAGACTAGTTTTGGCAATTGGGGCTTCCAAGCGATGGGAGATTCATCACATGGATGTAAAAAGTGCCTTTCTTCATGGGGATCTGAATGAGGAGATTTATATGCAGCAGCCTGAAGGTTTTATTTCTGATCATACACTTGTTTGCAGGTTGAACAAATCACTCTATGGGCTCAAGCAAGCTCCTAGAGCATGGTATGCAAAAATGGACAATTTTCTGCTATCTTTGGGGTTTGAGAGGTGTAAGTCTGATCCAAATGTGTATATGCAGCATGTTAGTGATCTGATATTGATTATTGTACTGTATGTTGATGATCTTTTGATCACTGGTAGCTGCACCAAAGAACTTGACTCAGTTAAGAGAGCATTGCACAGTGCATTCTCCATGACCGATCTAGGATTGCTAAAACAATTTCTGGGTTTGGAGATTGATCAATCTGTGAATGGAATTTCTGTATGTCAGTCAAGGTATGCTTCAGATTTTCTGCAGAAATTTAAGATGGCTGAATGTAAGTCTGCAAAATTTCCATTTCTTTCAGGAGTTAAGCTTACAGAATGGGGTTCTTCACCACTAGTTGACAGTTCATTGTATAGACAACTAGTTGGGAGTTTGTTGTATCTTACACACTCTCGACCAGATTTGTCTTATGCTGTTGGGGCTGTTGCAAGGCACATGCAAGAGCCTCATGAGATCCATTGGAAGGCAGCCAAGAGGATCCTTCATTATGTTCAGGGTACTAAGTCCTTTGGTATCCATTATGCTGCTGGTTCATCCCTTGAACTAGTAGGATTTACAGATTCTGATTGGGCCGATGATTGTATTGATCGGAAGTCAACTTCCGGTTATGTCTTTATGCTTGCACATGGACCTATATGCTGGTCAAGCAAGAAACAAAGTACTATTTCCTTATCTTCAGCTGAGGCCGAGTACAGGGGAGCAGTCAATGCAGCCACACAATGTGTTTGGTTGCAAGGTATTCTTGCAGAGTTCGGGATTGTCTTTGATTCACCCACTATTCTTTGGTGTGATAATCAAAGTACAATCAAGATTTCTACCGATCCAGTACAGAGACAGAGGACCAAGCACATAGAGATACACATGCATTACATTCGGGGTTTGGTGCATGACCGGATCATAGCATTGCAGTATTGCCCATCCAGTGAGCAAACTGCTGATATCTTCACCAAGTGTTTTACCGAGAAGACCTTCACTCACCTTAGATCTTTGCTTGGGGTGAGTGATGCATGGTGATGATTGGTGTATTTTGATATATGCCACATGTCCATTTTAGAGGGGAGGTTTTATTTCCCATGTGGTTTTCCTCCTTACCTTGGTTACATGGACAAATAAATTTTATGATGTAAAAGGTGACTTGAGCCTAGTTGCCAAGGCCTTAATTTTTGATATTTCACTAAGTCTAGCTTAAGGGGGGGTGTTAGAACATTTTTCCACCTATGTACATTAATCATTTATTAATGATGATTAATTAGCCCAAGTGATTAATGATTACATCCCTAAGTTGATTAGATTGGTAAATGGTCAAACTGTCTTGAACTAGTTAGCAATGTGAACAAGTGCTGAGTCAAACCAGCTAAGTGGAGCGCTCCCCAGGGAAATTAATGCACTCAGCATGCCTAGAGCGCCCTCCTCAGGTCATTTAATGCACTCAGCATGCTTCTCTTCTACCTAGGGCGCATTTGCTCTCTTTGTGGACAATCTTGCCTTGTTTTGTCACATTTTTGACCAATTTTAGACTCCAAACCTCTATCCAACCAGTTTCTTCACATGTGTGAGGTCACATGGGCCTGTCCAGTCATTCCCAGCATTCACACTGCAGATTCGAACCAGTTTGGGATGGTTTGGGATATTTTGGTCAACCTAAGGGGGTTTGAGCTTTTTCTAAGCTAGATCAGTGTGAACACTCCAGATGGATTCAAATTCTTCCAGATTTGTATATATGGGTGTTCTTAACCTTTGTTAAGGTTGGATAGTTAATAATATTGACATTATTCACCATTTCATGTGTAATTGTTCTTCATTCATTTAAATTTTTATGCCATTCTTGCAAATGTTGTGCAATCTTTCACCAATGAGGAATCCACAGTAGCTAGATTCAGCTGTGCTTGAGATTTTACAACAATAATTCAATATCGTTGTTCGTTTAAAACTAGGGTATCATTCCACAACTCAACGATTTCAATCAATAGAAAAACATTATATCAAATTCAACCACAGATTCTTTCCTCATGAATCGAGTCCCACTACCAAACACGTGCATTCCATAACATTTAAAATTTATTAAGTTTTTCCATCAAAGGAATTGGTCACAAGATCAAGTCTCACTAAAGTCGTACTAATTTAAACAATAGCCAGACAACATAGAGAATTCACATAGGAACATTTACACTTATACCCAAGCGTTTTCACTACCATTAAACAAATGCTTACAGTCATCCTTTAAACATAAAAAACAAGCCAGGGTTTGAATCCCTCTTTTCCCCCATTTAAAGTAGACTACCAGAAAATACAGTAAGAGGAACCGACAGACCTATAAGAAGTTTCAGGCAAGGGTTTAGACCCATCTATCAACAAATACATCTAGCAGCGATTATAAAATCTGAGGAATCCAAATCCTTTCAACATACAGGGCCACGTTAGCCACTTGAAGAGAAAGTACTCCTAAACACTATTTCAAATAGAGAGAACACGCAGAGATTAGTTACAGGTTCAAAGCCTCCTAGAAAAACAACGTAGAGACCAAATCACAGACATAGGAAATCGCATCTCATAATAAACGCAAACCATGGTAAGATCACGATATCCTATTTTTACAAATACTCAATCATCGACCTCCAGAGCAGAGGCGGTGGTAGCAACAAAGACATAAACCAAGGTCCAAGGACTCTTTATATAAACCCCAGTTTGATATTGGGCATTATTTTAATTACAAATTCTACCAAGTTCAACATTGATCTGAATGGCCAAAACCCTCCAGTGCTATAAAAACCAAAAGATACATTTCAAAGTGGTCCAACCAATGGCGACCTCAAGGAACCCAAAAACTTGTTGCAGAGAACCCAACCAGGCTCATAGAGTTCCTCAAAAGCAAACACCAATAGTACACTCCACAGAGGCGAATGGAGGAGATAAGAAATGGTGAATTCTAGACTTACCATTTTGCAACATCACCACTATCGAGTATTGGCCACGTAGAAGAGAAACGCCAGCCAACACCTATTAACCAAACACGCCATACGAAGTTAGAACTCCGAATTTTATATCACGATATATCTAAATGCAATAGCAAGAATGTAGTATGAACCTGGGAGGAATTACCTTCGAATGTTTCAGTCGCCATCTCTATTCCATATGGTGTGCTGACCATGAGCCACAGCTCAGGTCAGTAACAAAACCCTCAACCCACCCACAACGGGCAAGAGAAATGAACCACGAAAATGCTTCTTCGTTGGTGTAGAACCCTACAGGAAACCCTCAGCACAGTTGGCAGCGTTGGCCATGTGCCATCGTAGAGCTACATTCAATGCTACCACCCACTCAAAGTATTTTGATGTTGACCCAAAACTCTATAGTATTAGAACCATTCGAAATCAACAAGTATTGTAAATACCATCAACATTTTAATGACCTCAAACATTACATAGTGCCATTAAGTAATTCCAATGTTAACAAGTGGTGCAAATTTCACAAGTACTACAAACCGCAACAAGGCTTTTAAAAGTGTCAACCCTCAAACCTCTCACACTTGAGACTTAAATAATTGCTAGAAAGGTGGAGTAGGAATTGTATACATGCCAAAGTGAGAAACCTTCATATTTGAAACAAATATCCATGGGAATATTTCTACGAAAAATTATCTACATGTGAAGTTGAACCATGCTATGAAATCTCTGTAGTTGTCAAAATATCACGGCAGTGGACTTCTAGGGCAATAGTTTCACTAGACTGATTCCTTGTCATCTCTAAGTGGGACATATTCTTTCTATAAAGAAATTCATAGGTGAAATACCTTTGGCACCAATTTCTTGATTCCATACCCTATGGTGAGTCTAGGTCGCAACATGATTCGTTGGTCTTGGTCTGCAAAGTTTAACTTATTTTGGTTTCTCACATAATCACCTAGAAGGTTCAATTTCCATGAATTCCAACAAATGTACCTCCCTCGAGTCCTTCAACGTCTCCTATAACAATATCTTCCTTCCAAGTATTTTTTAATAACATAAATCCCAAGTGCTTTTGTTTGTGACCCATGATCACATGGAATCATAGGATGCTACTACTCAACTATCTAATCATCTGGTACATTTTCCTTTACTCTCTCTTTTTCAATAGGGTAAGTGTGAAGGAAGACTTCGAAATATACAATTAATTAAATTTATTTATTAATTTAATTAATAGTATATTTTGAAGTGTGAGGAGGATGAGGAGGAGGGTGTGGCTAAAGGAGGGGGTGGTAGGAAGTGGGGGAGGTAGGAAGGGGGAGGAGGAGGAGGGTGTGTTTGGAGGGGTAGGGTGGTAGGAAGCCAGGGAGATAGGAAAGGGGAGGGAGACGGGGAGGGGGGAAGAGGAGGTGGAGGAGGAATGGGTTTTGGGGAGGTGTGATTGAAAGGGGGAGATAAAAAAATTTAGAAGAATGATGGGGTGGATTCAATGAGGATGGAAATGGGAAGAGAGATAGGGTGGAGTATTGGGAGAGAATGTGTGACGTGTAAGGAAACAAGGAGACATGGGAGCATGTGTAGGGTATTTAGGTTAGTGAGAGGGAGGAGAAGGGGATGTTAGGAAGGAATATGGGGAGGAGTGGAGGAAGCAGGGGATCATGTATTCATGGAAGAATGAAGGTATTAATTTACTATGTAACATGTTTCTAATGATATCTTATTTGTGTTTTTTATTGCATATATGAATCACAATGTTGAGATATTGATATATATTTAATTTCTAAGGCATTAGCAATGTATTTAGGGTTGGAGACCCAATTCGTCACTTTCTTCTTGATACCATTAATGCCCTCACTGGCACAATCAGGTAGGAAACTGGTGCACTCTATAGCATTTCCTCCTACAAAGAGAGGAAACAAAGGTAGTATGGCAATGGCTTGGATTATTATGCCATAAAAATACTAAATATAAGCAAAGCAGACATATTTTCCCTATTCAGAGACCCTAAAATAGATGAAGTCATGGAAACCAACAATCTCCACATTTTCATTGAATGGTGTACCTATCAAACATTCATTGATAACTAGATGGATAGTTGGTACATTGTGTTTAATGTGCCCTCCCGCAGCAATAGGGATGTACTTCCTCAGGAAGGTTTATTTCGAGTTCGTGTTAAGGAATATTGTGAGATATTTCCATTATGTTCCATTTTAGGGTGTTGGGTTGGGGATTCCCCAAAACCAATAGGGTGTGAGGATTTAAGATGCCAATTTCCAAGCCCCTACATGCATAGGCCACTTCCTAGGGAGGAATTCCTTCCTAGACAACAATTGCTTCCAGATATATAGGATGCATTATTGATTTTGTCCCATACCATGGTCTTCCATGCCACCTTTCTTACGAGAGGTGTCCACATAGAGACAGTTCCTATGTATCAGTTAATAGCATTACCTACAGGTCATGATGGACCATCAGCTGCAAGTCAGGTAGGACCATCAACTGCAGGTCATGAAGTACCATTAGCTACCATACAGGGAGGAGCTTCTACTCCAGGAGATCCATCCCATTCGTACACATCATGTAGCCATATCTGTTATGGTTTTTCCCATGCAGGTTTTTGGGAGCATGTAATTACATGAAACCTAAAAGTTTTGTTAGTAAATGTTTTTTCTTGTGGTTCATAGATATATGTCTACTCTTCTCATCTTTTTATGTCCTTAACTTGTAGTTTCTCAATAAAATCCCCCCAGGGGTGACATTGATTGAGACACTTCAGTGCCTCAGTTATAAGAATATATGAACAATATATATTTTTTTTTACATGTTACATTGTTAGATGATGTTAGTTTTGTAATGAATGCATATATTTGACTATTTGAGCACTTAGTGTTTATATCCATTGATACAGGAGAGTTGTTAGGTGCCTCCCACTAAAGAGACTTCATTTCCTGGTACCATAGGAATATCTCGGCAAGAGGTTACTTTTTGAACATGTTACATATGCATCTAATAAATGCATCTATTTGACTATTTGAGAACTTGGTGTTTGCATCCGTTGAGAGAGGAGAGACGACAGGTGCTTCCCAACGTAGGGACATTAGTTCCTGAGACCACAACGATATCTCAAAAAGAGTTATCTTTTTGAACATGTTACATTGTTATTCGATGTTAATTTTTTTATAAAAAGCATATATTTGACTATTTGAGCACCTAGTGTTTGCAACCATTGAGAGAGGAGAGTCGTGTGTATACTAGATGGTCTTCTCCTTGAAAGACAAAAAGTGGGGATACACATTGATAGGTAGTTTGACTAGACTTAAATTGTAGTTGTTTATTTTTTAAACATACATTTCATACATATATGTTCACAAGTATAACATGTATAACTATTTTAAATAATGGGTTGCTCATAAACATTGCTAGTAGGAGAGCCTGTTGTAACAAGTACCATTCTTCAATATACTATGTAAAGATGAAATATTGTTTCTATCATTTTTCTAGGCTAATGAAATATGCAATAGATAACTTGGTAGCCATTACTTGACTATGCTTATTTTCTTGTTAGATAATGGTGTACACAGTATCTCAACGATCAAATTCATAGTATCTGAAGGATCATACAAGATAATAAAATATTGTGTAATCGCTAGCCAAACTAAGTCAAGCAGAGCCGAACAAAGTCAAGGACGACCGAAATAAATCAAACCAACGAGAAGTAAGTTAAATTTATTCTTTCCAGCTCGCTTAGATTCACATTCGGCCTAGGTCCATGAACCATAAAAATTCATGTTCTATCGACCACTCTATTGCCCCACATATAACTTCATGTCCCACTTACCACTTTGTAGCTCACCTAAATTAATGTCCCACCGATTGCTCCTAGATTTTTGTCCCATCAACTGCTCCATGACCCCTCACTTAACTTTGTGGCTCATTGATTTATATACAACCCCCCACCTAGCTTTGTACGATGAGTTATTCAACTGAATTTGCACCCAATGTGCTCAAAATTGAGCTAGGGTAAGTCAAACAGAGATGAAAAATTCAAACTGAGAGGAAAAACTCAAAATGAGTTCAAATTAGTCAAACCAAACAGGAAAAAGTAAAAACGAGTTAAAATGAATCAAAGTTAGACGAACGAAGTGAAAGCGAGACAGAAAAAATTGAACTAAGCCGAAATCAGTCAAACCCACCTATTGTAAGTCAAATCGAGATAAAATATTCAAAACCAAGATGAAATCATTCAAACTAAGAGGAAAAAAACAAACCGAGCTACGAATAATCAAACTAAGCTAGAATTGATTGAATTGAGCAAGAGTAAGTCAAATCGAGGTGGAAAAAATTCAAACGGAGATGGAAAAAGTCAAACCAAGCCAAACTTAGTCAAATCAAATCAAAATTAGTCAAACTGAGCCAAAGGAAGTGGAACTCAAATGAAAAAATCCAAACCGGAATGGAAAAATTCTAACTAAGCCAAACTAGCTTAAACTAAGCTAGAGTAAGTCAAATCAAGATGAGAAAAAAGTCAAAATGATCCGAAAAAAAATCAAACCAACTAGAGGTAAATCGAACAGAGACAAGAAAAGACAAACAAAGAGGAAAAAATCAAATTGAGTTTAAATCGATCAAATTGAGCTGAAAAAAGTCAAACAAAGATGGAATTGGTCAAACCAAGCCAGAGTGAGTCAAATCAAGATGAAAAAATACAAACAAAGCTTAAATAAGTCCAACTAAGAAAAAAAATCCAAATCGAGAACGAAAAAGTCAAACCCATGTGGATTTGGTCTAATCAAGTTGAATTAAGTCAAATCAAGATGAAAAATGTCAAACCGAGCGTAAATCAATCAAATCAATCTTAAAGAAGTCAATCTTAGAATAAAAAATCCAAACTGAGATGAAAATATTCAAAATGAGTTGGAATCAGTCAAACAGAGACAGAGTGAGTCAAATCAAAATAGAAAAAAGTCAATCTGAGATAGAGTAAGTGAAACCAATAAAAGTCGAGCTGAGAGAAAAAATCAAACTAATTGAAATAATCCAAAACAAGCCATAGTAATTCAAACAAAGATGAAAAAGACAAACCAAGACAGAAAAATTCAATCTAAGCTGAAATGAGTCAAACCGAGACGAAAAAGACAAATACAGATGGAGGATGTCAAATAGAGAAAAAAATTCATATTGAGATGGAAAAAGTCAAAGTGAGATGGAATTAATGAAATTGAGATGGAGTAAGTCAAATAGATAGGAAAAAATTCAAATTTTGATGAAAAAGTCAAATCGAGTTGAAATCAGTTAAACTAAGATGAAGGAAGTATGACTAGGATAAAAAATAAAAACTGAGACATAAAAAGCCGAATCAAGTTGGAATCGATAAAAGTAAGCTAGAAAATGCCAAAATAATGTTAAGGAAGTGAAACTGAGACAAAAAATTCCAAACCGGGACGAAAAAGTCAAATTGAGCCAAAATCAGTCAAAGTGAGATAGAGTAAGTCAAATCGAGAAAGATAAAAATCAAACTTATACTGATTAATTCGAACCAAAAAAATTCAAACAGAGATGGAGAAATTGAAATAGAGATGAAATTAGTAAACTTAGACAAATTGAGTTAATATCAGGTCAAACTTAGATAGGCAGAGTTGAACCAAGTCAAGGACAACCGAAATAAGTCAAACCAAGTGGAAGTAAGTTAAATTTCTTCTCTCTAGCCTACCCAGATTCATGGTTATCCTAACTCCATGTCCCACACAGCTTCGTGGCATACTGTTCACTTCACGTCCCACTAGCCGCTCCACAACCCACTTAGATTCATGGCCCAATGGTGCTCCACACCCCTCCTATCTTCCTATCCCACTAGCCACTCTGTGGCCCCTCACATAGCTTCATGGATCACCAACTAATCCACTTCCCCCCACGTATATTTTTCCAATGCATACATCCACCAAATGTGCACCCAATGTGTTGAAAACTAAGGCAGACTAATTCAAATCAAGACAAAAAATAAAAATGAAAGAAAAATTCAAACTGGCCTGAAATCAGCCAAACCAAGACACAGAAAGTTAAAACGAGTTGAAATTAGTCAAACTAAGATGAAGGAAGTAAAAATGAGACAGAAAAAGTCAAATCCACTAGAATTGATCAAACCCAACTATAGTAAGTCAAATTGAGATAAAAAAAGGAAAAACCAAGAAGAAAAAACTCAAACATAGACGAAATCAGTCAAACCAAGATGAAAAGGGACAAACTAAGGTGGAAAGAGTCAAACTGAGTCTTTTTTCATCTTGAGTTATTGATTTTGGCTTAATTTGACTTTCTCAAGTTCAGTTTTAGTTTTTTTAAGTTCGACTTACTCCGTCATCTTAGTTTGAACTTTTTTTCATCTTGATTTGACTTACTTCGACTTGATTTGACCGATTCTAACTCAGTTTAACTTTTTATGTCTCAATTTGGATTTTTTGGTCTTAGTTGGACTTCCTTCAGATCAGTTTCACTTTTTTTTTGCTTGATTTGAATTTTTTCATCTCAGTTTGGCTTTTCTTGTCTCGCTCTAAATTCTTCCATCTCGGTTCAACTAATTTAGGCTCGTTTTGACATTTTTCGGCTTGGTTTGAATTTTTTCATATCGATTTCACCTACTCAAACGTGATTTGACTAATTCCATCTTAGTTTGACTTTTTCCACCCCATTTTACAATTTCCATACCTATTTGACTTTATTCATCTTGATTTGATTTTTCATCTCGATTTGACTTATTTAAGCTCAGTATCATTTTCTTCCTTATTTTTTCTGTTTTTTTCTCTATTTGACTTACTTCGGCTCGATTTGGCTTATTTCACTTAGTTTTACATTTTTCAACTGAACTCGATATTTTTCAGTTTGACTTACTTTGCTCAATTTGACTTACTCTTGCTATGTTTGACTGATTTTGGCTCTATTTTGCTTCTTTTATGTTCGGTTTGTATTTTTTCATTTGAGTTTGACTTTCTTCGGGTTGGTTTGACTGATTTGCACTCAATTTCACTTTTTTCATCTTAATTTGACTTACTCCACCTGAGTTTGACCAAGTTTGGCTCGGTTTGACATTTTCCATCTCGGTTTGGATTTCTTCATCATGGTTTAACTAATTTCAGCTCGATTTGATTTTTTTGTCTCTATTGACTTACTCCATCTTAGTTTGAATGATTACAACTAGGTTTGAATTTTTTTGTATCAATTTAACTAATTTTAAATCAATTTGAATTTTGCCTCTTAGTTTGACTTTTTTGTCTTTGTTTGAGTTACCCTAATTAGGTTTGACTCTATATTAGTTTGAATTTTCTCCCATCTTGATTTGACTTACTCTAGCTTGATTTGATTGATTCTGGCACGGTTAGCTTTTTTCCATCTTCATTTCGATTTTTTCATCAGATTTTGACTTTGACTCGGTCTTAATAGTTACAGCTCAATTTTACTTTTTCCATCTCTTTTTGGCATTTTTCATCCCTGTCTAACTTCCAACGTCTTGGTTTGACCTTTTTGTATTGATTTGATTTACTATGGTTAGGCTTGATCAATTCCAACTCAATTTAACTTTTTCCATCTTGGTTTGACTTTTTTAGTCTCTATTTGACTTCCTTCATTCATGTTTGACATTTTCCATCTCAGTTTGATTGATTTTAGCCTGGTTTGACTTTTTTCGTCTCAATTTGTCTTTTCCATCTCAGTTTGTCTTTTTCATCTTTGTTTGATTGTTTCTTGCTTTATTTGACTTTTTTTGTCTCAATTTGGTTTTTTCATTTGATTTTGACATCCTTTAGCTCAATTTGACTAAATTCATCTTGGTTTGACTTTTCTCACCTCAGTTTGAATTTTTCATCTCGATTTGACATACTACACCTCGGTTTGACCAATTCTGACTCAATTTGACTTTTTCAGCTGAATTTGATTGATTTTATCTTGGTTTGACTTTTTTCCTTCTCTATGGATATGAAACCCACACATGAACTAAGAACATCCCCCAAAAGTGAATAGGTTGGCTCATACTTTCTTATTTCTTATTTCCGAATTATCTTTTCGTCTTTTGGAGAGGAGGTCTCCTAGTTTGCAACATATGTTCACTGATGCAATGGAGGTTGAAGGAAATCTCAGAATGTCCAGAAAAATCTCAGAGTAGGGAAATGAGGATGAACTGAGACAGAGATTGGAGTTTGAGGGGAGATGTGTGTAAAGTTAGTCACAGCAGATCTAATGAACAAATAAATCAGTCACAACAGATGAACATAGAAGAAATGGTGCAAAACTGTGCAAAACATGCAGCAGTGCTCTCTATCCCAGAAAAGGGTGAATGAATTACAATAGAATACAATACAATCCAAAATCTGTCAATGGCAATTCGAATTGACTAAGTAGGCCATTCGAATCACTGAAATGGAGTAGCTTGACTCAATCTAGGAGTCCTCATCAATCATCGGTGTTGCTCATCAATCACAACAAACAGTCATCCAGGTGTCAAGCTGAGTCTAACTGATCATAATAAATGTAACTGAAGTGTGTAGCACTGATATAGGATCTAGAGGCTCAGTGGGGTCGCATGGGAGGCTAACTGGAGTCAGAACAAGTCACCTAATCGAACTGGAGGTCAATCGGAGGTGAAACAGTCAGTCAGGAGTGAAATCGGAGTGAAATCAATCAGAATCGGAGCTAACTGAATGTAACTGGAGTGAATCTGCAGTGGTAGGTGAACAAGTGCGCCCTTCTCAGTCAGTAGGTGAGAAGAGGGCGTCTTTCAGCTTAGGAGGGCTAAAACTCTGTGGAAAGTGGCTCCCGGGTGCTAGAAGAAGGTGGATAAGGTGCTGGAGTCATCAAACTGGTGACTGGGATGCATGCCTGTGCATGCAAGATCCTGAAATAGATCATATCCTGAAATAGATGATCTTGAAATAGATCATATCCTGAAATAGATCATGCAAGATCCTGAAATAGATGATGTATCTCGAAATAGATGATGGATATCCGAACACCCCCCCTCAAGCTAGACTATGATTTGCCAACTAAAATAATGTGGGGCCCTGGTAACTAAGACCAAAGGTCACCCCAATACAATAATCCAAAAAAAAATAACAGTAAATAAACCGAGGAAATGGGGAAAACCTCATGGGAAAAATACCCCCCCTCAAAATGAACTGTAACACACCAAAAGATTTAACTGCTCCAAACTGAAATAGATATGTCTGGAGGTATCTTACTCTTGGGAGTAAATGGATTATGCTCCAAAAACATGTGCTTGAATTCTCCATCAGTGGATGCAAGCGAATGTGGAGGCTTTATGAACTTGCTCTTCATACCGAAAATGGTGAGAACAAATCTGAAAATATGAGGATGATCCTGGAACCTGTGATTCGAACCAAGTGAGGTAGAAATAGCTCCAATCGGATCAAATAGATCTTGAAACTTGAACTTCTTATCAATAGAAGTTAAATCAGCTCCAAAAATAGATGAATGGTTTCTTGAGATCTCCTTTGAACCAACAAGGGTGAGATCAAAACCAAAATCAGCAAAAAGTGCATGAGAATTGAACTCAAGCGAATGGTAGTGCTCTTCATCTTCATTAAAACTCTGAGAAACTTTGCAAATGATAGAACATAAGTTTATAGAAGGCATGCAATCAAGGAGGGCGAATGCTTCACCTCCAAAATCAGATTTTACCTCCAAAACTTCAAGTAGATCATTATTCTGCATGCCGGCAAACTCATGTGAAGGAGAGGATTCAAGAACCTCTTCGGAATCTAGAGTATGAGCTTGTTTATCTTGCTCAGAATTCGAAATAGAAGACTTTGAGAGAATGAGTGTTGAATCTACAGTTTCTTCTTCATCTTGAACAATTGTTAAGGCCAACACATGATCAGAAAGAACACATAAGGAGATCTCACTGGGCTTGTTCTCCAAAAGGCTAGCATGATCCTCTTCTTCCTGCTTTCCAAATTCTCTGTCAAGTTGGACCCATAGATCACTTGGATTTTCAGCAGTCTTACTGAGGTAGCGCATACAAGGAGACATAGCAAGACATATTGCTCCAAAAGCTCTGTCACAATCATTGAGCCAATCATTCTCCTCTTCATCGGAATCAAAAACTCTTGTATTACCAATGCACATATCAAAAAGACATTGTCTCTTCAAGAATGCAATCATCTTTGGTTTCCATTCATCATAGTTGAATGGAGTAAGAATATTTTGTGAAGAAGAATTCTCCATCTTTGCATTAGCGAATGCACATGGAGGAAGTAAGAAACCTGCAAATCACACACAAACAAACACTATGTTTTCAGCCTTGCATGCACATGAGCGAATGCACATGAGATTTTGCATGCTGCTGCTGAAATATATTGGTGAGCAAAGATTGCTCTCTCTTCATGTAGAACACTTGTAGAAAAGAAATCTTGTCCCTGTCATGGCTCTGATACCATGTAAAGTTAGTCACAGCAGATCTAATGAACAAATAAATCAGTCACAACAGATGAACATAGAAGAAATGGTGCAAAACTGTGCAAAACATGCAGCAGTGCTCTCTATCCCAGAAAAGGGTGAATGAATTACAATAGAATACAATACAATCCAAAATCTGTCAATGGCAATTCGAATTGACTAAGTAGGCCATTCGAATCACTGAAATGGAGTAGCTTGACTCAATCTAGGAGTCCTCATCAATCATCGGTGTTGCTCATCAATCACAACAAACAGTCATCCAGGTGTCAAGCTGAGTCTAACTGATCATAATAAATGTAACTGAAGTGTGTAGCACTGATATAGGATCTAGAGGCTCAGTGGGGTCGCATGGGAGGCTAACTGGAGTCAGAACAAGTCACCTAATCGAACTGGAGGTCAATCGGAGGTGAAACAGTCAGTCAGGAGTGAAATCGGAGTGAAATCAATCAGAATCGGAGCTAACTGAATGTAACTGGAGTGAATCTGCAGTGGTAGGTGAACAAGTGCGCCCTTCTCAGTCAGTAGGTGAGAAGAGGGCGCCTTTCAGCTTAGGAGGGCTAAAACTCTGTGGAAAGTGGCTCCCGGGTGCTAGAAGAAGGTGGATAAGGTGCTGGAGTCATCAAACTGGTGACTGGGATGCATGCCTGTGCATGCAAGATCCTGAAATAGATCATATCCTGAAATAGATGATCCTGAAATAGATCATATCCTGAAATAGATCATGCAAGATCCTGAAATAGATGATGTATCCCGAAATAGATGATGGATATCCGAACAATGTGGGCATGAAGGATCTGCGTTGTTTTCTCATGATGGGCAGGGAGGTGGTCGGGCCAGCCATATACGAGAAGATAATGGTGTTATTTTGTCTTGTGGAGATTTAGAAGTGGAGGAGAAGAATGAACCACCATGCAGTCAGTTCCACTATGTAGAGGAGTCATCCAAGGAAGAGGGATCATTTGTAGCTCCTAATTTCACCATTGAAAGCTAGGGAAGTATTAACCCTGAAGGTGGTGAAGCCCTACTTCCCGAAACTATATCATTTTCCATAATAAAGAAAATTCTTAAAAATATGAGTGAAAAGAACCTTGAGACTCTTCCTGGAGAACCTGGCCCTCATCTAAGGGAGGAAGAAGGAGCTAATGATCAGGGTGTTCCTAGAGATCCCCAGCAGGCATAATTTTCTTTTTGGACTGAAGCTGAAGGATATTATGGGATCCTTGAAGAAGTTCTTGGGCCTGGAACATACCTTTAGCAAGATGACTAGATAATTGAGATGTTGGAGGAAGACCAGGAGGGTCAACATAATGTTTATACAGGTTTTTCAAACCTTCAATCCTACTCTCGAGGGGAGGGTCCCTTACTTGATCCTTTCAGAAATCAGGGTGAGATTTATTTTGAAGCACCAGAGCATAATCAAGTTCTTAATCCTGGAATTTTAAGAAGCCAAGGGGGTGAAGCATGCTCCTTACAATTCCCCGGGAAGAAAATTGGCCCGAATGCAAGTAGAGCTGCAGTCTGATGGAGGGACAGAGGAGTGGTAGAGGAAGCAAGTTTGCTTGGTCGAGGGAATAGCAGAGAAATTTGGAGAGCATAATACTTCATGTAACCCCATAAGTGAATATATGAAGAGGCTCTTTAGTGGGGGTAAGAGGTTTTGTTTTTACTAAGGAGATTACTCCTGTCATCGATACCTTTTTCCATTGCATTCTTATGGTCCGAGTTTAGTCAGGCATGGTGAAAGAGTCTACCTATGGTATCAGTTCGTGGACTGGCTCCACTGGCATTTTCATATCACCTGATATGGCATCCATTTGAATGACGTAGGGTAGGGAGGCTTGAACATAAATAAGCTTGACATGGCGAGCAAATTTTCAGAAGTTTTCAATTATAGTAATGGGTTTTAGCCTTCAGTTTCTTTTTCCAGTTTTCGATAAAGGTTACAGGCCAAAAATTTTGTGATGACCATGGACCAATGGATTAGGAACTGGTCTGCGAGGGTTCTTTGCTACCTCGCATGGAGGATAGCATCCCCAATAGGAGCCATTTGTTAGCACTAGAATTGTGCTAAGTATTTGAAAATATTTTTTGTGAAGGGAGGAGTTGCAGGGTCATGGAAAACCCCAAAGGAAACCCAACCCTTAGTCTGCATCCCCTAGTGGAAAAAAATCAGAACCCTGTACAACAGGCCTGGTCTGAAGTAAGAGAATCTAACAAGATCCAAGGCTTAATAGTGAGCAGGAAGGTTAAGAATAGAGAAATGCGCCCGCAGTGTTCGTTGAAACCCATGGATGACAAAGATTAGAGCGATGGAGATCGACGATTATAGGCCTCCATCACAAAATAAGTTGAAGGTTGTATAACCATGGATGAGGAGTTAACAGGCGGGCAAGTTAGAATTTGCTCGATGGCGGAGGATGCAAATCGATGGCTGATAATTTGTTCGCATAATTAACATGAGCGGAGAAATATAATTCGCAAATCTGTCAACTTTTGGTAGAGGGACGCAAGTTTGGACGAGGTGGATGCAATGAGGCTCAGATCTACGGCTAAAATTTAGTTTGCAGATCCTAGTTGTGCGGGAAATCAACCAACCCAAAATTTGTGAACATTGTAAAGGCCCACCGTTTGATGGACCAAATGCATTCAAGGTTGAAGATCTACGGTGCTGGTTTGCATTAGGTGATAGAAGCTGGCGATCATCTCTCTGAGTTCGAATGATTTCCAATTAATCCGAAGCCACCTCAACACCGTCAAAATAGTTTCCTCCCTGTCTGGAAGGCGTGGCTAATCATGCTTCACGTCAACTCAAGTCGTAGGCATCATTGCTGCTTGATTGGGAGATTTTGTCAGGCAATCTTCGCCAGGAAATAATCACGAGTGGCTGTCATCATCGTTGCGACCATTATAAGGATGGTCTCTATGTCCCCTGTTCAGGATCGTTGCATGCGAAAGGTGGCAAGCTTGGCCACTCAGGCATATTTAAGTTAAATTTGGTTTATGTAGAGAGATCAGGGAGCTTAAGTGGTTGTTGTAACAGAGCAAGTATGGTCTGAGGTGGAGGAGGAGCATGTTCCCTCGTCTCAACTACTATTCCACCATGTGGAAGAGAGTTCGGCCAGCAAGCCTGAGGAGCACGAAGGACGATAAAGGTGCAGGCAGGTCGAACGTTGACCGAAGAAGAAAGGGACCGAAGAAGAGAAGTGGGATGCCCTTCATGATGCGAAGATTATCAAAGATTACATCATCCCCACTGAAGAGATGACACTTCCTCCTTCAGCAGAAAAAGCATCGGGGGAAGATTCCCTGAGGGTAGAAGACTTTTTTGAGCCTCAAGGCCAATTGAAGCCTCAAGAATAAGGCGATGACCTATTCACATCATTTATTTTGCCCCACCCGACAAGTTTGTCTTTGGATAAATGTATAGGTATCTCTTTCCTCAAGTTTTGAGGCCATTTTGGGTCTGTCGATCATTTGAGACTATTGTTGTCTACACCCTGTAAGGGACACTTGTAGAAACAGTCATGGTTTGTCTATTAATAGTCCTTTTCATCTTATGATTTCCTGTCAAAAGTGGCGAACCGGGCCCTATAGGTGGCAGCATATTTTGTAACTATTTTTGATGAACAATTCGAGGCTAAGAGCCTATAAATATCTATGTAATATCAGTAGAAAGGGTTGTAAAATCAATGGCTGAGGCCTTGGGGAAACTAGGCTCTGTTTTGAAGCATTCTCCTTAATAGAATTGCAGTGCTTGAAGCTAGTTCAGACAGAGATTCATGTGTTATCTAGTTTACAGTCTGTATTTCCTCCCTCTCAAGTGGATGTGTTTCATGTTCTTTTTATAAGCTATGTTTACTGTTTCAGATATCCACCAACTTTTCCACTAAAGTTAGCATAGGATTCATCCTTGTTAGATGCCCATGCTGATGGATTGTCCATTTCTTCTTCCCTTATCACTAGACAAAGCATTTTGACTGTAAATGGGTGGCTATCTTGCCTATGTTCTTATATTTCATGCAACACCACTGTTAATTTGTTTATGTGTTATATTTGACTCCATTGCCCAACGTTTCTCTCATGATTATCTTACCAAACTTTAAAACCAATTTGTCCTAGCAGAAATATGACATTCTGAGTATCCTTTGAATGAATATCTTTAATAAGAAGTTTGTGTGTTTATCTGTGATTATTTTCAGTATTTTATGAATTTTATGAGAGAGCCCTCTCTGATTGTGTTGGGTCAGTAATACAATCTTAATTGGTTTGTCATTACCCCATTTGGCCTCTCTGCAACCTAGAGGTACGATTTGGGTGCTAACATATTGGCATTGTTGACAGGGAATGAGAATCATATCATCCCTGGGAGAATGACAAAGTTTGAGAGCTGAATGTTGATGGTGAACAACACTCAGACATTGAGAAGGTTGTATACCTTTCACTTGGTGACTCCACTCATTGAGTTTTCAATATAAAGGCAGCTCACTGGGGAGAATCGGGGGGCTCCATGTTAGAAGTAAGATGTCCAAGATCCCGTAGTGACTCCACTGGAGAGCGAGCCTAGCTGCCTAAAGCATGGAAGAACTAAGATCCAGGTATCCAAATGTCAATTTCCTTAAAAAGGTCCTGTTTCTTTTCTTTGGTTTTCTTCTACCCTTATGTATTTATGTCGGGATATCCTTGTTTCACAGGAGATCTCTAGGTGGTGAGAGAGTTTCCTTTGTATATCCTTCCCTATATCTTACAGATGTACATTCCTCTTTCGTCTTTAAATATGATCCACACTTTTCTTCCAAATCCTTTCAGGTCCCTAATCAGTCCTGCAAAACCCCTGAGAGCAAGGCTGAAGGTATTCCTCCTATACATACTCCCCTACCTTCTAGAACTTAGCAAAGATATAATCCTTTAAGGCTTTCCCATGTTCTTCATGAATTTCCTCCCAAATACCATAAATACCTCCCCCTTTTTGATGGAGAAGCTGAAAGTCTTACTACCTTTCCCCCCAAATTATCTTTTCGTATTTTGGAGAGGTCTCCCAATTTGCAACATATGTTCATTGATGCAATGGAGGTTGAAGACAATCTCAGAATGTACAGAAAAATCTCAGAGCAGGGAAATGGGGATGAAATGAGATAGAGATTGGAGTTTGAGGGGAGATGTGGGCATGAAGGATCTGCGTTGTTTTCTCATGATGGGCAGGGAGGTGGTTGGCCCATCCATATACAAGAATATAATGGTGCTATTTTGTCTTGTGGAGATTTCCCTCAATAGATGAAGAATTCTGTGATGCAAGGTTTTGGAGAGATGTCTGGTCCACCCATATATGATGAATATAGAGATGAGGATGTCATAAACGTTTTAGAAGTGGAGTAGAGGAATGAAACACCATGTAGTAATTTCCACTATGTAGAGGGGCCATCCAAGCAAGAGGGATCATTTGTAGCTCCTAATTTCACCATTGAAAGCCAGGGAAGTATTAATCCCGAAAATGAATCATTCTCCAGAATAAAGAAAATTCTTAAAACCATGAGTGAAGAGAACCCTGAGACTCTGCCTGGAGAACCTAGCCCTCATCTAAGGGAGGAAGAATGAGCTAATGATCAGGGGGTTGCTACAGATCCCGAGCAGGAAGAATTTTCTTTTTGGACTGAAGCTGAAGGAGATTATGGGATCCTTGAAGAAGTTCTTGGGCCTGGCACATACCTTCAACAAGCTGACAATTTAATTGAGATGCTAGAGGAAGACCAGGATGGTCAACATAATGTTTATATAGGTTTGTCAAACCTTGAATCCTGGTCTCGAGGGGAGGGTCCCTTACTTGATCCTTTTGGAAATCAGGGTGAGATTTCTTTTGAAGCTGTAATATCCCAATTTTGACCCCATTGTATTAAAATGTAAATAATGTAATATTGTTATAAAATTGTGGTGAGGAGCTCAAGGCCAAGGCCCCACCATCAATTTATTGATGCATATGGTTTACATGCTAGCCAGGCACATTGGAATTGTAAATATGCATTTTAATCAAATACCCACAGCTAGCTATGCAATGCAACAAGAGATGGGGGATGATTTTACAAGGATTTTGGGGGGGAAACATTCAAACCCTTGATTCAATCGAGTCAATCCAAGTGTCAATGAGAGAACCCATCAAACCCTCAACTACCCATGTTGACTTTGTACCCAATCATTCATTCTCCTCAAGAGTTGGTTGAGGTAGTTAATGCCTTGGGAATGGAGAGGTATGGATGTCCAAAGTCGAGTATGGGAAAGCCATCCTTCATGGAGAAATGTGTTTTGCTTCTTGGGAAAGAAAACAACCATGAATTGCTCCCCAAGCCATTACCCATCAAAGATTTTTGCCTCTTTCACGTTTTTGGAGCTACCTGGGCGTTTTTCTCCATGGATTTCCTATTTTTTCCTTCATCTTTCAAGCTAGGAAGGGAATTTTTGTTTTGGTTACCAATGGGGAAGAGAACAAATCGATTTGGGGTTTTAATGAGGCCTTTTTGGCCATTTGAAATGCTCGTAACATGTGGGAGAAATCGGGTTGCTCCCTACGGATGAATTTCCCTTCCCATAGTTCGTTTTGGTGAGCCACGATTTGGGGAAAAACCCATGGAGCCTATTTTGTAAAATACCCTTACTGGGAATGTGTATCCATACCCAGTTTCTGAGTTTGTTGTGTGTAAGAGTATGTTGGGGTATGGGTTATGGGTATCTATTGTTTTGGCTGTGCATGAGCTTGAATGTCCCCTTTTCCTTGTAAGAATCATGCCCAGCTCGGGGGTGGTAGTTGTGTTGAGAGATTGATGAACACAACTGGCCTATGGCTGGGTGGAACGTTGCAGCAACATAGCTAGTTGTTTGGGGACAATTGGACAATGAAGATAAGTGTTTTTCTGTCTATGCATTTACTTCTGCAATGTTTAAATTGGGGACTGTTTTTGATATGTTGTATGCATACGATATGTGTGTGGATAAGTTTTAATTCTGCTGTGCATATTGGCTTAGTTTGCATCTTCACACTCTTTATTTTAATGATGTGAATCTAATGAATTGGGTTGAGAATATGTGAAAGCCCATAATTTGGCATCATGTTCCCTTGAATTAGGTCCACGGGAGGGACCGTGATAGAAGCACTAGAGCATAATCAAGTTTTTAATCCTGGAATTTTAAGAAGCCAAGTGGGTGATGTTATTAATAGCCCAGGTGTCAAAGCAGCATGTTGTGGCCACAACAGATCCCATGCTTAGCTGAAGCACGAGAACCCCATTTTCGAATAAACACAAAGGTAGTTGGGTGAGTGTACTCTGTAAATATGAGAATTTGGGTTTTCACTTGTTTAGATCTCTTACACATACTTTTGTCGTACGTGTTTCCCTCTTTCTGGATGATCTCTAACTGTCTGGTTTGTCAAAATCCTCAAATTTTGAGTATTTTACCATTTTCTTCAATCAACCTGAAACCCGCAACTCGACAATTTCGGGTTGTGGGGTGTTTGTTTTGCAGTTTTGGAATTTGGCCAACCCGAAACCCACAACCCGACAATTGTGGGTTGCGGGTTCGTCTTGTAATAATCTTGGGAAACTATCATCCCGAAACCCGAAACCCGAAAACCCGCAATTGCGGCTTTCGACTTTCGGGCTTTGTCTTTTTTATTTATTTTGTTGCGCGTTCCCGAAACCCGCAACCCGTAACTGTGGGGTTGCGACTTTCGGGAAAGTTGTTTTCAGTTTACGAGTGTGTCATCCCCGAAACCCGCAACCCGCAAGTGTCGGGTTTCGGCTTTTGGGAACACATTTCTCATTTTTCGATTGTGATTAATCCCGGATCCCGAAACCCGCAATTGCAGCTTTTGGCTTTCAGGAATTCTTTTCTGCATTTTCCATTTGCGCGGCCCCGCAATTGTCGGGATGCGGGGTCACGCGAAAGTTTTATTCAAAAAATTTATTAAGGGATCCCGCTTCGGTTCATCTTGGTCGTCCATTTGTTTTGATCCTACGATCATTCTTTAATCCGGTGAATTCAATAAATATGGTTTTTCCTATTTTGTTTTTACCATATTACTTTTGAATAATTATCCCATTGCACTGAGGATTTTACTGCCGAATTCTTACTAAAGGACGATTTAACTCATTTTCAGTTACTTCTAGCTGGATTGTTGCCCTGGTTACGCTTGGTGTTTGATAAGTTCCAATTTGTTTGGGACACCTTTTTTCATTATTTGCTTCTTCTCCTCAAGGTTTTACGCCATTATGCCTGTTTTGGTTTGAAAGATTCTTCCGGTTATTCTATTAAATCAGGTCACCCGAATTCGGTTTGACGCGTACATGAGTGTTGCTGTTCTATGTACTCAAGATCGTGTTTCAGTCATTTCGCAGACAGTTTTCAAGCCATGATTGTTGATGTGAGAATACTCGTAATAATGAGCTTTTCAAATGAGTTTAATATGTGCGAGTTTCGATTGGTTTTGTACTTCCACACAGGTTTTACCCAACTAACGCATGTCCTGGCTCGTTTTCATCACAGTTTGGATAATTGCAGTTGAATCGGTCGTATAACTTCAATCATTGTTATTTGTCTTGCTCAATGTCTATTATCTTATCTGTTGGTCTTCAATTAGCAACAAATATGAAACTTTTAAGCTCGTCCTTTGCATTCTTTAAGAGGAAAAATTCTATGTGATAGTCTTGCAATTTTTCCTTCCAGACGTATCTAATACGAGCAATATGTAGACAAGCAATGCATTCCCCGATGCACATTTTAAAGATGGAGAATTCTTTCCCTTACTATATCAAGAACTCATGTCACCACCTTTTGATGCAGGTGTTCCTGATTTAAGCAGTGATAGCGGTGAAGAAGATTTTGAAGATATTTCTATCTGCATGCGATTCCCCAAGGAGAAAACAAAGAAAATTTCGAGGAACCAACTGACCTTGATGACTCTGTTCTACAAGATTTTATAATCAACCAAGAACCTGATGTCCCACCGACTTCTTCTAAAACAGATCCTTTAATGGATTTTTCTGTTTTTGACAATATAGTCTCTAATCCAGAAGTTCCCGCGGCAGAATCTCTACAAGCCAAATCGTCTGTTGCTGATAATGAGCAAGTTGGGGTGGAATTCTTGTTGTGTTGTGAGGATCTTTTTTATTAAATAATGCATCTTTAATAGACTATTTTGTAAGGCAGTAGGAATCATGTAGACTGAGAAATGGCAGGATTTCTTGGATCTATAGTTTTGATCCGATTTTGTAATCTCTGTTTTCTAGGGATCTCCATTTTTGGACTCTATTGTAATTATTTAAAGAAGGATATCTCTCGTAGTTAGAGGTTGGTAATTTTGGAGTTATGTTGTTGCAGCAACATCCCCCCCAAAAATTTGTAGATATTGGGGCCCCTCCTTTCATTTTCCTAGAAAGACTGCCTAAAAAAAGTTAAGTCTCCTTTGAAAACTTTTGGACTTGGTTTTTGTTTCAACTGAAGAATCTTCTTTAAAATTGAAGTTTTTCTTCTAAGTCAAAACTCAGCATTTTCTCCCGAAACTATGGAAAGACATAAAAGTTGCTCCCTGAAACAGTGAAAACACTTAGCGTTTCTGAAGCTTCGGAAGAACTCAAAATTCTCGCCCGAAACAGTGGAGGAACTTGGGATTCTCTCCCGAAACTGTAGAGGAAGTCAACATTCTCACCCGAAAAAGCGAAAGAACTTGGGATTCTCTCTCCGAAATTGCGGAAGCGTTCGCCAAGTGTTGTCGCAGTAAGTTATTCTTTTCCCCAGGTTACTCGATCGTTCACATTTCAGAAGACTTAACAAAGTCATTCGTCAATCTCGGAAGGACTTACTGATTCTTTCCGCAACTTCGGGACAACTCGGCAAAACCCGCCGCGATAAACTTTTGGGAGAGTGAATTTTGGAAGAACTCACAAAGTCCTCCCGAAACGTCGGAACAACTCGCCAAACTTTTTCACCACTACGAAGCATCTTTTTCATCTCTCCCGCAACAAGCAAATGCCTCGCCAAGTCTCACGGCCTTCGAGAGGAACTCATGAGTTCTGGCCACAACTGCGGATGAAACTTATGAGTCCTCACTGCAACTGATGGTCACGCTTAAATGCCAATTTGGTTTGAAAAGACCGCATCGTACAAGCATGAAACTTTGTTTCAATGTTATCACCTACTCGTTTAAATTCCCGCATGTATCAAACTTTATATAAGGGCGGTGGGGTTCATTGTTCCCATTGTTAGTTTTTTATTCAAAGAACGCCTTTTGGGAGATTGTGTCGTTTCGCTCCAGCTCAGCGCATTCACCACCGTGTCAACCTCGCTCCACCACTGTTTCGTCTCCAGGTAGGCTTTTCAACCATTATCTTTGTCTTATCTATACATTGAGGTATTTCTTGGGTGTTTTCCCGTTTCATAACGTGGCCGATAGGCACTGGTAGCATGTATCCTTTTAAAAAATTTACGGCCATCGTGGCCTCATAAGTTTCTCATTGCTGACAACTAGGAGTCATAACCATGACCAGTCATTCCCAGTTGGCCCTTTGTCTCCGAGTCGTTCGAACTTGTTTTTTTCCACCGGCTGCATTCCGGTCGTACCCCTACCTAGATTTACTCAAACCCAAGCTTTATGCCGCCTACATGCCGCTTCTCAAATTTTATCAAACCTGAGGCAACATCAGCAGTAATCGGTTGAGATACTCAACCACTCGCTTGTTCGACTTAGATAATGATTGTGGAAAACGGTTTCATGTTTTCATTTTCCTCATAGGATTTTCCACTCCAGGCCAGCCTACCATTGGCCGTTAGAAGTGCCATGATGGAGGACATCCTATCTCCAAAGACTAGGAAGGTAGTGGGTCTTACACGTCGTATGCTTACCTTTTCGGAAGCATTTCAAAAGTTCCTAACCAGGCATTGTCTCCCTTGAATAATCAAGTCTGAGGACCATATTTTGTTTTCTCGAATGATCTATGTTTAGTTTTCTTCCCCAGCATGCAACCTTATAATTTTGTCTATATTTATCATTAGCATGCTAAAATTGTCTTACTCTATGTTACACTTTTATAATGTGTTACAATTTTATAATCATTCACATTTGGTTGCTAACAGGGATAAGCCACGATGCCAAAAGGTGGTAGAAAGAAAGCTAAAGTGATGGAACTAGAGCCAGTGCAATCAAGGACTGAAACTCTTTTCCAAGACACTAAGTGTACCACCGGCATTCCTCCCGAGCTCCATTGGGGATATGTTTACTGGATGATCAGGGACCAAGATATCCCAGACGTGTTATTGGAGGAAGAACAAATCTACCTCAACATCAGAACTCCCGGCATAGCCAAGGCTTCTACTCGCCCTAAATTGTTCCCATTCTCTGAAGTGATCGGAGGGATACTGGAACATGCCAACCCACAAACAAGAGTGTTGCATGACAGCAAGGGAGAGCCTTTTGCTTCATTCCATTCAGCTTATATTGCAGCAGCCTACAAATTCTCACGTCCCCAGCAAGCTCTAAATGATGAGTGGTTGGGAAAGATGAATAATATCGAGATGGCTAAAAGGCTATTGGTCACAGGCAAGCAGCTGAGGAAGAGAGATAATGATGAATATGACGTTCAGAGCCTAAGACCTCCTTTTAAATTAATTGCCCTGATGTTATGCAGAATTTTCAACATGCCCGATGACACTCTATATAGGATACAGTGGGCTCCCATCATCCACTTCATAGCATTCAAAGGAATTGTTTTTTATTCGGCTACTATTCTCTCAGATAGTTTGGCATCCACGATGGCCACAGCTAGAGAAGGTTTGGCCTTAAAAAAATCAGAATTTTACATGTCTTCATATCTTATTTACTGCATTTTTCCCAAGCTCTATTTCCCCAGGGTAGGTTGCACGTGGGATCAGGCCAACACCCTGATCTACACTGCCTATAAAATAATGTGGGATCAAAATTACAGAGCAAACTACAAACTCATATGTGAAGAGTTCATCATGCCTCTGTATGAGCAAAAGTTCGAGGAAGAGCCCAATTTCCTATCAGAAAATGCCATGGACGTCCTCGAAAACTATGGCAATTTTTACTTCTCAGAACAGGGCACCTACATCAGGATGTTTGGAGGTACCAAAGCACCATACATTTAGCCAAAATACGCTACTAATTATGTAGTCCTCAAGGAAGCAGTTAGGAAAGTTTTCCTTGATGGAATAGGAGGAGTGGTTAATAAGCAGCATAAGGCTTCCTTCCCTCCTTTGCCTTTCTGCATAGGAGCCTATCAATTCTCAGGGGTTGCAACAGTTGAGGAGTACATTCAAGAGTTGAAATCTTTCCACTTCAGTGAGGTTATTTTCCATAGAAATTATAGGCGGAGCAAGGTTGTCGAGCATTGCAAGGAGGTATATGCTCATTTTGAGTATGATCATTACTATGATTTAGAGGAAGAAGTGTTCAGAGGCATCAGCAACATGACTGAGTTGTAGATTTGTCGTCATGGCAGTGGAGCTAGCTCTAGATCTGCCACAGTCCGAGAAGTCAGTCTGCAAAAAGAAAGGGAAGCAGCTGAGGCCCTGGCCCATGAAGAACAAAGATTGAAAGAAGAAGCAAGATTGCAACAGGAAACAGAAGAAGCAAGGTTGCAGAGAGAAGCTGAGGAGGCAAGGCAGCGGAAGGAAGCAGAGGAACGAGAGCAGAGGGAGAAAATTGAAAATCAGCAGCGAGTTGAAGAAGAAGAAGGAAGGCGTAAAGCTGAAAAGGGACAAAAGGCAGAAGAAGAGCTTAATACCAATGAAGATGCCCAGGAAGGTGGCTCCGACACCCAATATATGGAAACATATACATCTCAAGTAGTGCAGACCCCACCCATGGAGACAGAAGTACATGTAAGAGATCTCCCGATCATCCCTTACACCCCATAAGAAGATCATACTGTGTCCCAATGGGATGAATTTGTGTATTATAAGAAGAGGAAGGCGGTGGTCTTGAAGTTGAAAGAGAGGATAAAGAGACTCTTCCAAGAGGATATTGTCACCCAGCGAGAGACCACGGTTATGCAAAATACAAATAAAGCTCCCATAACCATGGCATCCGTCGCTGTGTCAGCAGCAAAAGCAACAAAGGACAATGCGGTTGATATGGTCAGAGAATTTGAGTCAACAAAGAGGAGAGCTCAGATGTTGCAACATACTATGGCTAATGAGCAGGCTTACAGGGATCTTGTAGTGAATAAATATAATCACCTGTCTGTTGATCACAAGGAGTTGTCAGACAAGTATCGCCATCTAGAATAAGAAAAGGAGCACCTGGCAATCCAGGTGATGGTTCTAGAAGCGAAAAAGAATGATTCTGAAGCTAGAGTTTTTCATCTCGAAGCAGATAATCAGGCAATGGTTGAATAGTTAGAGAAGGTAGAAAGCAGAGCGATAGATATGTCTCCCTTTTATGAGCTGTCTTGTGACATTTTGAGACAAATGCACGCCACACAGGAGCTAATTACTGAGGAGGTGTGCAGGCTCAAAGCCATGATGGTTAGGTTGAAAGAAGTCAATGCAGAAGCCAGTAGGCTTAAGGGAAAATGCACTCGGGTTAAAGCAAACATCCTGAGCCAGATGGAATGGAGAGAAGGAAAGGTTGATTTCCCCAAGCATCTCCCGTTCAAGTCGGTAGATGATTTTAAGAAAGATATAGCCCTTATGGAGTTTTGCAGGAATTGTGGCCTCAAGCTGATGGCTAAGATCCAGTGAACAATTGAGAAAAGTAACAGCCTGTATCAAAATATCCATGAAGTGCATGATAAGTGCAAGCTGATTTTTCCTTAGTCCCTCGATGAGTTTCTAAGCAAAGAACAACGTTTGTCAGACTTAAAGGAAGAGCTAGGCTCTCAAATAGAATATGTAAAGAAGATTGATGTCCTGGCCACTGATGATCTCCATCACTATATTGGGTTGTCATAAGTATACAATCATTTTCTTAAAGAAATCCACCAAGCAGCAATTGTAGAAATTCATGGTATTGAAGCAGAGCTTAGTAAGCATGTGACTTCCCAGAAGATCTTGCTCCCTTCACCAGCAAATGTGGTTGCCAGAGACATTGGTATCTGGTTCAGTTACATTGCAAAAGAGGAAAAGAAAGCAGCAACAGTAGTAGCAGCTAGCCCAAGCACCTCATTCCCAGCAGAAGTGCCACCCCAAGGATGAACATGCTAGTCATAATGCATTGTTCTTCTTTTGATCTGCTTTCCCTATGTTTAGAGCGTAGAGTCACTAGACAGCTGTCCTTTTCTATTTTTTGATAAAATTTCTATTATAAGAAAAGGGCCACGATTTGTTTATTTCTGGGAAAAGTATTTAAAGGACAAGTGTAAGAGCCAGGTGGCAGCCCAATAGGCATTTTGTAAAGATATAAATAGAGGCTTAGGGAATAGTGTAGTGGGACTTTTTGCAGGGAAAGGAATTTTCTTAAGCTGGTACGAACTATTTTGCACTTGCTTCTAGAAAGTGAATTTGCCTAATATGAGCCTGGAGAGGACGCATCTTTCCTGGGAATGTGTGTATGATGTTTGTTGGATTCTTCTGGTGACATTTATACCTATGTTAATGAAATCTTTCTCTGTTGTTCGAATTATTTTTGTGCAATGAATGATTTTACTATGCCCTCTACAATTATGTTTCTCTCATATGAGTAATAGACTGCTTTCACATGTATTAAAAGCTATCTTTTATATTCTTCCTTTCTTGCTGTGGATGTATCTTTATGATTTAATGGCTGTCTGTTGATTTTCTGATGCTTCTTTCAGCATATTACTCATACTTATAGTTTTGCTCCTTGCAGGGATAGTTTAGGTTTATTTCAGTTTTAAACACAAATTTGTTTCAAGTTCTGCATTTAGATTAAGTTAGCTTAGGCACTTGCATATCATTTTAGACCATAAAATCAAAAAATAATGGTGGATTGGGCCATAACCGGTGTAATTGAAGCAAATCTCCAAATCTAACGGTTGTCGGAACTGCTAACTGGACGGATTCCCCATACCAAATGGTGGACCATTTAATTGGGACAATCTACCGGGGAGAATCCCTTTCTGCTTGATGCTGTGATCTTCGAGGCATCAACAGTTTTTGGCACTAGAAGGAGGGCCTAAAGTGCATGGCCGATAAAGTAAAATCTCCCACTGTAAAAAATGTTACTGAAAACCCGCTTAAAACAAGAATTTCAGACAGCCCAAATCTTGAAGTAGCAAATCAAGAAAACCTCATGATTCTAAACCCCAAGAAGTATTGTATGCTGTGCCTTTTGCAGAAATAGAATATTTAAGGAGACATACACGATCTTATGTTAGACAACTAGGTGGTTTAAACGCAGTAAATTTTCTCCCTAGGAAAAGTTCTTGTAGAAAAGAACGACAGTACACCCGTGATTCGATTCTTGTGCATAATTTTGAAGAACTTGTGAATTTAACCTTGGAAGAAATTGCAAAACCCCTGAACAAAGTCAATCTTGAAAACCCAGAAAATATTTAAGATCCAGAAATTCTTGGAGAACTTATTACTCCAAAGAACACTCCATTGAATTCACCACATAATTCTCCACCTGATTCTCCACATAGAGACATGGCTGTACCTGCTTGGAGAGCGAGGGGAGCGTTGAATCTAGCTGGGCCATTCCACAATCTGCCAAAAAATCTAGAGAAATTATTTCCTAAATTCAACCCAGGAAAAGCCATTTCCACTGAAGATCATCTCAAGAGTTTTTATTTAGCCCTGAATCTTTTAAATGTATAGCATGAAGATGTAGTTTGTAGACTTTTTCCATACACATTTGAGCCGAAAGTCTCTTCCTGGTATTTTAGCTTACAACCTAGCTCGATTTCAAGCTGGGATGAATTTGAAAAATGTTTCTTAAATAAGTATGGAAACCAAAAGACTGTAGCTACACTCATGAAAGAATTATTGTCCATGAGAATGGAAAAGAAAGAAAAGGTTCAAGACTTCAACCAAAGGTTCACAACACTCTTAAATAATTTCAGCGAAGCAAATAAACCAGCAGAGGAATCTCTGGTTGAATATTATACAACAGCTCTTGAAGGACCCATAGCAATGTTCGTTAAAAGATATAAGAAAACCACCCTGATAGAAAATTTTGAAGAAGCTAGAAAGGTGGAAGAAGAACCAGATACCATTGCTAAACATGCCTTAGATGCAGAGGCAAAACTAGCAGCTAGTAAGAAAACCTTGCCGCTCACCAGAAATAAAGAAGAGTCATCAGCAGACATAGAGAACGTAGTTAAGATTATGCAGAATTTGTCCAACAAAATTGTAAATCTCAAGAAAGATACAGCTACTAGCACATCTAGGAAACCTTTCAAGCCATTTTACAAGAAGAGAGAAGACAACGATCAACCTCATCCACCTATGAACACTTCCCCTGTTTTAAATCTCAATGAAATAGGGATGGAAAAATTCTGCACCTTTCATCAAGAACTGCACTCGGAGAAGAGCTGCCCATAATGGATTAACTCTATGAGTTTAGTCATGAACCAAATGCTGGATTCACAGATTCCAGATCAAGACGATCCTCTAGAGGAATCGAGCCCTAAGGTAGAGGAACCGCCTCCAGACACCACTATGGTGCTATGGGATTGGGTACCTTTAACTGAATTGGTAGAAGAAGATCCCATGGAAGGCTCAACCTCTGTTGTAAACATTAACACTCACAGTAAAGGTCCCATTAGAGATCCTGTGCCAAACTCAACTATTCCCAAGCCTAAAATTTCAAAAGAACTACCTAGAAGACATATAGCAATCATTCCACCGCAACCTAAAGCTAACCCAACAGTGGTCAAGCAACCAAGCATTGACACCACAGTTCAACAACCAAAGGTCACAATGAATAAAATAGACCATCGAACTAGAATTGTAAAAGAATCTGATATAGGATATGACATTATTGAGGATATAAAGAAAGTAAAAGCAAATGTATCAATATTCGATATGTGCAATTTTCCTCAGCAACGAGATAAGTTGTTGCATGCTCTGCAATCCCAGCCCAGCACTCCATTAACAGATACTCAAGAAGATCCTGAAATTAATGAGGCTAGTATCGATGGGAAATCCAAATCTCAGACGTTGACGTTCCTTTTAACCTTTGAAATTTTCAATCACAATGTTCACAATTGTCTCGTAGATTCCGGAGCATCTTCAAATGTCATGCCACTTTCAATTTGTAAAAAAATTAATGGGCAACCTATTCCATCTCCGGCTCAAATCATTCATTTAGATAGAATTGTTGTCAAAGTTATTGGGGAAATGAAAGATGTCCTCATTAGATTGTCAGCAGACTCTAGAGTCTATCAGTTTATTGACATAATGGTAGTTGATATTCCTGAGGCCTATGGTTTGATCTTAAGTAGGGACTGGTCCACAAAGCTGAATAGTTACTTTGCAACTGATTGGTCTCATTTGTGGTTTCCTTATCAAAATATACAGAATCAGATCAAGGTCCTGAGAGAACCGCACATGAAACAAAATGTAACTCAACTAGAGTGAAAGAATGAGGCTGTGGCCTTCTCATCCTCAGTTTTGGGGAATTATTTCTTAGAAATTGATCTGGGTAATTATCAGTCTGAAACTATTAGCCATGAATCAGATGAACAGTCCGATCTCCTTCATTTTTCTCGGACTGATGATATTGACTGTAATATAGTTAGTTTAGTCACTGACTTAGATCATAAAGATACTAACTTAGCTGAATAAAAAGATATGTTTTGGACATTATAGTTTGACAGTTCTAAAACTTTGGAAGGGTCCGGAGCCGGTTGTGTTTTGATGGATCCGGAAAGAAATAAGTATTTTTTGTCCTGTAGGTTAGAATTTGATTGTACTAACAACACTGCTGAATATGAAGCTTTGGTACATGGATTAAAGAAGGCCATCGGTTTAAATGTTAAATACCTAAAAGTTTTTGGTGACTCAGAAATAGTTGCGAGACAGGTAAGAGACACCATTCACTGTCTTTCACCTCATTTGAAAGGTTATCAGGCTGAGGTATGGGATTTAATTATGCATTTTGATGCTTTCAATATAAATTCTATAATTCCTAGATTGCAAAATTCTGCAGCTGATTTGTTAGCAACATCCGCTTCCAGATTGGTGCCAATTAATAACAAGTGCTCAATTGAATTAATTTTTAGGCCTTATGTCCCTGACAATATCAAAAACTTCAGGGTCTTTGACAATGACGAACAGATTATCAGTTTTCTAACGAATGAAGACATTTTCCAAGGAGTTGTGATAGATGAAGAAGAACACGATTCTGATTTACAAAAGTAGGATGCAACTAAAGGAAATTTCATCCCCAAAGGGGTAAGGTCACTCGAAATGTTGTTTGCTCTTCAAAGTAAGTTCAAAAGGCCAGCGAATACCAAAACCAACAAGTCATCAATGCAGCATGAGTTAGTTAATTTGGGCACCGAGGTTGAACCAAAGTTTGTCAACCTTGGCAAATGTTGTTCACCGGGAGAAAGAGATAGGTTCATCAAACTATTTCGACAATATAAGGATGTTTTTGCATGGACTTATGAGGATTTGAAAACATATGACGTCCGCATTATTCAGCATGTCATACCAATGAAAGCGGGTGTCAAGCCATTTCAGCAGCAATTAAGAAGGATGCATCCTACTCTGGAACGTCTGATTCAAAAGGAATTGAAGAATCTACTAGACGCTAAAATAATCTTTAAGGTCTGACATTCTGAGTGGGTTGCTAACTTAGTTCCCGTGAGAAAGAAGTCAGGAGAGATAAGAGTATGTGTTGACTTCAGAAACTTAAACAGAGCTTCAGATAAAGACAACTATCCTATCCCTTCAATGGAACAAATTATTCAAATGGTGTCAGGATCTGAGCTATTTTCCATTCTCGATGGTTTCTCTGGCTACAATCAAGTATTAGTAGCCGAGGAAGATCATCTTAAGACTACTTTCTGCACTAAGTGGGGAACTTTCACATATAGAAGGATTCCATTCTGCCTGATAAACGCAGGAGCTACATTCCAGCGAGCAATGGATATCGCCTTCCAAGGATTGGGTGGTCAATGTGTTGTTGTCTATCTAGATGATGTGACAGTTTTTTCGAAGAAAAGGGAAGATCATGTTGTCCATTTGAAGCATATTTTTTATCGTTGTCAAAAATATGGTATCTCATTGAATCCCAAGAAGAGTGTGTTCGCTATTCCCGAAGGTAAACTATTGGGCCATATCATTTCCAAAAGAGGAGTATCAATAGATCAAGAAAGAGTATAAGCTATCAATAGAATTTCAATGCCTCATAACAAGAAATCCATGCAGTCCTTTATGGGCACTATCAATTTCGTCCGAAGGTTTGTTCCATATTTTGCGCAAATTGTTAAACCTTTACAAAAAATGGTCAAACAAGCATACAGTTCAAGTGGACAGATTTAGAAAAGGACGAATTGAGAGACATTAAGGTAGCCATAGCTAAAGCTCCTTCCTTAAGAATCCCATATTTTGATAAGGATTTTATCCTATATACCTTTTCTTCAGATGACTCTCTTGCAGCTGTGCTCACGTAAAAGGTTGAACTAGGGGACGAGTACCCAATCTCGTTTATGAGCACTGGTCTGCAAGGGGCCGAACTAAATTATCCCGTTGTCGACAAGCATGCGTATGCTGTCTTCAAAGCGTTCAAATAGTTCAGACCATATATTCTTAAGAACAAAACTAAGGTTATAGTTCCCCACCTAGCTGTTAGATCCCTCTTCGTTCAAAAGGAATTAGGAGAAAGGAGGGGAAAATGGGTCACAGCTCTTCAAGAATATGACTTAGAATTTAAACCAGCCACTATCATCAAAGGACAAGGCCTATGCAAATTGCTTACAGAAAATCTGACTGATGAAGAGTAGCATTGGAAAAATGAAGCTGAACTGAACTCAGTTGAAGTATGTCCTATCTTCACAGCTCCTCAATCATGGTATAGGGATCTGGTGCATTATTTGCAGCAAGGATACCTACCTGAGCACTAGAGCTCTAAGAAAAGAAGGGCGCTCTGTTTGAAGTCAGTAGCTTATCAAATAATTGATGGGATACTTTTCAAAAAAAATTACGATGGAATTTTTCTTAGATGTCTAGAAAAGGAAGATGCAAGTAAAGTTGTCAAGGAATTACACGATGGTCCCACTGGTGGACATTATTCAGGGGAGACAACAACTCACAAGATACTTAGAGCTAGATATTATTGGCCCACTCTATTCCGAGATGCCCATGCGTATGCACGGAACTGTGATATATGCCAAAGAAGTGCCGGGAAATTACCTATGGCAGTAGGACCATTGCAGTCGGTTATTATCTCTGAACCTTTTGAACAATGGGGCATAGATGTTATTGGAGAGATAAACCCAAATTCTTCTTTACAACATCGATACATTTTTACAGCTACCGACTACTTCACCAGATGGACGGAGGCTATCCCATTGCGCAAGATTAATGAAGATTCAGTCATCAGTTTCTTGAAGGAAAACATCATAACCAGGTTTGGGGTTCCAATCTCCCTTGTTTTTGATAATGCTCCCTATTTCTCGTCTTTTAAGATAAATGAATTTTTTTATGAATGGGAAATTAAACTGCATTATTCAGCCAATTATTACCCTCAAGGAAACAAATTAGCTGAATCTTCAAACAAAAAACCTCATTCGAATTCTCAAGAAGACTGTGATAGAAAATCAGCGAAGTTGGCATATAGCTCTCCCAAATTCCTTATGGGAAGATAGGGTGACTCCAAAGAACGCATTAGGGGTTTCCCCTTACACTCTTGTCTATGGAAACGAAGCCATCCTCCCTCCCAACATCTTGCTTCCATCCTTACAGTTGTCCCAAGCCTCTCAAGGGTCTAGTAGCCAAGTCTTACAATCCAGGATCAATACCTTGCTTCAACTTGAAGAATCCCTACAGAAAGCTAAAGACCGATTCCATCAGCACCAAGACATAGTCAAACGATGGTTCAATAAGAGAGAGTCCAATAAAAGAAGTTTTGAAGTTGGGGATTTAGTCCTAAAATGGGATCACAATCATGAAGGCAAGGGGATGCACATGAAATTCCAACATTTATGGATAGGCCCTTACCAAATTTCAGCAAAGCTCGGCCCATCCACTTATAAGCTGACAGACCTCCAGGGAGAGGAAGTAACCCTTCATCTCAATGGACTTTCCTTGAAACAATACTTTGCGTAGTCTCACTGAGACTTTCTGTACATAAATAAAACTTTTCTTTTATGTTGCTTCAGCCCCTTGTTTTCATTGTTTTCAGCTATGTTGTTTCTTTTCTCAGCATTTGAACCTTTTGTACAAAGTTTGTTTTCCGAAAGCACCTGCGGTCGGGTTTCTCATCAAGATAGATTTCTCGAAGAAATCTCACAACTCATGAAGCTGAAAATACCCTCAAATGAAAGTCTATCTATGTATTTTTCTCTTGCTAAACGTTCTCCAGAAGGAAGGAATCCTATTCTGTTAGTCACACTAACCCTTGTTTAAATAGCAGAGATCTATGACTATCTTTATTACTATCTTCGGGCTCCATCCACTCTCACACTTAAAGGCATCTCAAGAAGGTCACTGAAGTTGGACCCACGGAGAGTAGCACATGTCGAGGGCATAGGGTATTGGAATGACTCCATGCTACAAATCTAACAGCCAAAATGGATTATAATCAAGGGTCTGTTTTCCAGAGATTCTCGCCTCAATAGAAGCATGGATGAGACAAAAGAAAAGCATATAAGTCAAGAAAGTTGTCCAAAAGACTCAGTTCAAGCTAGGCTCCTCTGCATCTGTGAGGCTTGATCAAATCAATAAAATCTCTTACTCACACAAAAGGACATTATGGATTGAGGAGCCAAAATCAAAGATCATATTTAAAGAAAATATTTCTGGAAGGCCCAAATAGCAAAGCTGTCAAATGTATGAACATCCAAAAGGGATGCAGGTGGCATGGGAATGAGGAACAAGAGCAATAGTGTCTATGAGAAGGTGTTGCAAATCCTGTGGAGTCCGATAGAAGTAGTAATCTGAAAGATGAATCTTCTAAAATGAACCCCATATGTTGGCCCTTTGAAAGTTTTAAAGATATCTTCATCAAAGCTCCCCTTTCCCCAATGGCCAGCAGATAAAATGACTTATTCCTTCACCGAGATTCGAGTGCTCAGTTGAATATTTCATATAACATGGATATCTTTTAAGAAGGTTTTGGATCAACAAGAGGTATTTTTTCAGAGATCTTTGTTCGCTAGCGACTCGCCAATTGTTGTTGCAGCAACATCCCCCCCAAAATTTTGTAGATATTGGGGCCCCTCCTTTCATTTTCCTAGAAAGACCACCTAAAAAAAGTTAAGTCTCCTTTGAAAACTTTTGGACTTAGTTTTTGTTTCAACTGAAGAATCTGCTTTAAAATTGAAGTTTTTCTTCTAAGTCAAAACTCAGCATTCTCTCCCGAAACTGTGGAAAGACTTAAAAGTTGCTCCCCAAAACAGCGAAAACACTTAGCATTTCTGAAGCTTCGGAAGAACTCAAAATTCTCACCCGAAACAGCGGAGGAACTTGGGATTCTCTCCCGAAACTGCGTAGGAACTCAGCATTCTCACCCAAAAAAGTGAAAGAACTTGGGATTCTCTCCCGAAATTGCTGAAGCGTTCACCAAGTGTTGCTGCAGTAAGTTGTTCTTTTCCCCAGGTTACTCGACCGTTCACATTTCAGAAAACACTTAACAAAGTCATTTGTCAATCTCGGAAGGACTTACTGAGTCTCTTCGCAACTTCGGGACAACTCGGCAAAACCCATCGCGATAAACTTTCGGGAGAGTGAATTTCGGAAGAACTCACAAAGTCCTCCCGAAACGTCGGAACAACTTGCCAAACTTTTCTGCCACTATGAAGCATCTTTTTCATCTCTCCCGCAACAAGCGAATGCCTCACCGAGTCTCCCACCCTTCAAGAGGAACTCTTGATTTCTGGCCGCAACTGTGGACAAAACTTATGAGTCCTCACCGCAACTGACTGTCACGCTTAAATGCCAAATTGGTTTGAAAAGACCACGCCGTACGAGCATTAAACTCCATTTTAATGTCATGACCTACCCGTTTAAATGCCCGCACGTATCAAAATTTATGTAACGGTGGTGGGGTTCATTGTTCCCATTGCTGGTTTTTTATTCAAAGAATGTCGTTTGGGAGATTGCATCGTTTCGCTCTAGCTCAGCGCATTCACCACCGTGTCAACCTCACTCCACCACTGTTTCATCTCCAGGTAGGCTTTTCAACCGTTATCTTTTCCTCATCTATATGTTGAGGTATTTCTTGGGTGTTTTCCCGTTTCATAACGTGGCCGGTAGGCACTGGTAGCATGTCTCCTTTTAAAAAATTTACGGCCACTGTGGCCCCATAAGTTTCTCATTGCTGACAACTAGGAGTCATAACCATGACCAGTCATTCCCAGTTGGCCCTTTGTCTCTGAGTCGTTCGAACTTGTTTTTTTCCACCGGCTCCATTTCGGTCATACCCCTACCCAAATTTACTCAAACCCAAGCTTTATGCCGGCTACATGCCGCTTCTCAAATGTTATCAAACCTAAAGCAGCATCAGTAGTAGTCGATTGAGATACTCAACCACTTGCTTGTTCAGCTCAGATAACGATTGTGGAAAATGGTTTCATGTTTTCATTTTCCTCATAGGATTTTCCACTCCAGGCCAGCCTACCATTGGCCGTTAGAAGTGCCATGATGGAGGACATCCTATCTCCAAAGACTAGGAAGAAAGTGGGTTTTACACGTCGTATGCTTACCTTTTCGGAAGCATTTCAAAATTTCCTAACCAAGCATTGTCTCCCTAGAATAATCAAGTCTGAGGACGATATTTTGTTTTCTTGAATGATCTATGTTTAGTTTGCTTCCCCAGCATGCAACCTTATAATTTTGTCTATATTTATCATTAGCTTGTTAAAACTGTCTTACTCTATGTCACACTTTTATAATGTGTTACAATTTTATAATCATTCACATTTGGTTGCTAACAGGGATAAGCCACGATGCGAAAAGGTGGTAGAAAGAAAGCTAAAGTGATGGAACTAGAGCCAGTGCAACCAAGGACTAAAACTCTTTTCCAAGACACTAAGTGTACCACCGGCATTCCTCCCGAGGTCTGTTGGGGAGATGTTTATCGGATGATCAGGGCCCAAGATATCCCAGACGTGTTATTGGAGGAAGAACAAATCTACCTCAACATCAGAACTTCCGGCATAGCCAGGGCTTCTACTTGCCCTGAATTGTTCCCATTCTCTGAAGTGATTGGATGGATACTGGAACATGCCAACCCACAAACAAGAGTGTTGCATGATAGCAAGGGAGCGCCTTTCTCTTCATTCCATCCAGCTTATATTGCAGCAGCCTACAAATTCTCATGTCCCCAGCAAGCTCTAAATGATGAATGGTTGGGAAAGATGAATAATATCGAGATGGCTAAAAGGATATTGGTCACAGAAAAGCAGCTAAGGAAGAGAGATAATGATGAATATGACGTTCAGAGCCTAAGACCTCCTTTTAGATTAATTTCCCTGATGTTATGCAGAATTTTCGGCATGCCCGATGGCACTGTATATAGGATACAGTGGGATCCCATCATCCACTTCATAGCATTCAAAGGAACTGTGTTTTATTGGGCTAATACTCTCTCGGATAGTTTGGCATCAATGGTGGCCATAGCTAGAGAAGGTTTGGCCTTAAAAAAGTCAAAATTTTAGATGTCTTCATATCTTATTGACTGCATTTTCGCCAAGCTCTCTTTCCCCAGGCTAGGTTGCATGTGGGATCAGGCCAACACCCGGGTCTACACTGCCTATTAAATAATGTGGGCTCAAAATTACAGAGCAAACTACAAACTCATCTGTGAAGAGTTCATCATGCCTTTGTATGAGAAGATGTTCAAGGAAGAGCCCAATTGCCTGTCAGAAAATGCCATGGAGGTCGTCGAAAACTATGGCAATTTTTACTTCTCAGAACAGGGCACCTACATCAGGATGTTTGGAGGTACCAAAGCACCATACGTTTTGCTAAAATATGCTACTGATTATGTAGTCCTCAAGGAAGCAGTTAGGCAAGTTTTCCTTGATGGAATAGGAGGAGTGCTTAATAAGCAGCATAAGGCTTCCTTCCCTCCTTTTCCTTTCTACATAGGAGCCTATAAATTCTCATGGGTTGCAATAGCCGAGGAGTACATTCAAGAGTTGAAAGCTTTCCACTTCGGTGAGGTGATCTTACATAGAAATGACAAGCGGAGCAAGGTTTCCGAGCATTGCAAGGAGGTATATGCTCATTTTGAGTATGCTCATTACTATGATTCAGAGGAAGAAGTGTTCAGAGGCATCAGCAACATGACTGAGTTGTAGATTTTTCATCATGGCAGTGGAGCTAGCTCTAGCTCTGCCACAGCCCGAGAAGCCAGTCTGCAGAAAGAAAGGGAAGCAGCTGAGGCTTTGGCCCGTGAAGAACAAAGATTGAAAGAAGAAGCAAGACTGCAGCAGGAAGCAGAAGAAGCAAGGCTTCAGAGAGAAGCTGAAGAAGCAAGGTTGCAAGTAGAAGATGAGGAGGCAATGCAGTAGAAGGAAGCAGAGGAACGAGAGCAGAGGGAGAAAATTGAAAATCAGTAGCGAGCTGAAGAATAAGAAGGAAGCCGTAAAGCTGAAGAGGGACAAAAGGCGGAATAAGAGCTTAAAACCAATGAAGATGCCCAGGCAGGTGGCTCTGGCACCCAAGATATGGAAACAGATACATCTCAAGTAGTGCAGACCCCACCCATGGAGACATAAGTACATGTAAGAGATCTCTCGATCATCCCTTACACCCAATCAGAAGATCATACTGTGTCCCGATGGGATGAATTTATGTATTATAAGAAGAAGAAGGCATTGGTATTGAAGTCGGAAGAGAGGATAAAGAGACTCTTCCAAGAAGATATTTTCACCCAGCGAGAGACGACGGTTATGCAAAATACAAATAAGGCTCCCATAGCCATGGCATCTGCCGCTGTGTCAACAGGAAAAGCAACAAAGGACAATGTGGTCGATATGGTCAGAGAATTTGATTCAACAAAGAGGAGAGCTCGCATGTTGCAACATACTATGGCTAATGAGATGGCTTACAAGGATCTTGTAGTGAACAAATATAATCGCCTGTCTGTTGATCACAAGGAGTTGTCAGATAAGTATCACCATCTAGAAGAAGAAAAGGAGCACCTGTCAATCCAGATGATGGTTCTAGAAGCGGAAAAGAACGATTCTGAAGCTATAGTTTTTCATCTGGAAGCAGATAAGCAGGAAATGGTTGAACAGTTAGAGCAGGCAGAAAGCAGAGCGATATATATGTCTCCCTTTCATGAGTTGTCCTATGACATTTTGAGACAAATGCACGCCACACAGGAGCTAATTACTGAGGAAGTGTGCAGGCTCAAAGCCATGATGGTTAGGTTGAAAGAAGTCAATGCAAAATCCAATAGGCTTAAGGGAAAATACACTCGGGTTAAAGTAAACATCCTGAGCCAGATGGAATGGAGAGAAGGGAAGGTTGATTTCCCCAAGCATCTCCTGTTCAAGTCGGTAGATGATTTTAAGGAAGATGTAGCCCTTATGGAGTTTTGCAGGAACTGTGGCCTCAAGCTGATGGCTAAGATCCAGGGAACAATTGAGAAAAGTAACAGCCTGTATCAAAAGATCCATGAAGTGCATGATAAGTGCAAGCTGATTTTTCCTTAGTCCCTCAATGAGTTTCCAAGCAAAGAGCAACATTTGTCAGACTTGAAGGAAGAGCTAGGAATTCAAATAGAATATGTAAAGAAGATTGATGTCCTAGCCACTGATGATCTCCATCACTATATTGCGTTGTCATCAGTATACAATCATTTGCTTAAAGAAATCCACCAAGCAGCAATTGCAGAAATTCATGGTATTGAAGCAGGGCTTGGTAAGCATGTGACTTCCCAGAAGATCTTGCTCCCTTGACCAACAAATGTGGTTGTCAGAGACACTGGTATCTGGTTCAGTTACATTGCAGAAGAGGAAACGAAAACAACAACAACAGTAGCAGCCAGCACAAGCACCTCATTCCTAGCAGAAGCACCACCCCAAGGATGAACACGCTAGTCATAATGCGTTGTTCTTATTTTGATCTTCTTTCCCTATCTTTAGAGTGTAGAGTCACTAGACAGCTGTCCTTTTCTATTTTTTGAGAAAATTTCTATTATAAGAAAAGGGCCACGATTTGTTTATTTCTGGGAAAAGTCTTTAAAGGACAAGTGTAAGAGCTAGGTGGCATCCCAAGAGGCATTTTGTAAAGATATAAATAGAGGCTTAGGGAATAGTGTAGTGGGACTTTTTGCAGTGAAAGGAATTTTCTTAAGCTGGTACAAACTATTTTGCACTTACTTCTAGAAAGTGAATTTTCCTAATATGAGCCCGGCGAGGACGCATCTTGCCTCGGAATGTGTCTACGATGTTTGTTGGATTCTTCTGGTGACATTTATACCTATGTTAGTGAAATCTTTCTCTGTTGTTCGAATTATTTCTGTGCAATGAATGATTTTACTATGCCCTGTGCAATTATGTTTCTATGATATGAGTAATAGACTGCTTTCACATGTATTAAAAGCTATCTTTTATATTCTTCCTTTCTTGCTGTGGATGTATATTTATGATTTAATGGCTTTCTGTTGATCTTCAGATGCTTCTTTCAGCATATTGCCCATACTTATAGTTTTGCTCCTTGCAGGGATAGTTTAGGTTTATTTCAGTTTTAAACACATATTTGTTTCAAGTTCTGCATTTAGATTAAGTTAGGTTAGGCACTTGCATATCATTTTAAACCATAAAATCGAAAAAGAATGGTGGATCGGGCCATAACTGGTGTTATTGAAGCAAATCTCCAAATCTAACAGTTGCCGGAACCGTTAACCGGACGGATTCTTCATACCAAATGGTGGACCATCTAATTGGGATAGTCTACCAGGGAGAATCCCTTTCTGCTTGATGCTGCAATCTTCGGGGCATCAACAAGTTGTAAGTCAACAAAAGACTGGACTGGAGATACTCTGTTAAGCAGAGCTTTTTGTAATTTCTGTACAAGACGTTTTCATACAGTAAAGTTATCTTTTAATCTATCTTCTGTTATTCTTCAAATTTCTTTGAGAATTTCTGATTTACGCTTCGAATTGTCATATGTTATGTATCTAATCTTTTGCTAAACATTTGTTAATGCACAAATCTGTTGTATCGATTTCTGTATATGACTGGTTTATGTTTCAAAGTACTTCATTGAGTTTTTTCAACACAAGTAATTTCATGTTTTATTTCTGCAAATGATTCGGTGCATATAAACTTATATAATCGTTGTTAATTTTTAAATTAGCAAAGTGATTACAGACTAGATCTTAAATGAGCCTGAATACTTGAAAGATTGTCATTTAATTTTCATTAACTGATAATAATTTAAGTTAACAAGTAATACAACTAAAGACATTTATGTTGAAGCTGTTCAATTACTTAGTTAATCATATCTCAAGACCAATCTGCACATAAACAAGCTTTCATTTTAGAATAGGATTAACTTAGATTAGTTTCCTCTTCTAGAATAGGTTAGCTTAGCTTAGCATCACCATATCCACATTTTGGTTTTCCTAGACTGGAAAATTGATCTAATAGATCAACTCACCAACTATTAGAGTGCCAGTGGAGGCTGAATATCCATGGAGGATCACCACACCAAACAGGTTGGGGATAGAATTGCCCTTGCGCAGGGTCTTTCGAAGCCTTTCAACATGGGTTTTCTTCCTCTATTGAGTGTCTTGGAACATTCCAACACCTTTTGCATCTAACCTGCATAACTGAGGCATCAACACAGCCTCTCATGTTGCATAGTTACAATCACAGTAGATAAAGAGGCATGAAGCTGGTTGTGTCAGTCTTATTAGGTTGTGTAGGGGTCTAAGCAGAGGAGAGTTCCAGGTTCTGTTGGAATCCTACCACCAATGTTTTATCCCTATGCCTGATATGAGTGACATGGGAGATAAGCAGGCTCCTTACAGTTGCTTGGGAAGAAAATTGGCCCGAATGCTTGTAGAGTTGTAGTTTGATGGAGGGCCAAAGGAGTGGCAGAGGAAGTAGGTTTGCTTGGTCGAGGGAATAGCAGAGAAATTTGGAGAGCATTATACTTCATGTGACCCCATAAGTGACTATATGAAGAGGTTATTTAGTGGGGTTAAGAGGTTTTGTTCTTACCAAGGATATTACTCGTGTCATCGGTACCTTTTTCCATTGCATTCTTATGGTCCGAGTTTGGTCAGGCATGGTGAAAGAGTCTACCTAGGGTATGAGTTGGTGGACTGGCTGCACTGGAATTTTCATATCAGATGATATCGTAGCCATTTGAATGACATAGGGTAGGGAGGCTTGTACATAAATAAGCTCGGCATGGCGAGCACATTTTCAGAAGTTCTCAATTACAGTAATGGGTTTTAGCCTTCAGTTTCTTTTTCCAGTTTTTGATAAAGGTTACAAGCCGAAAATTTTGTGATGGCCATGGCCGAATGGATCTGGCACTGGTCTGCGGGGGTTCTTTGCTACCTTGCAGGGAGGATAGCATTCCCAATAGGAGCTAGTTTTTAGCACTAGAATTGTGCTAAGTATTTGAAAATATTTTTTGTGAAGGGAGGAGTTGTAGGGTCATGGAAAACCCCGAAGGAAACCCAACCCTTAGTCTACATCCCCTAGTGGCCAAAAATAAGAACCCTGTATAGTAGGCCTGGTCTGAAATAAGAGAATCTAAGAAGATCCAAGTCTTAATAGTGAGTAGGAAGGTTAAGTATAGAGAAATGTGCTCGCAGGGTTGGCTGACACCCATGGACGGCCAAGATTAGATCGATATAGATCGACGATTATAGGCCTCCATCGGAAAAGAAGTTGAAGTTTGTATAACCGCGGATGAGGAGTTAACAAGCGAGCAAGTTAGAATTTGATGGACGGTGGAGGATGCGAATCGACGAATGATAATTTGTTCGCATAATTGACATGAGTGGAGAAATCCAATTTGCAAATCTGGGAACTTTTGGTAGAGGGGCACAAGTTTGCATGAGCTGGATGCAATGAGGGTCATATCTACGAACAAAATTTAGTTTGCAGATCCTACTTGCATGGGAAATCATCCAACCCAAAGTTTGTGAACATTGTAAAGGCCCATCATTTGATAGACCACATGCATTCAAGGTTGAAGATCTATAGTGCTGGTTTGCATTAGGCGATAGAAGCTGGCGAACATCTCTATGAGTTCGAATGATTTCCAATTGATACGAAGCCACCTCAGAACCGTCAAAATACTTTCCCCCTTTCTGGAAGGCGTGGCTAAGCATGTTTCACGTCAGCTAAAGTCATAGGAATCATTGATGCTCGATTGGGAGATTCTACCATGCAATCATCTCCAAGAAGTAATCATGAGTGACTGTCATCATCGTCACGACCGTTATAATAATGGTCCTTGCCTCCCCTGTTTAGGATCGTTGCATGTGAAAGGTGGAAAGCCTGGCCACTCAGGAATCTTTCAGTTAAATTCTGGTTATGGAGAGATATTAGGGAGCCGAAGTGGTTGTTGTACCAGATCAAGTATGGTCTAAGGTGGAGGAGGAGCATGTTCCCTCCTCTCCGCTAGTATTCGACCACGTGGAAGAGAGTTCATCCAGCGAGCCTGAGGAGCACGAAGGCCGATAAACATGCAGGCAGGTCCGACGTCGACCGAAGAAGAAAAGGACAAAAGAAGAGACGTGGGACACCCTTCATGACGCGGAGATTATCAAAGATTACATCGTCCCCACTAAACAGACACTCCTCCTCCTCAAGTAGAAAAAGAACTGGGGGAAGATTCCTTGAGGGTAGAAGACTTTTTTGAGCCGTAGGGCCAATTGAAGCCTCAAGAATAAGGCGATGACCTGTTCACGCAGTTTCTTTTGCCCCACCCAACAAGTCTGTCTTTGTCTAAATGTATAGGTATCTCTTTCCTCAAGTTTGGAGGCCATTTGGGGTCTGTCGGTTGTTTGAGACTATTGTGTTCTGCACCCTATGAGGGACACCTGTAGAAACAATCATGGTTTGTCTATTAATAGTCATTTTCATCTAATGATTTGCTGTCAAAGGTTTCAAACCGGGCCCTATAGGTGGTAGCATATTTTGTAACTATTTTTTTTGAACAATTCGAGGCTAAGAGCCTATAAATATCTACGTAATAGCAGTAGAAAGGGTTGGAAAATCAATGGTTGAGACCTTGGGGAAACTAGGATCTGTTTTGAAGCATTCTCCTTAATAGAATTGTAGTGCCTGAAGCTGGTTCGGACATAGATTCATGTGTTATATAGTTTACAGTCTATATTTCCTCCCTCTCAAGTGGATGTGTTTCATGTTGTTTACTTCCATTATGTTGTTCTCTTTCATGTCTGAAACTAGTGTATGGTAATGCAAAATTCTTTTTATAAGCTCTGTATACTGTTTCAAATATCCACCAAATTTTCCACTAAAGTTAGCATAGGATTCATCCATTTTAGATTCCCATGCTAATGGATTGTTCATTTCTTCTTCCCTTATCACCAGACAAAACATTTCGACTATAAATGGGTGGATATCTTGCCTATGTTATGATATTTCATGCAGTAGCACTGTTAATTTGTTTATGTATTATGTTTGACTCCATTGCCCAACTTTTCTCTCATGATTATCTTACCAAACTTTAAAACCAATTTGTCCTAGCAGAAATCTGACCTTTTGAGTATGCTTTGAATGAATATCTTTAATAAGAAGGTTGTGTTTATCTATGATTATTTTCAGTCTTTTATGAATTTTATGAGAGAGCACTCTCTGATTGTGTTGGTTCAGTAATACATTCCTAAGTGGTTTGTGGTTACCCCATTTGGCCTCTCTACAACCTAGAGGTACAATTTGGGTGTTAACAGAGATGAATAAAGTCAAATTGAGCGGAAATCAATCTAACCTAGAGAAAAAAGGAAAATCGAGATAGAAAAAGTCAAATTACGCCAAATTCGGTCTAACCTAGCTGGAGTAAGTAAAATTAAGATGAAAAAGGTCAAACCAAGCAAAAATGAATTAAACTGAGTTGAAGGAAGTAAAGCTCAGATGAAAAAATACAAAATGAGATGGAAAAAGTCAAACTAAGCTGAAATCGATCAAATAGAGCAAGAGTGAGTAAAATCGAGATGGGAAAAAAGTCAAACTAAGACAAAGTAAGTCAAACCAAAAAAGTCAAGCCAATTTGAAAAATTTCAAACCGAGTGAAATAATCCAAACCTAGATGGCGTAAGTCAAATAGAGATGAAAAAGATTAAATGATACGCAAAAATTCAAATGAAGCATAAATCAAACAAACCACAACAAAAAGTCAAACTGAGATGAAGGAAGTCAAATAGAGATGAGAATAGTTAAACCAAGAAAAAAAATTCAAATCAAGATAGGATTAGTGAAATTGAACCAAAGTAAGTAAAATCAATAATAATAAAAAGTCAAACCGAGATGAAAAAAATCAAGCCAAGATGAAATCAATCAAATCAGGATGAGGAAAGTTAGACTGGGATGAAAAAAACAAACCTAGATGGAAAAAGTAAAACCAAGATACAATCAGTCAAGCTGAGCCTAAGGAAGTCCAACTGAGGTACAAAAAGCCAAACCAAGACGGAAAAAGTCGAACTAAGCAAGAATCATTCAAACCAAGCGAGAGTAATTCAAATCAAGACGTAGAAAAATAAAACTGAGATGGATAAAGTCAAATTGGAAAAGGTCAAACTGAGATAGAGAAAGTCAAATCAAGCCTAAATCACTAAATCAAGACAAAGTAAGTTATACTAAAATGGAAAAAGACACACTGAGATGGAAAAATGAAAACCAAGCCAGAAATGAGATGAAAAAAGACAAATCGATACGGGAAAGTGAAACTAAGCTAATGTAAGTCAAACTAAGTCTATATAAGTCAAACTCGGTCAAATTGAGTTGAAAACATATCAAACAAAGTCAATTAGAGTTGAAACCATTCAAATACGACCAAAATAAGTCAAACTGAGTGGAAGTAAGTTAAACTTCTTCTCTATTGCATGCCTAGGTTCATGGCTAGCCTAGCTCCACATCCGACATAGCTTCGTGGCCTACCTCTATGATCTTAAATTCATCACTTTGGTCCTTGAATTCTTTACACTTTATATATCATGCCATATTGAGAACATAAACTAGAAGAAGAGAGAGAAAGATAACCCTACACAATAAAGGAGAGAATTGTCAAATATTTTGTGCATTAGATAGAATAGCTCTTCTTAGATTTATACAAGTGAATAAAGGGAAGATATTACATAAAGGATTTTTTGATAACCTATTTTAATAAATTAAAACACTCTTATTGCACTTATTATCTAATAAAATAAACAAATTTTTATTAAGAATGACCATAATATCAATTAATATTAATTGCACTAACATAAGTGTATGGTGTGTTGCTAACATCACAAGAAGATGGTGTGTGTAACCCACCTATAACTTGAAACATTTTATGTTGTGGAAAAACTTTACTCTAAAAATTATTGTAAAGTTTTATGTTGTTGACCAAGGATGGTCAACGGTGACTGTAATTGAATATTTTATTATTTAATAATTAAAATAGGACAACTATCCAAAGAGGACTATTGAAGAGTGTTCACGGACCCACTAAGAGGAATGAACTGGTGTAGAAGGAAAAATGACAAGTGGAAACAACAACACTCACTTTCTAGCTAATGCAGGAGGCAACTTCCCTTAAGATGTGGTCATGTTCCCCAAGGAAGGAGGAACTGAGTAGGTAGATCATTAAATGTAAGAACTGACCCAAAGACCTAGGAAAGCATATATCCATCGAATGAGCAAGAGGCTCACTATTTTATGCCTTGTGGATTTGCTGGATATTGAAAAGTTAAGCACACAAGAGGAATTCAATGATGGAAAAGCTAAAGTGAGTTTGCTAGTGTATTGTCTTCAAGTTTGACTGCTGAGTTGCAGAGAGTGTATTGCCTGCAAGTTTGTTTTTTTACTACTGAGATAGAAAGATAATAGTACATGCTTCTACACAATATCTTCGTCCGGGTGGTTTAGTGAGCAGGCTCGGGGTTCCTGAAGCAAGTAATATTGGCTACTTCTAGGAGAAGGTTGGGAGGAATGGTCTTCTTTGGATGTTTTTCCACCTCAAAAGTTAACAGGTTCTACACTGTTCTAGTTTATTACTTCTAAATTGTTTTCTGTATATTGTTAAATATTTCATCTTCAAGTTATTAGATTTCTGTATTGTTTTATTTACAGTTAAATATTTATTTTCTAAAGATAATATCCCCTGTCGTAGTCTATATACTGTCTATAAATTACTATTGTTTATTCCAATATCAACTATATGTTAGATATATTTGCTGGTAGAATTTCACTATTTTCAATAAATGATTTATGCAAAGTATAATTCAGTAAATATATAGTTGTAGATTATATAAATAATAACTATCCTTTAAATAGTAATTATATTACAAACATAATGCTTTAAACAATAGAGTATTAATCATAATATGCATCTCATATCATATCTCTTATATAAGCAATATTTCTCCTAGAGAAAATAAGTTAAACTGATACAACTTGTAGAGAAAATTTTGTTCATGTGAAGTGGATGAAAAATATATATCAAGAAAATGATGTGGTTGATGAATTTCATTGATTTGTCCTACTGCTAACCCATAAATTCTAAACTAGGTCCAACATTCACGTAAGAAAATAGTATATGTGTAGGATGGAGATCTACAGGAAAAATATTCCATTTCCAATTCACAAGCTTATTATAGTTGTTTTTTTGAGTCTTAAGTGTTCTTGAAAACTAAGGAACACTAACCTCCATCCCGTTACCTGTCCTATGGCGACTATTGTGACCTGTACTCTCATCTTTGGTGTGCACTGGAATCTCAGTCCCTCAAATCTGAATGTTTATAAAATCCATAAAAAGGTATACTAAGATGAACAATCATGAGTTGTGAGACTATGTGTAATGTTTGCAACCCTCAACTGAGCAATAACATATTTATAGGGTTAGAACCAGCTTCAAACGAATTTTTGGTGTCAAAGCTAACTGTAAAACCCACTCAAACCGCAAATTCAACTCCAACATGGGAAAAATTGTCCCAACAACAACCATTCCTAGAAATTGGGGGGAGAATTGAACTCCTTCGATTTCGAGGAACCATAAAGGGAGAAATTGACCCAGGAAACCACCATTCATGGAAATCGAGGGGCGAATGCCATTTTGGTGGATTTCAATTCGATTTTTGAGAGGGCGAAACCCAGTGTTCTTCATTTTTCTTAGTAAATACGAATTGGCTAATATATTGATGCAAGTTTCCTTACAGAAATAAGGTTCTTGCTTAACAATACACATAACACAAACCACAATGCTCACACAAACAAGGTGTAGAACAAGATGCCTGGATTGGCTTATATTACTTCTCTGAAATTGGTTATAATATAAAATAACTGTAAGCAAATAACTAACTACAGTCGGACTCAGCCGTTACAACATCGAAGTAGCTGTGGTGTGTTCTCCCTATGTGTCGAGCTCACCCTCTCCTGGTTCACTACGGAAATCTGAGCTATGGTTCGATCTCAGCACTCTGCACTCGGCCAGTGTGACTCTTCACAACTCTCTCGGCTTTGCGCTCTGCCCTCTCTGCCCTGCTCTTTCTTGTCTCTCTAGACTAAAAACCTCTTCTTCCTCTTCTACTCTATGGGTGTTGTTTCCAAGATTATTACAATCCCGAGACATGCATTCCCTCCACTCACCGATCCTGTCCAAATCCTGCGAATATGCACTGTCAACTTCTATCCATGCTGCACAGCCTCTGTCCATGACATCCTCTGTCATTTCCTTCACCAACTCGCAATAACTGTAATAACTTCCTCAGCAACCCTGAACGGCTACTGGTACAGTCCCTTGATTTTTCTGTCCTTCCGACCCTGCCACAGCAGTCAGTCACATCTCAACTGTCCTGCTGGTTCACTCCTTCCCATTACACTCGACTTCGCCAAACCTTGTTGTGTCGTAGTTCTACCACTTGTCGACTACCCGATCTCTCACATCGCTCGTCGTTTGTCGACCATTCCATGTCGATCATTGACCTCCCACGACATCTGTTGTTCCTTCAGTCGGTCACACCCCGACTGCTTCTGCTCGACTTGTTGACTTCGACAAGTCAACCTGCTCCCCGCACCAGTGGTCATCGGCACTCCCACTGGTCGGCTCCCTTTGGTCAATCAACTTCGACTGATCTTCCTAGGTCCCGATTCTCCTGCATCAGTATCCCCAGCTAAAAAGAATTCGACTGGTCCATCAGTCTGTTGAACGCCTCTTCGAAAATCCACGTCGCTTCCTGCAACAAATCATTTGTCCATCGCACCAAGTATTCATTCATGCATGATCCACGGGTACGCCCTATCTCGCATTCATCGATTACTTCTGCTATCCCTTCCTTATGCCGGTCTAGAATTTGTTCTGTCCAATTGATACTGGTTCCTTCCCCTGTTACACATAAATCTTTCACCCTGTAAGCATCAGCATTCTTTGGCCTGTAGGATCCATTTCAGTGACTCAAATCCATTTTTATCCTTTAGTGATACAAGTTTTCCCTATTTTTGTTCCTACCCGCATGTTGCATCACTATAGCATGCGTACCCGCGAGTTGCAACACTATAGCCCACGAGTATCAAGTAAAATGGTAAAAACCACTATTAATTACTTTTTACTCCCAAAAAGCGGTCATTGGGTGACCTTTGGCTCTCCATCTACCCAAGTAACGTCTCGATGAGTCCTTTCACCTACCTTTGATACGACTATATATTGAGCAAATATGGATTGTGGATGGGAGGAAGAGGAAAATAGTAAAGGCACTCTAGTGGATTTTTTTCCTATCTTGAGTCTGCACTCATTGATCCTTGTAGTTGTGAACCATTTATGTTCACCTTCCAAACTCCTCTCTAGTTTGAGTTTGCCATTCATGGAGGATTGAAGTGGTGGAGGCACAAGTGGATTGATCTAGATCTTGGTTCAAATTGGTTTCCGGCAAGAGGTCGTATCACTTTGTACTTCTTCTTGTTCATTAATAGAAATACTCATATTCTCATCCATTCATGGTGTGAATGTTGTTTATTATACATTGGGTTACATTTGCTTATGGTATTATGGACCATTGTTATTGATAATGTTAATGTCATTTATATATCACATGTACTTGTTAGATATTGGTTGTCAAGACTAATTTGCAGATTACAAGTGCTTGGATGTGCACGGATTGAAAGCTCCAACGGGGATCTACATCAAACGTTGGATCGAGGTTGGTTACATTTCTCCATTATTTTAACATTGTCATTTATAATAGCATTGCTTTGAGAATTGAGTAGATTTCTGGTAGTCATCTGTCTGTTGTGGTATTCCCAAGCCATAGTGAGTTTTCTCCAATACATCCCCCTTACTGCTGCTTGACCCTTCTTCAAATTTCTACAGGTCTGAGATGTTAAACGTTGCTGAAATGTTCATTTATTCTGGCAATTCCAACACATAGGCATTGTCTAAAATCTTCTTCAGAATCTTGCATGGCCCTATCTTCTTCAACTTCAGCTTGTTTTATGTTCCTGTCAGAAATCGCTCCTTCCGCAAGTATGCATAGACTAAGTCCCCTTCTTGGAATGACAATAGCCTCTTCCTCCGGTCGGCTCTCAACTTGTAGGCCGTGTTACTCTTCTCAATGCGCTTTCACACATTTTCATGAACTTCATGCATATGCTCTGCGAATGATTCTACATCCGCGCTCTTCCTAGTTTCTGTCGGCAATTCAACCAAATCTGCCACTACATGTGGACTCATCCCTTGAACAATCTGGAATGGGCTCAATCCTGTTGATCGATTCACAGAATTGTTATATGCAAACTCTGCCTATGCCAACACATTCTCCCACTGCTTGGGTCTATCGGCTGCTAAACATCTCAGAAGGTTTCCCAAACTTCTGTTTACAACCTCGGTTTGTCTGTCTGTTTGCGGATGATATGCCGAACTAAACTCTAACTTCGTGTCGAGTTTCTTCCATATGGTTATCTAGAAATGCCCCGTGAATTTCATATCCCTATCCGACATGATACTCTTTGGAAACCCATGCAACCTGACTATTTCCTTAAAGAATAATACAGCGATTCCTATGGCATCACTTGTTTTCTTACATGGTATGAAATGTGCCATCTTCGAAAATCTATCGACTACAACAAATATTGAGTTGTTCCCCTGCTGAGTCCTTGGTAATTCTAGCACAAAATCCATGTTAAGATGCTCCCACGGGTTCTCTGGAACTTGCAATGGTGTATACAACCCCGTGTTCTGACTCTTTCCCTTTGCCAACTGGAAAAATTGAGATTATCGAACCCATTTTCTGACATCTGTCGACATCCTTGGCTAGAAATACTTTTCGTCGATCAGTGCTTTGGTCTTGTCGATCCCAAAGTGCCCTTCTAACCCGCCATTATGAAATTCTCAGATTAGGTTCTCTCTCACTGATCCTCTGGGAATACACAGCTGACTTCCCCTGAACAGGTAACCTTCTTGAATGAGATAACTCAAATATGGAGTTCTGTCGATGCTCCAAGGATCTCGACAAGCCTTCCATGCCTTCGCAAAATATTTGTCATCTTCATACTCCGTCTTTATCGACTCTATTCCTATTTCCTGAATAGTCATCATGCTCAACATCACAACTCTCCTACTCAATGTGTCGGCAACTTTGTTCGACTTGCCCGACCTATGTCGCAACAAGAACGTATATCTCTGGAGCAGCTCCACCCACTTCATGTGTCTTTGATCCAACTTCGACTGAGTATTCAGATTCCTTAGTGCTTGGTGATCTATGTGTAACACAAATTCCTATGGCAACAAATAATGCCTCCATTTCTTCAATGCTTGTATGATAGCATAAAATTCTTGGTCATAGACTGAAAACTTCCACTTTGTTCCATTCATCTTTTCATTGAAGAATGCAATTGGTCAGCCTTCCTGGCTCAACACTGCTCTAGTTGCTGTTCCACTTGAATCACAATCGACCTGGGAAACTTTGTCAAAGTATGGGAGAGCCAACATTGGGCTCTCAGTGACCTTTTCCTTTAGTTTTTTGAAAGCTTCCTGGGCTCTATCCGTCCACTTGAACTCACCCTTTCTCATGCATTCTGTCAATGGTGCACAAATCCGACTGAATCTCTGAATGAACTTCCGGTAGAAACTAGAAAGTCCATGGAATCTTCTCACTGCAGTTGTACTCGTCGGTTCGGGCCAATCTACTATTGCCTTCACCTTCTCGGGGTCTATCTCCAACCCTTTACCTGAAATTACAAATCCCAAGTATACCAATTCCTTCTTCATGAAGAAACACTTTTGCAGGTTAATCATCAGCTTCTATTCCTGCAATTTCTGCAATACTTGTCGAACGTGCTCCAAATGTTTTAACTTGGTCCGACTGAAAATCATAATGTCATCTAAATAGACTACGACAAACTTTCCCAAGAATGGTTTAAGTACCTCATTCATCAATCTCATGAGTGTACTGGGTGCATTAGTCAATCCGAATGGCATGACTAACCACTCATATAACCCTTCTCTTGTCTTGAATGCTATCTTCCATTCATCTCCTTCTCTGACCCTAATCTGGTGATATCCACTCTTCAGGTCTAATTTCGTGAAGTACGTTGCTCCACTCAAGCAATCCATCAAGTCATTCATCCTTGGCAATGGAAATCGACACTTGATCGTGATCCTGTTGATGGCTCTAGAACTAGTACACATTCTCCATTCCCCACCCCTCTTGGGTGTCAATACTGTTGGTACTGCACACGGGCTCAAGCTTTCTCGGATCAATCCCTTGTCCAACAACTCTTGGACCAGTCAGTTGAGATCCTATCCCTCTGCTGGGCTCATCCTATATGGTGCTTTGTTTGGAAGACTCGACCCTCGAATCAAGTCGATCTGATGGGATATACTCCTTGTTGGCGGCAATCCCGTCGGTTTCTCATCAGCCATTATGTCCTTAAACTCTTCGAGTAACTCCTCGAATTCGACCAGAATGCTCTCCCGATTGGTCCTTCCATCGACATATGGTCCCTTTGTAATGATTACAAAACATCCCGACTTTTTTTCTTCCTCCGCGAGGAATTCCTTGGCGGTGCTCATCAACACTCGCTTTTCCTAAATATTTCTTTCGCCATCCTTACTGGTGAGCTCCTAATATGGATTCCTAATGAGGGCAGCTATACCAAGAGCCTACTGTAAAGTCAACCCAGGGAACGTACAAACTTTAGAGGTGCATGCACTATCTGTGCTCTTATAGGATAATCTCTGTCATAGTTGGATGTCGGTATCGATGTTCTAAAGGTTGTCTACTAAAGATGTAAACTGGTTATGCTACGGAATTAAATACTGAAAAGCAATAAATATAATTAAAAGAATTAAAGTCCCAAAAGCAGTAAATCTGTTCTAAGAAATAAAGATACCAAAAGCAGTAAATCTGTTCTAAGAAATAAAGCAGTAAATCTATTTTAAATAATTGAAATGCTAAAAGTGAAGGAGATGATCTTATGAAATTACTCAATGCGGAATGGTAAATCTAGAAAATGAAAATGTCATAACAGATCTATTCTAAGATTTGGGAAAACGAAGTCTCTAGTTACTTTATACCTAAAACTAGAATTATGATCTAAACCATTTTAAATCCCAAGACTAACATTGAAGTGCAGTTGTTTCGAGCTATCCATCTATTACTAAAGAAATTGATCACGATGAGAAACAGTAAAAAAAAACCTCAGATATAAACCATGATATTGAAAGCAAAGTTGATACACATGCAATCGTTGATTCAAATATGCGTAGAAAGAAAGAACCTACAGGACTACTGAAACTATTCTATTGTACTATAGAATGTATTATAAACTACTACAGAAATAATAAATCATTCAAGCACTTCCATATGTAATAGAACTGTTCATCAATGTAAAATGCATAATTGAAAGAAATACCTGCAAATAGAAATCTCCTAGCCTACGTGTTGGAGGGGCCCTCCCCAACCCATACTCAGTAGAGAATAAAACTTAGAAACGCTGGCTGGAATTAATCATCAATCTCTTATTAAAATATAAAATCCATGTCAAAACAAAGGTTTGTACTTCGCAGTATCGATAGGGCAGAAACGTTAAAACAATGTTTTTGCTCAAAATAACAGCAGGGGCCTCTCGCTACCCGAGAGGTCCATATTTATATGATTTAATGCTGATCCTAACTGATTGTCAAAATGCCGATTCTTCTTGAAAGTGGGAGTGTGTCCTCTATAAATCAGGAAACAGGGCGCTGAGCTTGGTGATCCTTTAGTCTTCTACACGTCCATCCTTTAATGAGCTTGAACCTGCTCAATCACGCTTGGTTTCAATATAATTAGTTTATTTGATACGCATTCTAACATACAAGAATAATCATAAAAACAATTTCATTAAATAATTAAAGTAAAACACTTTTCCCACAATTGAGTGTGTTTCTTCGCCATTGCTTGAGCTGGACTGTGGAAAAAGGTTTATCAAATACCTGAAAATTGGACCCATCATTCTCTCCCCTACTTGAAGGATTCACCCATCCTTGGGTGATTTATTCAATTCATCGATGACCTTCCTAATATCCCATGCTACCACCTTAGGTGTCCCTGCCTGCCTGAGATATCCAAAATTTTGATCCTCCCTGGCCCATGCCTTCCTCTCTTCCTCTTCATTAATCTATTCTTTGAGGACTGGGGAAAGAAAGATTGGGGGATTCAGCCTCATCCCGATCCACCTGAGTTGGTTTCTTGCCAGGGATTCTTTGTAGAGTGTGGTTTTGAAAAGAGCATCCTCAAGCCTGAGGGGAGAGTGGAGTTCTCTTCTTTTTAGATCGTTTTCCACCCTGCTCCACCTTTCCCTGATGGACTCATTAACTTCCTTTTGTGTGCTACAGAGTGTAATGTCAAAATGAATCACCGCCCCCTGTTGTTTTGCGAGGAGAATGGGTATCAGTTCCTCGTCATGAGTGAGGATCCTATGGTTATAGAGTATTCCCTCAGGTTGAGTTGGCTCTGGTTTGATCATTAATGGGGTATGCCATTTGGATTCAACATAGAGATGGTATTCTTGGGCTCGCTCAATTTCGTGTTTCATCCATGAACATAATGCCCTTAACTGGAAATCACCCACATATGGGTTTGGCAACCAGTTGGGCGAGCTAGAAACTACAAAATTTTGCAAGAAGAACTCACTCAATTGGTCTTTCTCCATCTCTGTGGAGTTCAAAGATGCATCAATAAATTCTTTGGGAGTGCTTACCTCTATAGGGAGACCTTTCTTCAACCTCTAGAGCTGGAATTCACCCCATTTCTCTTGTAAATAAATTGCATATACCGTCGATGGTGGTCTGAGGTCACGCAGTCTCTCATATATGCCGATAGTAGTGGCAAAAACATCCTTAAATTTGATAATCTCCTAGTCTTTCTTTGCTAATTCGTTCTGTGATTCGACCAACTTTTCTTGCAGTGCTAAATTCTTCTGCTCGACTAGCCGGAGCTCTTCTGCATGGTGCATATTTAGGATTTGTGTCTTCTCGGATGAGAATGGGGGAGGTGTGACCTAGCTTCTTGGCCCAATTCTTAATGTTGCCAACTCATTTCTGAGCCTTTCCAATTCTGCTCATGCTTCAGCGAGTTGGGAAACAACCTCGGGGTCTTCATTACATTTTGGAGGGTTTTCCTAAAAGTTTACTTGCTCCTGTAAGCTCTACTCTTCTTCTTTATCCATTTCTTCTTCTGTATCCTATTTTTCCTCTTCATTCATTTCCTCTTCTTCATCCTCTTCTTCATCTGTAGTGGGATCCTTCTGATCTATAAAAGGATCAATGTCATCATCAGACACATTGGTAATCAGGGGGCTGGGTTCCCTTTCTTTCTCCTTGGAGACTCAGATTTTAGATACCTACATGAATCTCTTGCTACGCCTCTTCGACCCCTGACTACTGGTAGGAATATCTGGGTCTGATTTGGGGGAGTCCTCTTTGGAGTGTTTTATTTTGACCAAGGTGTCGGCCACATTGTCCAAGTTAATTTCTCTTTTTGCCCCTGATACAGAGGTGGTCTTACTTTTCGATTCAGGTGGCAAGGGCGTAGTCCTCATTCTCTGAACGTCCTCAACAGACACCATGATGAAATCCTCCCAGGAGAGCTCTGGAATATGAGCTTTTATCTCCTTACCAACTATTAGTTTGATCAGCCCATGATGGGCCAAAGCATCCTCTTTTCCCTTAGCCACCTTCTTGCTCATCTCTGCTAGGGATTGGAGCCAGTAAAATGGAATGCTAATATTGTTGTTTGATGAAATGTGACTTCTGTGTGTGAGAAGCTCTAAAATACGAAAATGGTAAATAGGAACATAACTTAATCTTCCAATGCATGTAATATACCTCAAGACAATTGCAGCCATTTCATCCCATGGTGCTGGCATGGAGGGTATTTTGACTCCATTTTTGTCTTCATCATAAACCTCTCCACGCTCAAAGAATGTTTCTTTTGCTGTGTGGTTTGCCTCTTGGTCGTTGCTGCTCCAATGCAGGCCCATTGGAAGACCAGTGTGTTTGGCTATCATGTCCTCATCTACTTTTATGCATAACCCCTTCACTCGGGTGATGTACTGTTCATCCTTAATATGCTTGAAGTTTCTTGCAAAATCCTGGGCTACCCATGTATGGTATCATCTCAGTCCAAGGATAAATGGCATCCAGCCTGAGTTGCAAATGATCTACAAGACTCTCGGGATTTGATTAATGGCACTGTGATCTTCTGGTTCACTCGTTTTAAAACCCTTTGTCATTTTTAGAATCTTCTTTATAACTAGACAAAACCAGGGCTTTTGGAATGCAGTTTTATACCTTTAACTTGGTCGGGCTCTGCCTACAGGCTCAAGGAATACAATGGTGGCTGCTTCTCGGGAATTCCGGGTGGTTACTTATATGCAAAATTGTGGAATATTATGCACCCTAATTCACTGCCTTTCTGCACCTATCCTTTCCATCATACCTGTACTTGCCACTTTTAATCCCCTATTTTTCATGATCGATCTCTGCCTTATCATGATAGACCTCTGTACTTCATGTGGTGAAGGTTGCAATCATGATTTGCTGAGGGTGATGGGACATTGGTAGCAATCATGAGTTATGAAGGTCATTCCACCATGCCGCCGATTTGAAATGGAAGCTGTTCTCAGTTGACTAGAAATGAATGTATTGTGGGAAAATGTTTTACCTTAAGAATCAAATAAAATCGTTTTAGAGATTACCTTGGTATGTATGCGTATCTGCATTGATGATCTGGTGTGTTTTTCATGCATGGTGGATTCTGTAGTATATTTTGGCAGTGTCTTTAGTTGATTTCTACATGTCAGTAGTTATGTGCGTAGGATGCTTTTTTCGTTTTGTGCGTTTTGAATTTACTGAATACATGCTTTTGAAAATTGTGCCAGTTGTTGATACGACTCAGGCGATCGTACTTTATATTTGGATGATTGCATGGTTGGATGTGATTGGCTCCCTTGAATAACTTGCAGGCTCGCTTGAATATGTTTGAAAAAGGTTGGCATGGTGTGTCTTGAAGAATTCCGTAGTAGATGAAGACTGATTTCTGCATGTAGACGTGGCTGGCTCGCTTGAATTGATACATTTTGCAGGCTCGCTTGAATTGATGGTAGCCTCGCTTGAATCATTGTGCAGGCTCGCTTGAATAGGTTGATTCCCTGTAAACTTCCTGTTACCCCTTTTTTGTTTTGGTTTTTTTCTTTTTTCTCATTTTTTTTTCATGATATGTGTTGAAGTTTATTGATTTGCAGCATGCTCTATTAGCATCAATTGTTGCTAGTAGAGTACTTGTGTAAATTCTTCTTTGGACTTTGGATTTTTGTAGAGTTTTAGGTGATGCCCATTCAATATCATGGGGAGCTCATCATCATCAATTGTAATAATTCTCACAGCCCCATTGTCATAAATTTTCTGTATACTGTAAGGTCTAAGCCATCTAGTGGTTAGCTTTCCTTTGAATGTGTGAAATCTGGAGTCGTAGAGTAGTGCCCAATCACCTTCATTGAATTTCTTATCCTTCAAATGTTGGTCATGCCATTTCTTTCTTTGTTGTTGGATGATTTCAGTATGTGTAAGTGCTTGCTGGCGGTGTTCATCGAGTTGATTTAGCTGTAGCATGCACTCTTTTTGAATGTCTGATAGGTTCATATTTATATTGGTTGTAATTCTTAATGTTTTTACTTCAAATTCAATTGGTAGCATGACCTTTTTCCCATAGACTAGTTCATAAGGTGTGAATCCTGTTGTTGTTTTCCATGTAGTATTGTAAGCCCAGACGGCTTCACTAAGTCTGTCAGCCCAATCCCTTTTGTGAAGTTGGACAATTTTTGTCAAGATTCTCTTTAATTCCCTATTGGTTACCTCAGCTTGACCATTTCCTTGAGGTTGGTAGGAGGATGACTGTTTGTCCTTTATATTGTTTCTTTTCATCAAGTCTTCAATTAAATTTGATGTGAATTGTGGTCCTTGATTAGAAACTACTTCTCTTGGCACCCCAAATCTGTGAAAGATCTGCTCAGTAAAGAATTTGGCCACACCGGTTTCATTTGCAGCAGCCAGTGCTGCTACCTCTGTCCATTTTGTAAGGTAATCAGTGCATACAAGGATGTAGCTCTTCTGATTGGACTGTGGGTTGAATGGGCCAACAAAATCGAATCCCCACTTATCGAATGCCTCTAAAGATATTTTTGGATGTAGTGGCATTTATTGTTTTTGTGTTGGTTTTCCAATTCTCTGGCAATCGTCACAATGGGACACATAATCATAAGCATCTCTATGGAGTGTTGGCCAATAATACCCTATTTGCAAGATCTTGTAGGCTATCCTTTTTGTAGCATAGTGTCCTCCACAGGGTTCATTGTGGGTGGCATGCATTATGTCATGTACCCCATCTTCCCTAGTGCACCTTATAAGTACTTGATCTCGTCCCTATTTAAAAAGCATGCCCTCTATCCATGTATATGTGGCACTTTGTCTTATTACTTTTGTCCTTTCTTTATAGCTGTAATGTTCTGCGAACTTCTCGGATATCAAATAGTTTGCTATGTCAGCAAACCATGGGCTTTTTATTGATATGGAAAAAAGGTGCTCATCAGGGAAGTTATCTTGAACCATTTCATTATCTTTCCCATGTGTTACTCTTGACAAAAAGTATGCTATGACATTATGCTTGCCTGGTTGATCTATTATAGTGATGTCGAATTCCTGAGAAGTAACATCCATCGAATAATTCTTGCACTGGTATTAGGCTTGTTCATAAGATATCTGATCGCTGAGTGGTCAATATGGATAAAACTTTGGTATCCTGTAATGTAATGCCTGAATTTATTGATTGCATGTATGACTGCCAGAAATTCCTTCTCTGTGACTGTGTAGTTGAGTTCTACCCCAACCAAATTTTTGTTTATATAGTATATGGCATAGGGTTTCTTGTCTTGTTCTTGCCCAAGCACAGATCTGATGGCTTTATCTGATGCATTGGTGTGAATGTGAAATGGAATTTCCCAGTTTGGTCCTTGAAGTATTGGTGCTGTGATGGTTTTCTATTTAAGACTTTCAAAGGCTGACATGCAGTTGCTTGTCCATATGAACTCATTGTCTTTTGTGAGAAGTGCAAACATGGGGGCAGCAATTCTGCTATAATTCTCAATAAACCTTCTGTAGTATCTTGTCTGTCCAAGGAAGCTTCTCACATCTCTTTGTTTGGCAGGTGGGGGCAGTGTTCTGATTACTGAGACTTTGGCTTGATCCACCTCTATACCTCTTTGTGATATATGATGTCCTAGAACAATTCCTTCTTCCATTAACATCCTGCATTTGTCATTGCTTAGGCACAAGCTCATTTCAATACATTTCTTTAATACTAATTCAAGATTTTTCAATGCCTAGTCAAAGCTCTGTCCATAAGGTGTGAAATCATCCATGAAGACTTCCATTTTGTTATTCAGAAAATCGAAGAGAATACTCAGTATGACTCTTTGAAATGTTGCTGGGGTGTTACATAGACCAAAGGGTAGGACCCTATAGGTGTAAGTTCCCCATGGGAATGTGAAGGTCGTCTTATCTTGATCAGCTGGGTGTATTAAAATTTGATTGTACCCACTGAAACCGTCTATGAATGAGAAGTACTTGTTTCCAGATAACGTATCCAACACCCGGTCTATAAATGGAAGTGGAAAATGATCTTTCTTTGTTGCTTTATTCAGCTCCCTGTAGTCCACACAAATTCTCCAAGTGCCTCCTTTTTTGGGCACTATGACTAGTGGTGAGACCCACTCACTATCAGATATTGGATAGACGAACCTTGCATCTAATAACTTTTGTAATTCCACTTTGACTATGTCTTTTAGTGCAGGGTTCAGCCTTCTTTGTGGTTTCCTGATGGGAGTAGAACCTTCTTTTATGTAAATGTAGTGTTTGCAGATATCAGGATGTATTCCTTTAATATCTTCATATGTCCATGCAAATGATTTACTTTGTTGTGCTAGTATCCTCATCAATTTTTCTTCTTGCTCCGGTTCTAAATTGGAATTTATGTTGACTGTTTTGCCAAGGTGAATTTCCATGACTTTTATCTTCTCAATCTGTTCTGGCAGTACTTCTGTCCATAAGTCATCCATGTTCTGTTTTGAACTTTCACCTGTTTCTGTAGAAAAAAATTCTTGAATAACATGATTGTTAGGAGATATATTTTGTATAAATTTATTTATATGGCCATATTCATCTATTGCCTTTAAAGATATTGCAGCATCAATTGTTAGGATAGGTCGGAGGTCGTGATTTGGTGTGTTCTGGTAATCATCAGTCCAATTTTGATACTCTAACTCTGAAGATTTCATTGTTGGTGGGTAGATTGTGATTTTCTTCCTGGTATGTCCACTAGTGATTGTCATATTTCCTGATTTGCAACCTATGTAAGCATCTGGAGTTTCTAACCAAGGTCTACCCAGGATAATTGGGTAGCCACTAAGTTTGCTTTTGATTTCGATTATTATAAAATCAGCTGGGTATTCCCAGGACTCGATATTGATCATAATGTCTTCTAGCATTCCTTCGGGCTTCACAGTGGATGTGTCTGCTAGTTGGAGTACCGTTGTGTTTGGTCTGACCAGTGATTGGAGTCCGAGGTATAACATGGTTTCCTTAGTCATGACATTGATTGCAGCTCCCAAATCTATTAAGCTTTTATTTATTTGCTTGTTATTTATGGTGACGTTTACTACAGGACTACCAGGATCAAGATATTTAGGATTTACTATGACACCTAGCATCAAATCAGCCAATTGTCCCACTACATTAATAGTTGGTGGGTCACGCTTCTTCCTTCCTGGCTTCTTTAGGCAATTTTCTCTAATGAATTTGTTGCAGATGGGCACATCCCTTATGGCTTGTAAAATCGGGATTTGGATGTTTAGGTGTTTGAATTCGTTTAAGATTGTATTCTCTTCCTCTTCTTTTGTATTCCGAACAAGTTTTTATGGAAATGGGGGATTTCTGTTGCGTGGAAGTGGTTGGGTTTCGTCCTCGGGAGGTTCTGGTTCATCAGGATGCTGAACATAGGGTTCTGATGTGTGGTCTTTAGCTTCAGGTACAGGTTGTTGGATGTTGTGTGGGGATGTATTCTGCAACGTTTTTCCAGATCGTAGGTTTATTTCATTTATCTCTATGGTGTCTACAACATAAGTTGGGAATTGTGTGATATCAATGTTATAAGCCTGCTGCTGTTGTGGGGGTCTGTTATTATTAGGATTTGGGATTGGTTGGGATGGAATAGGTGGAGGTCTGGGGGGTGGTTGAGGTTGTGGGGGTGGCATAATAAGTGGTTGTTGTAATGGTGCCCTCCAATTTGATGAATGGGGGTATTGGTTTGCATAATTTGTGGTGGATGGAAAAGGTGGGGGGTATTGAGGATAAGACGGTGGATAATACGGCTGTTGATAGGATGGTTGATATGCTTGTTCGTTTTGTTTCCATTGGTTTTGATTTGGCTGTGCTTGCCATGGAGTTGGTGTAGAGTTCCAATTTGGCTTCCCTTGATTATAGTAAGTTTGATTGCTCTTCTGATATGGCCTAACAAAATTATTCCTCCTCTGATTTATAAAACAGAGTTGTTCTACGGTTCCTTCAGCTACTGGGTCTTAAATAGCTACCTTACATGAGGGTAAGAGGGGACATTTATCAGTGGAATGGTCATCGGTGCAGAGACCACATACTTCTATTGTGATCAAGGTGCATTGCCCCTTCTCATGCTTCTTTCTACAACGAGGACAAAATACTGCCAAGGCTTGGTTAATTTCATCCTGTTTCTTTTTTATTCGAAGAGCATCAAGTTGCATGGCTAGGGATTGCAGTATGTCAGTTTTCATGTAATCCAGCAGGTTTCCTAAATTAGATTTTGTAAGTGTTGGTGTCGAGGATGATGATCCACCAGTGGTTGTATGTGTATCCCTCGTCCCATTCTTAGTTTTCCTAGATCTTGAGTAGTTTTTGAAGATTTGCAGGATCTGGTCAAAATATTTTTGGAATATATCTCCATCTCCAAGGAGATTTAAGACTTCAAAATTCTCCTCTTTTACATCTCTGAGAAGGACAAGTTTTAGTGATTCAGGATCCAATTTGCAATGGCTGGCTCGTTTGTAGCTGAGTTGAAATCTTTGGGCATAATCTTCTAATGACTCTCTATCTCCTTGTTGCATCTTAAAGATTTCATCCCTAGTATATTTGGCTTTCTAGTTGTCCCTATATTTTTCTAAGAATGACTGTTTCATTTGATCCCAACTAAAGATACTATTTCCTTCAAGGCTCATGAACCACCAAAGTGATAGGTCTTTCAGTGTGGAAGGAAAAAGCCTTAGCTTTTGTGCATCAGTAGTGTAATCAAATGATCTACAAACTACCTCAAATTCAAATAGGAATGTGTCAGGATCTTCTGAATTCAAACCATGAAAGTTTGACATATTATTTGGATGTATGTTCTTCATTCTGGCATCTTCAAGAGGTATGCTAATGGGAAAAGTGAAAAGCTCCCTGGGTTCCTCTTCTTTGTTTTCCATTGAGTTGTTCGAGCTAGACCTGGTAGTGAAGTTTTCTCTGTTTGGGTCGTATGTGTGGTCAGTTTCGTCTTCAGAGTGTACCAAGTCAAACTGAGAATGGTCAGAACTGTTATTACCGTTCTTGCTCATGGGGTTCTTGGGCAGAAAGAGGCCAAATCTATCCCTTTGTCGATGAGGCATTCATTGGTACAGATATTTATGTTTTTGTTTTATGTAATTTTTGTTTTCTTTTTGTGGTTTTTAGGTGATGTCTCCTAAAAGATTTAGCACCTCCCCGATAGCAGCGCCAAAAAGTGATGAGCTCCTAATATGGATTCCTAATGAGGGAAGCTATACCAAGAGCCTACTTTAAATGTCAACCCGGGGAACGTACAAACTTTAGAGGTGCATGCACTATCTGTGCTCTTATAGGATAATATCTGTCAAAGTTGGATGTTGATATCGATGTTCTAAAGGTTTTCTACTAAAGATGTAAACTGGTTATGCTACGGAATTAAATACTGGAAAGCAATAAATCTAATTAAAAGAATTAAAGTACCAAAAGCAGTAAATATGTTCTAAGAAATAAAGATACGAAAAGCAGTAAATCTGTTCTAAGAAATAAAGTAGTAAATCTATTTTAAATACTTGAAATGCTTAAAGTGAAGGAGATGATCTTATGAAATTACTCAATGCGGAATGGTAAATCTAGAAAATGAAAATGTCATAACAGATCTATTCTAAGATTTGGGAAAACGAAGTCTGCAGTTACTTTATACCTAAAACTAGAATTCTGATCTAAACCATTTTAAATCCCAAGACTAACATTGAAGTGCAATTGTTTCGAGCTATCCATCTATTACTAAAGAAATTGATCACGATGAGAAACAGTTAAAAAAAACCTCAGATATAAACCATGATATTGAAAGCAAAGCTAATACACATGCAATCGTTGATTCAAATATGCGTCGAAAGAAAGAACCTACAGGACTACTGAAAATGTTCTGCTGTACTATAGAATGTATTATAAACTACTACATAAATAATAAATCATTCAAGCACTTCCATATGTAATAAAACTGTTCATCAATGTAAAACGCATAATTCAAAGAAATACCTGCAAATAGAAATCTCCTGATCTACGTGTTGGAGGGGCCCTCCCCAACCCGTACTCAGAAGAGAATAAAACTTAGAAACACTGGCTGGAATTAATCATCAATCTCTTATTAAAATATAAAATCCATGTCAAAACAAAGGTCTATGCTTCTCAGTATTGATAGGGCAGAAATGTTAAAACAATGTTTTTCTCAAAATAACAGCAGGGGCCTCTCGCTACCCGAGAGTTCCATATTTATATGATTTAATGCTGATCCTAACTGATTGTCAAAATGTCGATTCTTCTTGAAAGTGGGAGTGCATCCTCTATAAATAAGGAAACAGGGCACCGAGCTTGGTGATCCTTTAGTCTTCTACACGTCCATCCTTTAATGACCTCGAACCTACTCAATCACGCTTGGTTTCCATATAATTAGTTTATTTGATACACATTCTAACATACAAGAATAATCATAAAAACAATTTCATTAAATAATTAAAGTAAAACACTTTTCCCACAATTGAGTGTGTTTCTCCGTCATTGCTTGAGATGGACTGTGGAAAAAGGGTTATCAAATACCTAAAAATTGGACCCATCACTTACCGTCGGCTGGCTCTCCTCGCCTTGGATTAAGAGTCCGTTTCACGCCATTCTTCCACACTGTGATTTTGTTAGCTCGACCATCATAGATCATCTTACGATCATATTGCCATGGCCTCCCTAACACCAGATGGCATGCATCCATGGGAACTACATCACACAGCACACTGTCCTCCAATCCTTCAACTCTGAAGTTGATCAGGCACTGTCTGGTCACCTTGACATGATGTCCATTCTGCAACCATGAGATCTTGTAAGGGTGTGGGTGTTCACAACACTTCAACCCGATGTTGTCAATGACTTCTGTCGACACAAGATTCTCTGTACTCCCACCATCAACTATGGTCTTGCAACGCCATTCTCCGATCCACACCTTCATTCAAAAGATCGCCTTCCATTGCGCTTGTTCCACCGGATCACGATGATCTACATGGATCAAAGCTCTCTGAACCGTCAGATTTCGGTTCTTCTTTTTCTCACCTCCATTGCTATCTGATGCCAATTCTTCCCTCTCGTCGACTTGATCCTCCTTTCGATGCATGGGTTTCGATTCTTCTACAGCATGTAGGTTTTCTGGACATTCATATTCCTTGTGTCTCGTTCCTTGACATTTGTAACAGATTATAGCTGGTATGTTAGCTCCTTTCTTGTTGGATGGACCATTTCGACTATATGCGCCTCGACCGCGGTTCTCATGATCATCACGTCGGTTCTCTTTCTCTCTTTCCTTCGTCGATGTCCCTTCTGTGTGTCGACTATCTTCGACACCTTATTTCTTGTAGACGCTGCCTTGACCTTTCATGGAGACAGTATTTCCACCCCGACTAGTCATCCTACCTCTGGTCGCTGTGGATTTTCTTGATAGTTTCTCTTCTGCCTTCAGAGCGAATTGATAGGCTTCCCCGACTGTTCTGAATCTCTACATGCTGAGTTCATCCTGAACAACATATTTCAATCCGTTTACATATCTAGCGACAACTTCTTCTCCTTCATGAGTCTGTCCTCACTGAATCGACAATCGGTAGAACTCCTCCATGTACTCTTTCATAGTCATCTCTTTTTGTTGAAAGTTTTGTAGCTTCCGAAACAAGGAAACCACATAGTCATTCGGCAAGAACTTTCCCTTCAGCTTAGCAACCATCCTATCCCAATATTTGATTTTCTCCTTGCCTTTCTTGAGTCTATCAGCTTGTACATTGTCCCACCACAACGAGGCATGACCCTTCAACCTTAGACATGCAGTCTTAACCTGTTTAGGATCCTCGATTTGCTCTACATCGAAATATTTCTCCATCTCTCTGAACCAGTTGATCAAGTCTTCTGGGTCCAGGCTTCCTAAGTACGTACGCACATCTATCTTCTCCTGACCTCTCATTTCTGTCGAAAGCTTGATGAGTTTCTCCTCTGGTTCTTCTACTGCAGCTTCCCGAGCTTCCACTTCCTCGACTTCCTCGTCGTTGTGGTCTAGCGCTTCAGGAATGCATCCATGCCTCTAGTTTTCTTTGATCACTGCGACTTCCTTTGTCAAAGTCTGCATCATTCGGATGCATTCGTTGAACATCTCATGATCCACTGTGATGGCTGCTGCGCCACGTGCTCTCCGTCCTCGGACATTAACGCCTCTATGAGCCATTTTCGACTTCTGCTAAAAATTCTCACGCTTTCTGGTTCTGATACCAACTGACGCAAGTCAGGTTGGTATGGTCTTCTCTTCTCCAACCGGACTCGCCTCTAGGCTCTGATACCAACTGACGCAAGTCAGGTTAGTATGGTCTTCTCTTCTCCAACCGGACTCGCCTCGAGGCTCTGATACCAACTGACACAAGTCTCCTTATAGAAATAAGGTTCTTGCTTAACAATACACACGACACAAACCATAATGCTCACACAAACAAGGTGTAGAACAAGATGCATGGATTGGCTTATATTACTTCTCTGAAATCGGTTACAATATAAAATAACTGTAAGCAAATAACTAACTACAGTCGGCCTCAGCCGTTACAACATCGAAGTAACTATGGTGTGTTCTCCCTGTGTGTCGACCTCAACCTCTCCTGGTTCACCACGGAACTCTGAGCTATGGTTCGATCTCAACACTCTGCACTCGGCCAGTGTGACTCTTCACAACTCTCTCGGCTCTGTGCTCTACTCTCTCTGCCTTTCTCTTACTTGTCTCTCTAGACTGAAGACCTCTTCTTCCTCTTCTACTCTACGGGTGCTGTTTCCAAGATTATTACAATCCTGAGACATGCGTTCCCTCCACTCGCCGATCCTATCCAAATCCTGTGAATCTGCACTGTCAGCTTCTATCCGTACTGCACAGCCTCTATCCATGACGTCCTCTGTCATGTCCTTCAGCAACTCGCAATAACTGTAATAACTTCCTCAGCAACCCCGAACGGCTACTGGTACAGTCCCTTGACTTTTCTATCTTTCCGACCCTGCTATAGCAGTCAGTCATATCTCGAATATCTTGTCGATTCACTCCTTCCCATTACACTCGACTTCGCCAAACCCTGTCGTGTCGTAGTTCAACCACTTGTCGACTACCAGACCTCTCACATCACTCGTCATCTATCGATCATTCCCTGTCGATCGTCGACCTCCCGTAGCATCTGTTGTTCCTTCAGTCGGCCACACCTTGACTTCTTTTGCCTGACTTGTTGACTTCGACAATTCAACCTGCTCCCCGCACCAGTGGTCATCGGCACTCCCGCTGGTCGGCTCCCTTCGGTCGATCAACTTCGACTGATCTGCCTAGGTCCCGATGCTCCTACATCATATATATTGAAAGTTTTTTTGGTAAATAAATTGTGGGCTATATTTTAAGAATGAAAAAAAGAGTTTAGTATAAAAAATTCACCTAATAAATTTTAAAACCCCGTAAAATTCACTCGTGGGATAAAATCCACCCCTAAAATCATCTATGTAGCAAATAATAAGGATGATGATACTCATGTCAATGTTGTTTGATAACGATGATGATGCTGGTCATTTTTATCACCATTGGCACCAATGACTTCATTGTAGATTATTTTATGGACCCAATTAATCCATCGTACTTTATAGTTTCCCAATTCATAGATTTTCTATAGCACATGTTGTCTGCATATATTGAGGCTTGAATACCTCACTCAAATATCTGTAATTGAAATAATTGCAAAAAAGAATATTTAATATATTTTTCTTGACATTAGTTTTGCAGGAGTTGTACAGTTTGGATGTGCGTAGACTTGGAAAAATAAACCTACCTCCTTTAGGCCATCCACCCTTTGTAAAGATATAGAAAATCAAAGTAGGTGGAGAGTGCACAGAGGAAGTGAATGAGATCACACCTGAATTTAATGCAAAAATCATATCGACTATTAATGGACTGAAACCTAAGTTTCCTCGATTCAAAATTTTTTCTCTCACATATTATGACATTGATTTAGATGCTATTAAAGATACAATTAAATATGGTATGGTGAAGTTATTGTTTTTTAATCTTAGATTATTTTAATTTTGTATTTATAACTATATGTTAGTTTGTTTTATTATAGTTTTAATTATATAATAATTAATGAGTCATAAAACTATAAATATTGTATAATAATAATATAAATTCTATCATTGATTTGAGGGTGTTAATTTAGTAGGATTTGAAGCTATGGGAAAAGATTGTTGTGGCACTATTGTTAATATAGCAAGATTTGAAGTTACTTGTTTTGGTTGTGCTTGACTGAGTTTGACCCATTTACCTTTAAAATCAAAATATTATCTTAAAAAATAAATATATTTAATTTTAAATATTATATTAATAAATTTCACTAAATTTTAAATAGAGATTCATTTTTTTATCATCTTTGTAATTATGTTATATATTACAATTTATATTTACAGAATATGAAATTAGTAGTTTTTTTAAATTACAATAAGTTTTTAAATTATAATATATAATATACAATTTTAATTAGAACATTTTTTTTAAATTTGTTGGATATGTAGGAGGTTATTAATTTGGTAGTTTTAAAGTGTACATATATTTTCTTCAATTTAGTTGATGATAAAGATGATAGTTATTAATGTTTCGTGAAATCAACTTTTATTTATATGACCATAAAAATAGATATTTAATGTGGGTGTACATGTTACATTTTGAGAGAAAGGGATTTTCATGTTGAAATCTCTTAATGTCACAAAGATGGAAATTATTTTGTCCTACGATTTTATTAGGAATTGTACAACACTTGTTTCACTATAGAACTCATGAGAGTTTGTTCTTATTTTTTCAATATTGATTTTCTTCTTTACGTTTATTCCTTGATTTAATTTGCATTTTTTATTTTTGGCTTCTTATAATTTTGAGAGGTGCATTTTGATAAATATGTGTGTTACCTTTGGAGGACATTAATTGATTATGAGTGTACAAAATCTATATATGATGTGAATAAGTGACTACGAATTAGTTGAATTAAATTTATTATTGGAGCTTAAACATGTCTCATCTCAATTTGTAATGCACAACAAACATGTTCTATTTCACATGTGAAATTTGAGTTGGAGAAATATAATTTTATTATAAATAGTATCTTCAAAGTTATAATCTATTTTTCATTTATAAAAGTTATATAAATTATGTTGAAAATATATGGAGAAGATGAATGGTGATACCTATCATCTTTCTCCATTAATCAATAATGTTGATGTGCTAGTGTTAGAATAACAATATTAATTGTTTTTCATAGTGTAGTCATATATATATATATATATTCAGTTTGTAGTAAAAATAATATACATTGTCTTTTTCTCGAGAGGAGTCACCACTATTCTAGATAGGAAAAGAGTCTCTAGAACTACTGCAAAAGGATATAGGAGTATGTAGTCTATGAACCATAAAACGGTGTAGTTGATCCTATACCATTGCAAAAATTGGTTTGACCATTTATAGAAACCTAAATATTAAAAAGAAAAAAGAAAAGACAAATTTTAAAAGAGGTAAACCATAAGGAGCCTCTGCAGTCGATCTTTAATAAATTCCTCCTACTCAATAAGGGACCTGACCTAGAAGTATGAAGCCAATTTTGATAACATGTCCTCCTCTTGGTTTAAATCGTGTTAGATGCAGGAATATGAGATCCATTTGAAAGGATCTACTTCCTCTATCAAGTTACAATGAGGCCTTAAACTCAAATTTTCTTATTTATACTTACTTTAGGTTGATTCAATAACCACTTTTGAATCGAACATAACCTATAGTTTCTTCGAAACACTTTGGGATACACTTCTCAACAAGAGTTAGAGAGTGAACAACTTTGATTTCATGTTCAATGGTCCACCTAATGTATATTGCATTTTGAAGACATGAGCAAAGTTTAGGAAAAAAATATCACATGTACCACTAGATGAGGGATGGTTTTGGTTTTTGTCGTTAAAGTATAACCACCAAATGTGGGATGGCCCTGAATGGCGCCATTAAACTACCCCCACGCGATATGAAATTCTATACTTGATAACCAATTCCTTACACCTTTTTGGTTTAATTTTGATTTTATAATCTAAATTCTATGAATTATTTTATGCATCCATAGCTCTGGAGGAATAGTCATGTTCTGGAAGATCTTCACATTCCAAATCCACCAAATCCAATAGACCAAAATATTTGGTAAAACTCCATACTCGTTTACTACATTTGATAGCCATTCCTTAACGCATCCTTCAACAAAATCTTCCTCCCATTACCATTTAGATGGATTTTTTATCACCTTCTGAACTTCTTTAGTGAATACACATTCCAAAAACAAGTGGTTCATCATTTCATGCTCCTAAGAACAAATATTTCACTAGCTGGGGCAACACCATCCTCGTTTGATCTCATTATCCCATTTTAAAAGCTTTTTTACTAAAGATAGACATAATGTTATATTCCCCTTCAATGTGCAAGGTATTTTCCACATAGTACACCACCATAAGCTTTTCTCCCACGTGAAAGATTCCTCTTATGATGCCTCATGGGCCAATTTGGTTGTTAAAGATCGTGTCACTTTGTTCCTAGACTTGCACATGATGTCCCTTTCATTAGTTAATTTTTATAATCTTCCCATTTACTGCACCTATTATTTGCCGCACCTACTAGACTAAGGTCATAGGCCAATTCCCAAGATAAAAAGAATTGTGAGGAATTCTTTAAAGAAAAATGCTTATTATATTGTACCATGGTTTGTTTTTATAATGTTTCAATAATGAATATATATATATATAATCCTTTACAATAATAAATAAATCCAAATAATTTAGATCTATATCAATTATATGCATAATATCTTTTTTAGAATTAATTAAAATTTCATAGTTACTTTTAATTTTATTTTTTTTATAAAAAGTTGTGATAAAAATGATGTAAAATGTTTTACTTTTTAATATCTTTTTAGTTTACATATTTTTTATTTTTTATTTTAATTACATAATTAAAATTACAATATCATTCGAAAGCAAATTTAAGATATTTTAAAAGGTTTCGAACTGTTTGTATAATTAAAATTACAAATCAAATATTGAATATTTACAATTAATGATTATAGTAAAAATTAATTAAAATTATAAATATTTATAAATTGATGATTAAAGTGAAAACTAAATTACATTTTCAGAAATACAATTTGAATTGACATTTCTTGGAATCTCCAAAACTTACTTGAGTCATTATTAATATATATTAAGTTTTTATTCTATTTTAAAAAAAAATCATGGTTACATTTAGATTTGGATTTTGATGATTCCTTTTCATGGAATCCAAATTACAATCTAAAATTTCAATTCCATTTTTAAAAAATAAGAAAAAATGGTTAGGTTAAAGTCCCTATCATTACACCACTCCCTTCCATTTAAAATAAATAAAATCAAAAAACAATTTCAGTTAGATATAGGTCTCTGAAAAAACACAAAAGCAACGTGAGCTTGAGGTGTCACACATTGATCTCGGCGGCCTATAATACATCTTGATTTCGTAGATCGTGTATTTTTAACGGTCTGATTTTTTTGGAGGGAGGGCCATATGAGTGTCACACTATGATAACTACCTCTACCATTATCTCTACCATTGGAATTTTGATTTAACGGTCTGATTTAACGGTCATTCGTGGAACCGAATGGAAAAATGATCAGGATCTCATAGAGGACTTTGATGTGACGCCGAGCTTGTTTGATGTGAGTAGAACTGGACTCTGGAGGCATTTCATATGATGGTCATGATTTTCCCCGACTATGAGCCCAATGCCACTGCAACACAGAGAACCATTTCCTTTCCATGCAGCGAGGTTCGAATCCTGCAGCCCAACGGGGTCTATATGTTCCATGGACAGGGCTTCATGGGACTGGGACGGAGGCCGAGGAGTTTCTACGGTCTCCGAATGGGATCTAGTTTGCGGCCAGAAATACAAACTTGGGTTTCTGCAGTCTGCCTTTTTTGTTGGGTGTTTACTCAGTAATTGATAGTTTCTGATTTCTTGATTTATTTGGGTACCTGTCGGATTCTTCGCTTGGACGGAAGGGTGATGCGTCTGCAATGCAATTCTCGGCTTTCTGACGGCCTTGTGGCCGAATTTCTGGGTTTATTTGATACTCCGTCTGTTGACGGGTATCAGCAGTGGCGGCGTTGGATTGTCTTCATTGGTTTTGGCAACAAAGCCTGTCGATCCGTCCAAGAGAGGACCGGTGGTCATGTCGTCCTTTTACTTCTTTTCCTTCGGCATAGCAGTTCTTCCTGCTCTGTCCTACCTTTTTGCCTGCTCTGTCCAATTTATATCTGAGCATTTTCGTCAACGGAATCGCAGAGATGCCTGCATTTGCTCTGACGGCGGTCATGTTAGATAAATTCAGAAGGCGAGCGCTACTCATATCTGTGATGCTGGTGAGTGGAGTGTCTTCTCTATTGGGTGGCCTGACTTCGGTCCTACTCCACATTCACGGTTCGAATCCCAACTCCATACTGGCCATGCCAAATTCGGTAACTGGGCGCATGTGAGGATTTGTGAGCGGCATGTAGTTAGCATGTGGCGTGGTAGGAATCTTTGGCATGGCATGGGATGTGACTAGAACTAGTGGCATGGAAAGATGAAGCAATTGATTGAGGTGTCCCTATGCTGGAAATGGTGATGATGAGGCAACTAACTGAACTGGATGGTCTACCGTATAACCCGAAGGGTTCTAAGCTGAATCGTAGGAACGCCGAAGCGAGAAACCTTCATGCTTCAGAATGCTAATCTCCACGGCCACCCTGCTATGAAAGCTAATCCCAAGTGCCTTTGTTTTGCGAGCAATCGTGGGACGCTCCAACTGGACTATCCAATCTGTAGGTACATACTCCTTTACTCTCTCCCTTCCAAGATGGTTATTGGAAAATGCGAAGGAACGCTTCAAAATATGCTATTAATTAAATTGATTTATTAGGCATCACTAAACATTATGGTTCTATGAAATGTGAATTATGAATTCATTATCGTAATTATTTCTCTTACTTTAAATATTAAAATAAATTTTTTAATTTTGTTTGAATGTTAAATTCAAAATATTATAAATATTTTTAAAGTTTGTTAATAAAACTTTATTTATTTTATTATGATGTTTTTATTTAATTTTGTTTTAAATATTAAAATAAATTTTTTAATTTTGTTTAAATGTTAAATTCAAATATTATAAATATTTTTAAAGTTTGTTAATAAAAGTTTCTTTATTTTACTATGATGTTTTTATTTGAGAAGGAGGGGGAGGAGGCGGAGGAGGAGGCGGGGGGCAGAGGAGGAGAGGCCGAGGGAGGGTGAGGGAGGGGAGGAGGCGGGGGGGGGAGGGCAAGGAGGAGGAGGAGGTGGGCGGGGGAGTGGGTGGAGGGGGGGGTTGAGGCGGAGGCGGCGAAGGAGAGGGAGGTGGAGGAGGTGGAGGGCGAGAAGTGGGAGGCGGGGGTGGAGAAGGGGGAGGCGGAGGGCGCGGAGGGGGAGGATGGGGAGGCAGGGAAGGAGGACGAGGGGGGCAGCGGAGGGGGAGGGGGAGGGAGAGGCAGAGGCGGAGGAGGCAGAAGTGGAGGAGGAGGTGGGGGGGGGGAGGCGGGGGGGGGAGGCGAGGGAAGGGGGAGGAGGAGGAGGAGGCAGGGGAGGGTAGGCAAGCGGTGGAGCGGGGGGCAGGCAGAGGATGAGGAGGGGTAACGTAGAGGGAGGAGGAGGGGTAGGTGGGTGAGGCGTAGGGGGAGGAGGAGGGGGAAGCGAAGTGGGAGGCAGAGGCATAGGCGGAGGGTGCAGAGCGGGAGGCAGATGAGGCGGGGGAGGAGGGGGAGGCAGGGGAGGAGGGGGAGGGGGAGGTGGGGGAGGAGGAGGCGGCAGAGGAGTGGAGAAGGAGGAGGTGGTGGCGGAGGAGGAGGTGAAGGTGGATGTGGTGGTGGAGGTGGTGGGGGGGCAGGTGGTGGGGAGGTGGTGGAGGAGGAGGACATGGGAAGTGTCACAGGGGAGGAGGGAGTTAGGGGGGCAGGGTATGGGAGGAGAAGGGGGATGCGAGGGAGGAGGAGGAGGTGGGGGAGGAGAAGGGGGATGTGGGGGAGGAGGAGGAGGCAGGCGAAGGATTGGCAGAGAAGGAGGGTGAGGGGGAGGACGAGGCAGGCGAAGGAGTGGGCAGAGGAGGAGGGTGAGGGGGAGGCAGAGGTGGAGGAGGAGGCGGGGGGAAGGGTGAGGGAGGGGGGAGGGTGAGTAGGAGGAGGAGGAGAAGGGGAGGGGGCGGAGGAGGAGGAGGTGCGGGGGAGGCAGGTGGGGGAGGGGGGGGGGAGGCGGGCGAGAGAGGGGAGGGGAGGCAGGCTGGGGAGGCAGAGGGGTAGGAGGGGGAGGAGTAGGGGGCGGCAGAGGTGGAGGTGGAGTGGGAGCAAGGGGAGGCGGGGGAGGAGTGGGAGGTAGGGGAGGCAGGGGAGGAGGCGAAGGGGGAAGAGGGGGAAGTGGGGGAGGAGGCGGCGATGGCGGAGGAGGAGGCGATGGAGGAGTGGAGGTGGCAGAGGCAGTGGTGAAGGAGGAGGTGGTGGCGGAGGTAGTGGTGGAGGTGGTGGAGGGGCAGGTGGGGGGGGAGGTTGTGGAGGAGGAGGTGGAGGAGGAGGACATGGGAAGTGTCAAAGAGGAGGAGGGGTAAAAGGGGAGGAGGTAGTTAGGGGGAGAGGGTATGGGAGATGGGGATGAGGGAGAGTGTGAGGGGAGATAGGGAGTGAGAAGGGGGCATGGGGAGGAGAAGGATAGGGGTAGGGGGGGAGGAGGGATGCAAAAGAAGGGGGAAGTGGGAAGGGGAGAGGGAGGGGGTTTGAGTAGGATGAGGAGGTGGAGGAGGAGAAGCGGGAGGTGGGGGAGGAGGAGGCAGGTGGAGCTGGAGGCGGAGGGGGAGGGGAGGAAAAGGCAGAGGAGGAGGAGGCTAGGGGGTAGGGTGAGCGAGGGTGGAGGAGGAGGAGGAGGAGGTGTAGGGGAGGGGGTGGAGGAGGAGGATGTGGGGGGGGTAGGTGGGTGGGGGACGGGGGGGAAGGCCGAGGAGGAGGGGGGGGGCAAATAGGGTGAGGATGGGGGGGAGGCTGGGGAGGAGGGGGAAAAGGGCGAGGCATGGGAGGTAAGGGAGGCGGGGGAGGAGGGGGAGGTAGGAGAGGAGGAGGAGGGGCCAAAGGGGGAGGTCGTGGAGGAGGTGGCGACGACAAAGGAGGAGGCAGTGCAGAAGTGGAGGTGGTAGAGGCGGTGGCGGAGGAGGAGGTGGTGGCGGAGGAGGATGTGAAGGTGGAGGTGGTTGTGGAGGTGGTGGTGGAGTTGGTCGAGGGGCAGGTGGGGGGGAGGTGGTTGAGTAGGAGGTGGAGGAGGAGGACATGGGAAGTGTCAGAGGGGAGTAGGGGTAAAAGGGGAGGAGGGAGTTAGGGGGAGAGGGTATGGGAGATGGGGATGGGGGAGAGAGTGAGGGGAGATAGGGAGTGAGAGGGGGACATGGGGAAAAGAAGGAGAGGGGTAGGGGGAGAGGAGGGGTGGGGAAGAAGGGGGGAGAGGGAGGGGGTTTGAGTAGGAGGAGGAGGAGTAGGAGGGGGAGGGCTATAATGACTAGGAAGGGGGACTAGGAGGTGAAATAGGGAGGAGGAGGGGGAAGAGGGGAGGGGAGGAGGATGAGAAGGGGAGAGGGAGGAGGAGAAGAGAGCGGGGAATATGGGAATGAGGAGGAGGAGTTAGGAGAGGGAAGAGGGGGACGGTAGTGGCCAAGGGAAATGGGAGATAGGGAGTCAGCGGGGGATGAGAGAGGGAGTGTTAGGGGTAGGAAGGGGGCAGGTGAGGGGTGGGAGTACGGGGATGGGAGAAGGGAAGTGGGATGAAGGAAGAAGAGTAGGAAGGAGGAGGAGGAGGATGAGGGGGTAGGGGGAGAGGAGGGACGGGTAGGAGGACATAGCAGGAGGAGGAGGAGGAGGGAGAGGGGGAAGAGGAGGGGTAGGGGATTGAGGAAAAGGAGGAGGAGGAGGGAGGAGGTGCAGGGATATGAGAGAGAGAAGGGGGAGGGGAGAGGTAGAGGATGAGAGGGAGGAAGGTGTAGGGGGGATGTGGAGAGGGGTAGGATGAGGGGGAGGGTGAGTGTCACGGGGATGAGGACAGTGAAAAGGAGGAGGAGGAGGGAGGATGTGAAATGATGAGGGAGAGGGGGGGGAGGGGATTGAGAGGAAGAGGTGGAGGGGGAACGACGGGTTAGAGGGAGAGGAAGAGGAGGAGGGGATGTGGAGGGGATAGGGGGGAAGAGGAGAAGTGGAGGAGGGAATTGAATGGATAGGGGGGAGGGGGAGGCAAAGTGGGGGAAGGGAGACATGGTGCAAGGGAGAGAGGGGGAGGATGGAGACAAGAGAGGGGAAGTAGGTGAAGGAGGGAGGGGATATGGGGAGGGGTAGGGGTAGGAAGAGTTGGAGTTAGGATGAGGGGGAGGGGATAGGGGGAGAGGAGGGAGGACGGAGGAGGGAGTGGGAAAGGGAGAGGGAGGGGGGGAGGAGTAGGACAAGGAGGGGAAGGAGGAGGAGGAAGGGGGAGGGGGGGAGAATGAGGAGGATGAGGAAGCAGGAGTGGGAGGAGATAGAGGGAAGAGGAGGAGGGGGGGAAGAGGTTGAGTAGGGTGGGAAGGAGTAGGACAAGTGAGGATAGGGGAGAGTAGGACGGGGGAGGGAAGAGAAAGATGGGAGAGGGGTCAAGGGGAGGAGGAGGGGGAATCAGTAGGTTGGAGGGGGTGCGAGAGGACGAGAAGATGGAGGGGGATTTGGGGTGCAAAGATGGGGATGGGAGGGGGGACCATGGGGAGGAGGAGGGGGGGAGTTGGAGGGATGAGGATTAGGGGCAAGGGGTAGGAGGGAGGATAAGGATAAGGAGGAAGGGGGAGGGTGAGGTGGGATGGGAGAAGGTGGAGGGTAGGAGGACGAGAAAGAGGTAAAGGTAGGAGGCAAGGTGAGTGGGTGGGGGGAGTAGGACGGGAAAGAGGGAGAGGGAGGAGGGACATAGAGAAGGGTGAGTGGATAAGGGGAGGAGAAGTAGGGAGGGAGATGGGATGAGGAGGAGGAGGAGGAGGAGGAGGAGGATGAAGATGAGAGGGGTGGGCCTAGTAGGGAGGATGAGGCATAGTGGGAGGGGGAAGGGGCAGAGAGCGAGGGGAGAGGTTGGGAGGAGGAGGGGGATGGACGGAAGGTAGGAGGAGTTTTATTGTATTTTTAATATTCATATTAAATTTAACAATTTATGCAATATAAATTTATTCACACAAAACTTGTTTGGTGTTATTATTTAGTGAATAAGTATTCCAAAACTTTTTTGGACTTTGTATAGATTTATTTTATTAATCAAACAAAATCATTTGGACACAATGAGTACATATGTTCTCAACCATTAGGCCCACTCAAGATGTTCAATTAAAATTTATAATTTATTAATTCATAAAAAATAATTTGAATTTAAAATTTTCATCTTTAAATTAAAATGATATAAATATATCATGTCACTAAATATAATTTATTAAACTAAACTATATCTATTTAACTATAGACACTTAAAAATTTACATAAATTTATTATTATTAGTTTTTAAATAATAATATTCTTTTTATGATTTAAGTAAATATTCTGCACTTCTAACTTTTTTATATAGTAATGCCTTTAAATAATAATTTAATTTACATCCCTTTAATTTACAACCCTTTAGATATTAATTTAATTTATACATTTCTTTTACATTGTAAACTTTAATAGGAGAAAGAATATATATATATATATATATATATATTAAATTACATTTACTACATATTAAATAATTTAAAATAAAATGTAAATATACTTTTTTTTTTTAGTTTTATTATATAAAAAATGGTTTTATATAAATCAGGTAGCATGTGTGGATACTAATCAATAATGATTGTCCCCGTCAATTATTTGATAATAATTTTTGACATTTAAAAAAATAAATATACATAAAAAAATTCCAATATTTAAAAAAAAAAATTATATTATAAATTGAGGTTTACTTTTTTGGGGACTTTACTGTAGGTCATGATTCATAAGAGTACCTACGACTAAAATGGAATTTGAACATGATAGCATCCATATGTTTAAATTCAAATAAAAGTATACAATAACACATCTATATGCTCACTCCTTTTTGGCACAACATGGACCCCATGTTAAAATTACAAAAACTCAAAGTGAGGAGGTTTTCATCAAGTGGTGATTACGCTTTGCTATAAGTATCACAAAATATTTTTCTTCTAAAGAAATAATTTGAATTTAGACCATTGGAACAATATTCATAATCTAAACTCTTGAGGTTGAATTTTAATTTTCCCATATTTTTCCTGAAAATCAGAATTTGAATGGACAGTTGGAAGACAATAACATGCTTAATCTAAATTTTGGAGGCTGAATTTGAATTTGGCTAATTGAAAAATAGAATTTGAATATGGACCGTTGGAAGACAATAACATGCTTAATCTAAACTTTGGAGGCTGAATTTGAATTTGGCTAATTGAAACATAACAATATTTTCTGATAACTGATAATTGAATGGGATTCAAGTAGATAACTAAATGGGATTCAACAATTTAGAACATTTTATCTTTAATTCCAATTCATTAATATCTTTCCTCTTTTAACATTTTTATTGACTCTTATTTATTTATTTTCTCTTGCTTTCTTTTCTTTTCAAATGTTCACTCTAAAATAATGTATTTTGATTTTTTTTTTTTTTTTTGTGTTCACTTTGGAATGACATAATAATTTTGTGATATTATATGTATTTTGCATTAAAGAAATCAGATCTTACATGTGTAAAGCTTAGCTACAACTCTAGCATGCGAGCTATCTTGATGTGACCAAGATGTGGAATGTTTATGTTGAATGGAGTGTAACATTTCCAAAATTATTATTGACAAACTATGCTACTGAAAATTTAAACAAAATTTAAGACAATCAAAATAAGACACTTACTTGAAATAAAGGAAACTGATTGCTTGGAGAATCAACTCCTCCCAACCATAGAAGAGGGAAACTCAACTGTTTTCCGAGCTCCAACCCCGATTTGGATCACCACCATGCACTAGAACGCAAGAAATCACTTCCTCGTGTCACTCTCTCTCAGAGTTCGTAACAAGCAAAGATGGACTTATGAAAAGAGATAACACTGAACAAAGTTCCTCCATGCACCACACAGTGTCCTATGCTATCTGAGTGCACAATTATATATAGTTTCTCCTAGGTCTTTTTCCATCCCAATCAAATCTCCAATCAATCCATAAATCCCTTGGGTTTAGGATCTTGTCTAGTTGTTGAGTTTTAGATTGGATTTGATTGGTAAAGATATCTCTAGCTTGCTTACACATGTTCTCTTGTGCCATGGTGGTGTCCCCTCATTTAGCTAAACTCTCCAAGTGCCTTTTTCTTTTTTATTTAATAAAAAATACTTTGTTGTGCAAAGTGTCACTTTGTGTTTTTGAGTTTTTAATTAACTCTTACATAAAATAATTGTCACAACTATTAAATCAAAATAAAATAAATAATAAAGTTTTGGGGTATCACATTTCTCCCCACCCTATTCTTAACACCGTCCTTGGTGTTCTTTATTCTGAGCTCTCTTACTCATTCTGGAACATGGAGGGATATGACTCTCACATTTTATCCTCCATTTCCCATGTTGCCTCTTCAAGGCTAAAGTGCTTCCTATTGCAGTTTTTATTTGAGCGATGGATCGATTTCGTATCATATGTTCCTTCTTGTCTAGGATGCGCCAAGGTTTTAGAACTTTCCCTTGGTCCTATCTGAATCATATTCCAATCAATTATATAAGTAGCATTGTGTATATATCTTCTTAACAAAGAAAACATGAAATATATTATGTACTTTTATATAAAAAAGGGGGGGGAGTGGAACTGATAGGATACCAACCCTATCTTGGCTAACACTTCAAAAAGGTCCATAATACAGGGTGCTAGCTTGGAACACCTTCTCAGGCCCAAGATACTTTTCTTTAGTGATTTACATGATCTCCAATATTGAACTTCTTGGGAGTTCTTTTATGATCTACGTAATTTCTTTCAATGTCCATGACATATATGAAATGCAATTCCTTTCATCATATATACATATATAAATGCAATCCTTCTCAAGACCTATGAGAATCTATGAATGAAAATTCTTTACAATTTTTATGGCTCCATTAACAAGTTCACAGAAGATTAAGCACTAAAATCCTTAGGTCATTTATTCACTTGCATAGTAATTTATGCTTTCATGTTACAAATATATGAAATACATTCATTATACCTCATAATGATTGGTTTGCATCTATCAATAATGCATTTATTAAAACTTTTAATTATAATCATCATTATCATAAGTTAAATGTCCTCTTTCACATTTAAACAATACATTAAATAGACAACACAAACATAAGTAGCATAATACTTAGCTTGTTAGATGACCTTGCGACTGAATGTGTGGCTACAACTTTCCATCAAACCATAGGCTGAATTGCTTGTATCCACATCTCAGCCTGTATCTTCATTTGCCTATTGAAAAGGTCCTTTGTTGTGGTTTGCTACCAAAATTTAAATGTTATCTTGTAATCACCCCCTATTCTGTGCATTTCTTACTATACCAAAATTTTCAACGTTACATTAAGAAAAGAAATAAACAACGAGTGATTATATATATATGTATCTTTGGAATCTTCATCTCAGCTTGAATCACAACCTTACTTTACCTTGTAATTAATTAGAATAATGCATAGGTAAGAGAGATCATATGCTTTAAAAAATTAGAATAATGCATATGTAAGAGAGATCATATGCTTTATTCTCAGCAATAAGTTGAGATGTAACCAAAATCATCAAGAGGGATTAACTATTGAACATAGAATAAGAACTTGTATGCTTATGTATAACTAATCACATGAAAATCATATCCCTTACCAATCCTTCCTAATTCGATATGTTATTTAACCATAACATGACAATTCTTTTAAATTTTTTAGATGTATACTAATCTACATGAACATTATTTTTAACCAGATAGCATTAGTCTATATTGTCAATTTTGTAGCATCCATTCAAGGAATCCTAATTATCATGTCTCTTTTATTTACTTTTGGGCATTTCTGGTACCACTAAAATATACTAAAATTTGAAAAAATTTAAATCTTGAAGAACTTGGAATCTACTTCTTCTTTTTATCATAAATACTATGTATAATCTCTTACAAAATGAACTTATACAACATTTATAATTTAAAACATGTCTTTCTGTATATATAATTATATATTTCTTCTAAGCTTTTATAACATGAAACATAATTTGCTTCTTTATTCTTTTGAGGGCATTACCTATATATATATGTGTGTGTGTGTGTGTTTATATCATCTTTACGATATTTTAATTGTACCAATCATCATGAGAATATATTACAGAACTATATGAAAAAAAAATATACTTATAATTAATATGCAACTTGTAAAATATTTTTTCCATAGTTTTCAAATGTTTTATAAAAAATAGAATATTAAACCAAATATTTTAAAAAATAAAAAATAATTTTTAAATTTTGGAAATACAAATTTCTAATTTTTTATTTGAGGAAAGCTTTGAAGTTACAAATTTTCTCTGGTTTTAAGATTATTTGTCAGAAATAAAAACTTAAGATGATCAAAATAAGACACTTACTTGAAATAAAGGAAATTGGCTGATTGGAGAATCAGCTCCTCCCAACCATAGAAGAGGGAAACTCAACTGTTTTCCCAGATCCACCCCCGAGCTAGATCACCACCCTGCACTAGAACGCAAGAAATCACTTCCCCGCGACACTCTCTCTCAGAGTTCGTAACAAGAAATGATGGACTTATGAAAAGAGAGAACACTCAACAAAGTTCCTCCATGCACCACACAGTATCCCATGCTATCTCAGTGCACTATTATATATAGTTTTTCCCAGGTCTTGTGCCATCCCAATCAAATCTGAAATCAATCCATAAATCCATAGGATTTAGGATCTTGTCTGGTTGTTGAGTTTCAAATTGGATTTGATTGGTAAAGATTTTATTATCTTGCTTACACATATTATATTCTTCCATGGTGGTGTCCCATCATTTACATGAACTGTCCAAGTGCCTTTTTATTTTTATTTAATAAAAAAAATACTATGTTGTTCAAAGTGTCACTTTGTGTTTTTGAGTTTTTAATTAAATCTTACATAAAATAATTGTCACAACTATTAAATCGAAATAAAATAAATAATAACATTTTGTGGTATCACATGGAAGGATTATCTTACTAATCCGACGCAGGGTAGTTAGTTTTTCTTGTTTAGATTCAGGGGATTTGGCCTTCTTTTGTGGATCTATCTTTATCCACTCAATTGTAATTATTTTGATCCCTTAAGGGAAGATAGGGGGTGAACATTGTCGAACCACTAGTGAAATGTCTTTGTTCTAGTCCTTGTAGAACTTTATGTCTCTTGAAGCAGGTTAAATAATGTTTTACAAACTTTTGAATGGAAGGTGGAATGTTTCCTTCATATGGTTTTGGAATAATGTGAGATCATTTTTTCTTATTCTCCTTGTGTTTCCTTTTAATGTAATCATTTCTTAATATGTTTCATATGTCAATAAGTGCATAAGTTAATAAACCATTATGAATTTCTTTATTATGGTGAACTATTGTGACAGGGTGGAGTTAATTTGTTCATGCATCTCTTTTATGATAGGGTCCTTTGTATATTATCATCATTTTGAAATATTAATCTTTTGACTTGATTATTTACTGATTTTAATAACAATCATCCTCAGCATTTGGTTTTGCATCTTTAAACTGGATTAGTTGAATACTTTTTTTGTTTAACTATTCCTAATAGGGGTTCTTCTGAAAAAAATACATATTTATCTGTATTTTTTTCAATGCATATTACTTAATTAATAAGATCAAATGACGAAATTGTAACCCTTATCAAGTAGATTTTCCTGCTTATATTCCCTAACCAAATTTATCCAACTTTCCATTAGATATTTAGGGTCCTTTATTGTAGTAATCACCTAGATTGTAACTCTCCTTTTCAAGAAGCAAAAATCCAAGCCCAATGAAGGCTTCTATTCGTCGGGAGCAGTCATTCCAAATGACTAGGAAATATGGAAATCATTGTGAGTGTTTTTTGAAGTTCCTAGATCATATTGCTTTCTTGCATTGATGATCAGACCAAAACCCTAGAGTCAACACAATATTAAATCCAGCAAAATGTACATCAAAGCATCATATCTACACCATAAAAAATCAATTTAAACTCCAAATAAGGTTAGAGAACTTACTGCTTGTAATGGTTTAATTGAAAGAAATGGAAAGATAATACACAAAATCTAGAACATATAACCTTGATCATCAACAAAATCATAATATTTTCGCTCAAATCAACATTCCATCAGGAGAGTACCATGTTTAGAAGGGGATAAGAGTAAAATATTTGAATTTTTCAACAAATTCCCATACTGACATTAAAATAACTTCTTTCAATATTGACATTATGTTTCCTTCCCTGTTAACGTTTTACACTTGGTACAACATTTATTTATAGTGAGACAACATTATTTGTTTCTTTGACATTTTAAAAAGAGAAGGTTGTCCATCATGCACTAATCATTTCTTAGTGTTATTTATAACTTCTCACAATATTAAGACTAGTAAAATTGGGTATAACTGTTGAATAAACATGAATTATAGTTGCTTTATAATTGAATTTCTAACTATGTCCTTTAACATCTTATGCTATAAAAATAGAACCATAGTTATAAAAATATCATAGGTGATCAAAAAGTGATCTTCAAAATGAGGGACATGCATAGGTGGCATTAAAAAATATAGTGCCATGTTGACTGTACGTGGATTTATAGCAATAGTTAATTGGAAAATGAAAGGTGCTTGCCCGTGAATATAAGTACTTATCAAAAAGTGACCCTACTACATGATTATAACTCAAAGACAACTATTGTGGTAGCCCATCAAATACCATGCCAATTAATTGGTTGTCAATTGTCATAATCCATGGTTGTTCCTTGCAGACTCAATTATGTATTGGATTCCTTTTCTTCAGTTACATTAGAACAAGTGTATTGGAAATCAGAATGGTATGTCAAACCCTGATACTCCAAGCTCATCCCACATCTATTTAATGGGCTTCAAAAATTTGTTAACTGGCATGATGTGTCCTTTAAATTGGCATGTTTACAATTGTACATGAATCTTGAAGGATCAAGAGAGATACATCCGCAACACATTTCAAATTTATACAAAACAAAGTATTTCACATCTATAATTAATTTTCACTCCAATATAGAAATGAATTTTTAGAAATTGCAAAGAATGTTGGATTGTCTTAAAAATCTATCCAATCTAGCTTACATTCTCACATTTCCTTTTTCCTAATTTGATTGTGTACCAACAATATCTTACTACATGTTTCTATGTCCAACCGCTACCAGATGCTCTATGTGTTGATTTACATTGGTTCCAATCCTATTTCTTTGATGCAACCAATGCAATCATCTTGCCTCCAACCTTCCCCCCCTCCCACTCTACCATATCAAAAAACTATCTAGTCCAAGGTAGAAAGGAACGGTTATGTCCAGTCCCAAAGCTTCATTTATCCATTGTAACATCAAGAACATACATGGAAACATCATAAAATACTTGCTAACTAAAGTGATCCGAGAGAAACATCTAGGAACATAGTCCTCCCCTTTATTTTTTAAGGTTGTAGATCCATTTCAAACCTTGTTAATGTAAGGTAGTTTTACAGGTGGAAGTTGACAACCATATCAATTGATTTTAGCCTCACCCAATTGGACATGAAGCTATAGGTATGGTCCTATTCAAACAATGTGTGTGTGTGTGTGTGTGTGTGCACGCGTGTGTGTGTGTGTGTGTGCATGTGCACATGTCTATGGGCGTGTCATGCAATTTTGAGTACTGTATTTAGTACTGTATTTGATGTTTTTGACTTATTCTCAAGTGAAAGATGGCAGTGGAACATGATTATCTTGTAATATCCTGTAGTGAATTGGGATATGCAGTGACCATTGGTACCATGAAAATAAAAAGATTGAATTTTAATGCAGATAGATAAAGATACAGAGGCATGTCCTTTTATCACAGGAAGAGGTAAAAGTTTTCAATCAGAAAAGTGAAGGTTATCTCATTGTCTTGTTGAAATTATATGTACAAATGATCACAATTGTTCAGTACTATTGGGAAATAAAAATGAAGAATCAAGAAAACCCAAGGAAGCTGTAATTAAACAATGCTAACATAGGAATTGTAGGAAGATAGAATGTCTTCAAACTCCCAGAAAATAATGGGGGAATAGCTTGTTAGGCTATAGAATAAAAAAAATAGTAAGTTATGAAGAATGATGGTCATTTTATGATGACTATTTGAAGGTGGAAATCATGGTTATAAAATATATGCAATGAACACTATGTAAAGTACTTGCCTAGAAATGGAGTCTATTTTTGTTGTTACATCATGAAAAAAATGCAAATAGCTCAAAAACTAGTTCATTTTTACAAATTACAAGGATGTTGGTTGTTTCACGCATAGTTTCATGTATTTTCATAGAGAAAAGGATACCCTTGGTTTAAAATTTTCAAAATATGTCCCCTATGTTCCTAAAGTCGTGCGTGTCCATCTTGTTTCGTCTGCTGCAGGCCACAATGAGTTCACTTTCATTTTCTACAAGAAAACATCACTTATGTTATATCTAAAAATGTTTGCTAGAGTTCAAGTAAAATATAACCACTTACATCCTCTATGATCTAGATATATTTGTAGTTCTACAAGTGAGAGGAGCATGTTATCTGCACGGTTGAAAAGAATAAAGAGAATCAAAGTAAACTATTAATTTCATTTGAATGAGATACATTAAAAGTTGAAAAGCAATCTGAAGACCATATAAATCTCTATTTCCCTCACCCGATTGGACAAGAAGTTTTAAGTATGGTTCTGTGCAAATTTTTAAGACATTATATATATGGTATGCAATTTTGAGTGGTATACTTGTTTTTGATTTACCCTCAAGTAAAATATAAGTGGTATAGACTTATATTTCTATTTCTTATCAGGATGTTCATTGTGCATTGCTACCATGAAAACAAGAATGAATTTTGACATAGATGATGCTTAAACATACAAGATTAGTACATAGAAGTCCAAAGATACATATGTAGGGACTTAAAACACATGAAGGAATAAAAGTTGTCAATCAGAAAACAATCTCTATTGTGGGCTATCTCATTGTCCTATTGAATTAGCTCTATAAATGATCGTTATTGTTTAGAATTATTGGGAAATAATAATCAAGAATAAAGAAATCCCAAAGAAGCAATATTGTTTTTTGAGATGCACTTATAGAATTTATTTGGCTAATCTTTCATGCTATCGAGGGAATCTCTTTTCCCTCAAAGTCACGCAGGACTTGTACATGGCCTAATCTTCAGCCACTCAGGATATTTTGAACCCAGGTCTATGCATTAATACAAGCTCGATCACCTCGCTGCTTGCCACTATACCATGCTCCCGTGGGCCAAAGAAGCCATAATTAGACAATTGTTGGCAGAGAAACTCCAGGCAGATTGTATTTCTACAAACATCCTAGAATATAAATAGGAGCACAACTTGTATGGATGAATATCAATAAGAAATTTTTATAGTGTACTCAAGAATGATGGTCATTTCATGATTGACCATGTGAATGTAATATCCCGAATTTGTGGACTAACTATTTTGGTTGTTATATTGGGCCACAACCCCAGCATCTATGTTTTACTTGGAGTATTGGGCATAAGCCCTAACACCTATGATTACCCTTTTATATATATTGACATATCAGGCATGGACCCTGACTGACTTCTTTATTTGAGTGTATACTGGGAAAAAAGGCCCCGATGTTGTATGATGTTCTTCAGCTTTGATATGGGTACAAACCCTAATATAGTGAGATGCTCTTTTGTTACTTACTGTGCAGAGATATGACTTTACATGATTAGACTTATGAGTGTGTTGAGTGTGGACTCAGAAACACACATATAACCTACGTACTGGGCATAAGCCCCGATGTACCTAGAAGAATGTTTATGTACTGGGAGTAAGCCCTGAGGTACATTGAGTGTTGGGCCTAAACACTGGAGCACTCCAAGATTGATAAATGAATACTGGATCTGAAGCCACTTAAAATATTCTAGATGTGCCTCACAAACACATTCTAGCACTAGTGTTGAGCAAAGGCTCTGGAATTGCACTAGCGTAACGCCCATGTGAGAGTGTTCAGTTAAAAGGATTTGAAGAGAACTCATGGTTAATAAATCTCAAGTGTTGAGTCGAGAGGACTCTGAATAACACTTTTGTTTGTCATCACATCTATTCAAATTGATCAAATAAATATTCTTCTATCTATCATCAACTACTGCGGGAACTACCATGTTAAACGAGGGAATCCGACATGCAAAGGGAGAGACTAGAGGTACCTATCCAAGCTTACCAAGACTGTCCAAAGAATTGGACCTCATCCTTAGAAATTTAAAAGAAGTATCATATGAAGGTACATAATTAAATAAAAGATAATTACCAATAGTCTTCTATGAATAACATGTATAAAGGCCTCACGGCTGATATTATTAGTAAGAAATTTAATAATAATGTCGTCATTATTTATTTATGAAATATATTTATTATATATGGTTTATGCATTATTAATATTATTAATAATGTATTAATACTTAAGTGAAATATAATTATCATTATCAAAATTATTGTTATTAAAATTATTATGGAAAGCTTAAATCAAAAGCACTTATAGTTAAACAAGTGAAACAGTCTTAGTTCAAAGAGGACCAAAATATTTATGAAATATATCTTTTAAATATTATTTATTTAATTTAAAGAAACTAATTATTCGAACAATCATAATTCAAGACTCCCCTACATAAAGAGGGCAGACGCCAAGTTTGGGGCATCTGGATCTTGATATTTTCATTACCATTCTCTTATGGTAATCAAAGGGGATTTTTCTGCTCCAAGAACTGAAGCAGTCCACATAAGTTTCCAGATCTGAACTAGCAATAGCCCAAGGACCTCTATATCTTTTGCATGTTGGAATCCAGCCCCGGGGGATCCATATAGAACTAGGAACGGTTGTAGGATCATGGTTGGGAGGAACATGGTAGTCCCAAATTTATCCAGCTAAGAATATCATCCTAACCGGTCAGCTAAATACTATAGGTCTGCATTGTAACGCCCATATTTTGATTAGGCATATTTATCAGTTAGACACACCATACGTTATTCTCTTATATATTATGTTGAACTCAGCTCGACTGAGTAAACTATATTCCGATATGATGGACCTCATTATATGATGTTACTTTGTTTAATGATTTCACCATGATTATGATGTTACTATGTTATGCGGTTACGATGTCATGATCATCATATGATTTATTTATTCTACGATTACAGTATATGTTTATATGTTTTCATTAATAAGATGTGAAATATATGATTCGGTACGTGGATACCATCTTCTTATATGAATTATTGAAGTGTTATATGTCATACGCATCTATGATGAACTAAAAAGGTTACATGAAATAAAATGATTTTTGATAACATGGATCAATTGGCGATCAATGGGAAATGCTTCTATAAAATGTACTTTGCGAAATACTAATCTACAAGACACAAGGGCTACGGGATAACCAGTTACTTGATCTGATATATGGGACACAAAGAAAACTTGTTCGTACAGTAAACCTTAGCAGCCAAGAATGATGATACGATAGCACAAACGGATAATCTCAATAGCAGCAAAGCATGAGTCTATAAGGGCGTAGGCCCAGTATGTTGAGAGGGATGGATGTGTTTCCCACCCTATGTTTCCATGAGACCCGAGGTCATGGGAGGGCCGTGTTGAGACACGCTCCCCATGTTGTTGTGATGACGATGGTCAGATGCCTGCTAAGGGAGGATAGGTCCGCTGTTTAGCCGACACTATCGCTCTCAAGTTCTATGTGGTCAGGTCGGTGAGTTCGACATCCACTTTTGTACTAGCAGAGGAAGGATAGGGAGGATGCAGGACGTAGGTTATGATGGGAGGATGTGTTAGTTAGTACTGTTAAGGGTTGGGTATTCCTTGATTCTGAGTTAGTGGTAGTAGGTACCCTTCCTTGTACATGATTGATTAAACTAATGTAAAGATAAAGATAAGGATGTGAAATCGTAAAGAATTAACTGTTAAATAACTGAGGATGTTAAAGTAATTGTACTATATATATTATGCTTGTTCTTCTACATGAGGGTAAATACTACTATTAGTTAGCAGGTATGCATAGGCAGGATGGGGTTTGTCTATAGTACATTTCTGATATGTGCATACGTTGGCCATGCATGCACACCTTGCACATGTACACTAGTATCGATATACAAACACTTAACATATTGAATAAATGTATAAGTTGTCATAAGTAATTATGTTAATCATGCATTGATCGAACTCAGATAATGAATAGAAGGTTATTTAAGGTGTGTAAAACAAATCAATTAAGTTATGTATTACTTGTTGGTAAACATCGTGATAAACAATTGAGACAAGTGTCGTCAGTTCACATTGTCATCTGAGAATTGTTGTAAATAAGGTAATGGTACTGTCTAATTAATTAGTAAGATTGTTTAAGCCCTTAAGGGTGCTTTGTTTAGAAGAACGATGATACTATGTAGATGTTAGGGTACTCATGTGATAAACAAATGATTTAAAAGACATTTTTATTAAATTCACCACTTAGTAGTACTTTGTGGTGATTTAATTAATAATATTACTTAATTAATGTTATTTTAATAATATTACTATCCATGTCATAACAATTGCAATATAGGTGACATTTAAATATTGATTAATAAATTATTAGAGTGTGATTATTCCATTTCTAAGTTAGACATAATAGGATAACAATTTTGGAATGGATGTGATGTGATGGAAAAAGGTTTATTACTATTTAATTATTCAATACAAATCTTAGAATTTAAATCTCAAGATAAGTTATCTTGACAGATGTGGTAGACCATTAAAACACACCATGTCCAAGTTGAAAAGAGTCAACTATTTATATAATATTTTATTAATTACATTAATAACATTAAAACCAAAGGTGGTGAATAGACTTGTAATTAATAAACCTTGTCCCGAATGGATAGCCTTTGGGTAATGATCCCCACCGTAATAAATACTTACGACCATCAAACAAAAATGAAATAAATTTACTGTGAGTGTAATTGACTATTGAGTACATTGAGAGTGAAAAATACATTTTATAATGTAATGTGCCTAAATGAACGAAAAAAAATGAGTAAATGTTTGAGGGGATCGAGAAGGGGAGTTTGGGGGGCAGTGGAGTAAGCCCAAGGTCTTCTCGAGGAAGGAAATATATATAGAGGGGGAGAAAGTTGAAGGGGGGGAGAGATAGCTGGAAGTGCAGAAAAAGGTTTGGAGAACCGAAGGAATACTGCTCTTGGGATTACCAGTTTGTGAGCTTGGGGGCTTGGAAATCCTTGAATTTCCAAGGGCCAGCAAGATAATAGCTGGTCGGTAGGGTGGACACATCGTTTTGGCTGACTAAGAGAATAAAAACATAACCTGCTACAACCTACGGTCTACTAGCATCAACATCAGGTAATTTCCTTGTTATTTATGTTATTTGATTATTATGCTAAAACATACTTAAAACATGCATATGACTTGCTATTTACTGATTTAATATCGTGAAACATACTCTTATGCTGGAACAAATTGCTGAAAAGAAAATATTGATATGTTAGTTTATTTTAAAAATACGAATGTATGGTCGATAAAGACAAGACAGTAAACTAAATTTCATTTAGAAGCATAGAAATTTTTAGAAAATTACTTCCATACACCTGCATAAAGTTTAATACATAGAAAAATTAACTCAGAAATTCTACTTAGTGCTCTGCTGTAAAAACTAGAGCACTACATGCATTAACTACTGTTTGAGTGTGCAGGATTCTGCAGGAAGGGATCAAGTGCCAAAGTAGCGAGGCTCCTACAGGAAAGAACTAGGTGCCAAAGCATCCAGGTATGCGGTATTAATTATTCCCATCTTTCAGGTTATAGTAGACATAGGTTGTTTGTTTTACTAGCATTGATACTTCAACATTGTTTAAATCCTCATTACAAATATTATCAACTTAGAGGTTTTGGCCTAGAAACCAGTGGAGGGTCTAGCAGGTCTAGCCAAGCTATCCTGTGCTAGATAACACCCTAATTATCCTCTAGGTTAGGTTCATTAGGTTTTCTTTTGAAAGTAAATGTGATCTCTGTTTGAATTGTTTTATCAACTTGTAACGCAGGGTTTATATTTGTTTTCCTTTAATTGTTTTATTATCCCTTCTATGCTTAGGAAGTATCAAACAGAATGGCAACAGTACCATTTCAGGCATCGTTTCTCTTAAACCATACTATACATCCAAACATAGATTTAAACATTAACAGTAATTCAATATTGTTGTTCTTTTAAAAAAAGGGTATCATTCCACAACTCCATGATTTCAATCAATAGAAAAACATTATATCAAATTCAACCACAGATGCTTTCCTCATGAATTGAGTCCCACTACCAAAAAAGTGCATTCCATAACATTTAAACTTTATTACGTTTTTCCATCAAAGGAATTGGTCACAAGATCAAGTCTCACTAAAGTCGTACTAATTTAAACAGTAGCCAGACAGCATAGAGAATTCAAATAGGAACATTTACACTTATACCCAAGTGTTTTCACTACCATTAAACAAATGCTTACAGTCATCCTTTAAACATAAAATACAAGCGAGGGATCGAATACCTCTTTTCCCCCATTTAAGGTAAACTACCAGAAAACACAGTAAGAGGAACCGACAGACCTATAAGAATTTTTAGGCAAGGGTTTAGACCCATCTATCAACACATACATCTAGTAGCGATTATAAAATCTGAGGAATCCAAATCCTTTCAACATACAGAGCCACGTTAGCCACTTGAAGAGAAACTCCTAAACAGTATTTCAAATAGAGAGAAGACGCAGAGATTAGTTCCAGGTTCAAAGCCTCCTAGAAAAACCATGCAGAGACCAAATCACAGACAGAGGCAATCGCAGCTCATAATAAACGCAAACCATGGTAAGATCACGATATCCTATTTTTACAAATACTCAAGCATCGACCTCCAGAGCAGAGGCGATGGTAGAAGCAAAGACATAAACCCAGGTCCAAGGACTCTTTATATAAATCCCAGTTTGATATTGGGCATTATTATAATTACAAATTCTACCAAGTTCAACATTGAGCTGAATGGCCAAAACCCTCCAGTTCCATAAAAACCAAAAGATTTATTTCGCAGTGGTCCAGCCAATGGCGACCTCAAGGAACCCAACAACTTGTTGCAGAAAACCCAACCAGGATCACAGAGTTCCTCAAAAGCAAAGACCAATAGTACACTCCAAAGAGGTGAAAGGAGGAGATAAGAAATGGTGAATTCTTGACTTACCATTTTGCAACATCACCACTATCGAGTAATGGCCATGCAGAAGATAAATGCTAGCCAAAACCTGTTAACCAAACACGCCATACGAAAACACAGTAAGAGGAACCGACAGACCTATAAGAAGTTTTAGGAAGGGGTTTAGCCACTTGAAGAGAAACTCTGAAACACTATTTCCAATAGAGAGAAGACGTAGAGATTAGTTCCAGGTTCAAAGCCGCCTAGAAAAACCATGCAAAGACCAAATCACAAACAGAGGCAATCGCAGCTCATAATAAACGCAAACCATGGTAAGATCATGATATCGTATTTTTACAAATACTCAATCATTGACCTCCAGAGCAGAGGTGATGGTAGCAACAAAGACATCAAAACTACACTTGCCATAAAGAAACACAGACACCAGATGACACATAAATAAACTATAGCATTATGCAGAAGACCATTACTCTTTTCCATAGGTCCAAGGACTCTTTATATAAACCCCAGTTTGATATTGGGCATTATTGTAATCACAACTTCTACCAAGTTCAACATTGAGCTGAATACATTTCGTAGTGGTCCAGCCAACGATGACCTTAAGGAACCCAACAACTTGTTGCAGAAAACCCAACTGGGCTCACAGAGTTCCTCAAAAGCAAAGACCAATAGTACACTCCAAAGAGGCGAAAGGAGGAGATAAGAAATGGCGAATTCTTGACTTACCATTTTGCAACATCACCACTATCGAGTAATGGCCATGCAGAAGATAAATGCTAGCCAAAACCTGTTAACCAAACACACCATACGAAGTCAGAACTCTGAATTTTATATCACGATATATCTAAATGCAATAGCAAGAATGTAGTATGGACCGCGAAGGAATTACCTTCGAACGTTTCAGTCGCCATCTCTATTCCATATGGTGTGCTGACCACGAGCCACATCTTAGGTCACTAACAAAACCCTCAATGCACCCATAGTAGGAAAGAGAAACGAACCATGAAAATGCTTCTTCGTTGGTGTGGAACCCTAGAGGAAACCCTCATCACAGCTGGCAGCGTTGGCCATGTGCCATCGTAGAGCTGCATTCAATGCTACCACCCACTCCAAGTATTTTGATGTTGACCCAAAACTCTATAGTATTAGAACCATTCGAAATCAACAAGTATTGTAAATACCATCAACATTACAATGACCCCAAACATTACATAGTGCCATTAAGTAATTACAAGGTTAACAAGTGGTGCAAATTTCACAAGTATAATAAACCCCAAGAAGGATTTTAAAAGTGTCAACCCTCAAACCTCTCACACTTGAGACTTAAATATTTGCTAGAAAGGTGGAGTAGGAATTCTCGATAAATGCCTCATAGGTACACCTGCAAACCAAGTACAAATTGAATGCATTAGCGAAACTTGCTAAGTAAGTCAGAAGTTTCCATTTCTTACACCCTACCTCTTAGCAGCTCTGTCGGGGTACATAGCCCTTGAAGGACCATGCATGTGATCACAGGTCATCAACCGCTACCATTAGGGATCCATCCCACCTAAATTGTCAATTAGACCTTTATAATTATGCACACAAACTCTTGAAATAGTAAGAAAAGGATTTGTATTATTACACTTTAAAACACTTGTTCACTTATGACAGAGTTTCATTTATGCTCATTAAATCACTTCTGCAAAGTTGTAGAAATCACAACCAGTAAGACCTTGATAACTGACAAGTTAAGACACAATCAAGTGCCAAAAATAAGTACCGGTGTAGTAAGTTTCACATCAGTGATGAAGTTAATTTGGAAATCATCACCTCCTAAATGGTTTATTTCAGTAATAGAAAGTTTTATTTTTTATTTTTTACTATTTCGGGACATTACAAGTGGTATCAGAGCTCAGTTACAAATCTAAGTGACCTATTGGGCTCATTACAAACATCCGCTGCAGATACACAGTAAACAGAAACATACATTTAAATTTTGTTTTGTTTTACGTGAAAATAAACTAACATGATTTTCTGCTCTTTATACTTATATAACATTTCAGATACAGTCACTGTCTAAAAATGAATGCAGAAGGGGGTAGCCGCATACATATAAATATGAACTCCCCACCACGAGAGCAAGAAATTGTGGTGGAACTCAACTCGGATTTAATGAAATCCATGCAGAATCTACAGGCTGAATTCCAAAGTTTTTGAGACAAAAACATGCAGGAAAGAAGAGAGCAGCAGGCCATAAATGAGGCACTGCTTTAGACTTTAACAAAGGCAAAACCTCACGGACAGCCCACACTCTCAGTCAACACTTTTAAAAAGGGAAACAGTCACACAAAAAGGACTGCCAACCCTAAGGGAGAAGAGAATGGGGAACACTTACCTGAATCAATGGAAGAAGACAGTAAGAGCTCTTCCAATGATAAAGGTTCACCACCTCCTTGCAAGAAAAGGAGGAAAAGTGACGACAGTATGCAAGGGGAATTCAGAAAGATAAAATCCCCAACCTATGACGGAGAGATTGACTCTGGGGAAAAGGCTGGGGAGTGGCTTCTAGGGATGAATAAATACTTCAAAGTTCACAATTACTCCAGTGAAATGCAAGCCCGACTAGCCATATACACCCTGAATGGTAAAGATGCCAGATGGTGGCGGGATTTGAAACACACCAAAGTACAAGAACTGAGAGACATAACCTGGGATACTTTTAGCAGAATATTCCAGGACAAATATATGTCTGAAAGATTTTTTGACAAGAAAATTAAAGAATTTCATGAGTTAAAAATGGGCTCCCTGACTATGGAAGCATTCATAAACCGATTCTTAGACTTATTGCACTATGTTCCATACATTAAAGACGAGAAGGTCAAAATACAACAATTCTTGGGAGGGATACCACCAAACTTTAGAGAAAAGATAGAATTTGACATGCCCAAAACCCTTGATGTGACCTTACATAAAGCAAGACTATGTTATGAACACGGACAGCCAAGCAACGACAACATCAACAAAAATAGAGATAGGTTCAAAACCTTCTCGGACAACCGCAGACCAGGTTTTAGACCTCCACCTTACCGGAAGCATAACAATAGTTTTCCGCCCAATAGAGGCTTCAACCGACCACAAGCACGACCAAGTGCACCCCCACCACCTGTCAACACGCCAGCTTTCAACAAAGGGACAAAAGTCATCCCACCAACTGTTTCTTGTTGGAAATGCCAAGGGCCACACTACTACAGAGACTGCCCCAGCAAAACCAATGGATTGTTACACAACGTCCAAGCAGAACCTACCATAGGAGACATGGCAAAGACACTGAGGATTTATGCCGCTCTTGATGGATGAAAGGCATATCACCAAGCCACCATGGTGGAAATAGAGGGTAATATCTCTAACACTACCGTTTCAGTTTTAATAGATCCTGGTGCTTGCCGAATTTATATCTCCCCTAAGTTAGTGGAAACTTGTAAGTGGAACTGAGAACCTCATGAGAAACCATGGTTGGTACAACTAGCCACCGGTACCAAACGAAAGGTATCCGAGTTAGTTAAGACTTGTGAGATAGACTTAAACGGGTTCCAAACTAGGTTAGAATTAAATATTCTACCCCTAGGGTCGTACGATGTACTCATCGGCATGGATTGGTTAGAAGAACACCATGTCCTACTAGACTGCTTAAACAAATCCTTATTCCGCAGGGATGACCAAGGGAATCAGAAGATGATTAAGGGTATCCCTAAGAAAGTGTCGGTAAGACAGATCTCCACCTTACAAGCAAAGAAATGTATCAGAAAAGGTTGTAAACTCTTTGCCGTCAATATCCAAAACATAGAAACCGATAGGGAACAGAAGATCGAAGACTTCCCAGTCCTCATAGAGTTCAAAGATGTATTTCCCGAAGAAATACTGGGACTACCACCCAAATGAGACTTAGACGTTCCCATCGAACTAACACCCGGGTCAGTACCAGCTTCTAAAGACCCATACCGCATGAACACACTAGAATTGGTGGAGCTTAAGCTTTAGTTACAGGAACTAATTGACAAAGGGTACATTCGACCAAGTGTGTCCCATTGTGGCGCACCGATACGCTTCGTCAAGAAGAAATACGGAACGATGCGGATGTGCATTGATTACCGCCAACTCAACAAGATGACCATTAAGAACCGCTACCCACTCCCTAGGATCGATGACTTGTTTGACCAAGTCGGAGGGGCAAAGATCTTCTCAAAGATCAAATTATGATCTGGATACCATCACGTGAGGATCCATGATGAGGATATCAACAAGACCGCATTTCGAACCCGTTACAGCCACTACGAGTTCATAGTGATGCCCTTTGGGTTGACGAACGCAACGACTAACTTTATGTGCATGATGAATAGTATCTTTAGTAGATACCTCGATAAATTCGTTCTAGTCTTTATTGACGACATTTTGATATACTCCAAGAATGAAGTAGAACATGAGGAGCACCTTCGAATTGTTTTACGAATACTAAGGGAACACCACCTTTATGCCAAGTTTAGTAAGTGCGATTTCTACAAACCCCAGATTCAATACTTAGGACATATCATCTCCGAGAAGGGAATAGCCGTTGACCCCGAAAAGGTCAAAGCTATCGCAGAATGGCCCATGCCTACATGTGTATTCGATATAAGATCGTTCTTAGGATTAACTGGCTACTACCGAAAGTTCATTGAGAACTTTTCATGGATTGCATGTCCCATGACCGCCTTGCAGAAAAAGGAAAACAAGGTTATCTGGACGGATAAGTGCAAAGAAGGCTTTCAAAAGCTGAAGCAACTACTGATTAGTGCACCGATTTTGCGTATTGCGGATCTCAATGGGGACTTCATCGTCTACACGGATGCAAGCAAGGAAGGAATCGGGGGAGTTCTTATGCAAGACAATTTTTCCATATGCTACGAATCGAGGAAAATAAAAGAACATGAGCAAAACTACCCTACTCATGACCTCGAGCTAGCCTCCATCATCCATGCTATGAAGATGTGGCGACATTATCTCATGGGAAAGAAATTCCTATTGATGACTGATAACATGAGCTCGAAATGCATTTTTGACCAACCCGACCTAAATGCCAGGCAGGCCAGGTGTTAGCCCTCCTTAGTGAATACCATTTCGAACTAAAGCATATAAAAGGCAAGGAAAACAAGATTGCGGATGCCTTGAGCCGTCGAGAACATATGCTTTACAAGGTCACAGTGAGTCAAACAGACTCAGAATTACACCACAAAATTCAAACGGCATGTAAGAGTGACCGTTATTTGACGGAAATCCTCGCAAAGATCCAGGAAGACAGACTCTTCCAATAGCAGAAAGAATATAAGATAGACAAGTTGGGACTACTATGGTTGAAAGACTGACTTTACGTCCCGGAGAGTGGAGACATTAGATCAAACATTCTCACCGAATTTCACCAGAAACCCTATTCAGGGCACCTCGAAATCAAAAAATGATATCGTCATTAAAGAAACACTACTTTTGGCCTAAGCTAAAAGCTAACATTGCGATGTTCATCGCGAAATGTTAGGAGAGCCAATTGGTCAAAGCAGAACACCAAAACCCCTCTGGATTTCTTCAACCTTTACCCATTCCGGAATGAAAATGGGAGGTAATAAGTATGGACTTCATTACAGGCTTACCCAAGAGTAAGAAACTGAACGACTCCATCTTTTTAGTGGTAGACAAGCTGTCTAAAGCATCCCACTTTATACTGGTGAAATCTACCTACAAAGCAATTCACATCGCAGAAATATTCTTAAAAGAGATCTTTCGATTGCACGGGATACCCAAGGAAATCATTTCCGATCGAGACACGAAGTTCACTAGTAACTTCTGGACAGCATTGTTCTCCGGTTAGGAAACCCAGTTACAATTCAGTACCGCATACCACCCCCAGACCGACGGACAAACAGAACAAGTAAACAAAATCCTTGAGGACATGTTGAGGATGTATGTCATGAGCAACCCCACCAAGTGGGAAGATTATTTGTAACTCGCATAGTTCGCTTACAACAACGGTTATCAAACCTCGGCCAAAATGAGTCCTTTCGAGGTACTCTACAGTAGGAAATGTCGGACACCCGTGACTTGGGATAGTCCAGTAGACAGACTTATGTTAGGACCCGACCTACTAAAGGACTTGGAACAACTAGTCTCCAAAGTACAACTGAACTTAAAGGAAGCACAAGACCACCAAAAGAGTTATGCGGACAAGAAAAGAAAGGACAAAGACTATCAAGTCGATGAACATGTGTTTCTAAAAATAAAAGAAAAACGAATCTCGTTGAGATTGGGACGTTGCGGGAAACTAGCCCCGAGATTTTGTGGACCTTTTGAAATACTGGCCAAGAAGGGCCTAGTAGCTTATGAGTTAGCCTTACCAGCTCATATAAAAGTTCATAATGTTTTTCATGCTTCACTATTAAAGAAATATGTATATGATACTAAACATGTTATTGATTGGTCCTTATTACAGGTGGATCCCAAAGGGGAGTTCACGCCAGAACCACTACACATTCTGGACAAGAGAGAGGTGCAGTTTAGGAGGAGGACCATTACACAGCTAAAGGTGCAATGGAGGCACTTTGAGCCAGATGAGGCTACTTGGGAGAATGAGGCCACCATGAAAGAGGCATACCCCACCTTATTTCATGACTTCATTCCTAGTCCCTAGAAACACCGGGATGATGTTATTTCTAAGCCAGGAGGGATGTAATATCCCAAATTTGTGGACTAACTATTTTGGTTGTTATATTGGGCCATGGAGCCAGCATCTATTTTTTACTTGGAGTATTGGGCATAAGCCCTAGCACCTACGACTACCCTTTTATATATATTGACATATCGGGCATGGACCTTGATTGACTTCTTTATTTGAGTGTATACTGGGCAAAAAGGCCCCGATGTTGTATGATGTTCTTCAGCTTTGATATGGGTACAAACCATAATATACTGAGATGATCTTTTGTTACTTACTGTGCAGAATTGTGATTTTACATGATTAGACTTATGAGTGTGTTGAGCGTGGACTTAGAAACACACATATAACCTACATACTGGGCATAAGCTCGGATGTACCTAGAAGAATGTTTATGTACTAGGAGTAAGCCCTAAGGTACATTGAGTGTTGGGCCTAAGCCCTGGAACACTCCAAGCTTGTAAACAAATATCGGATCCGAGGCCACTTAAAATATTCTAGATGTGCCTCACAAACACATTCTAGCACTAGTGTTGAGTTGAGGCTATGGAATTGCACTAGCGTAATGCCCATGTGAGAGTGTTGAGTTAAAAGGCTCTAAAGAGCACTCAGGGTTACTAAGTATCAAGTATTGATTTGAGAGGACTCTGAATAGCACTTTTGTTTCTCATCACATCTATTCAAATTGATCAAATAAATCTTCTTCTATCTATCATCAAGTACTGCGGGAACTACCATGTTAAACGAGGGAATTTGACATGTAAAGGGAGAGACTAGCGGTACCTATCCAAGCTTACTAAGACCGTCTTTAGAAGGGGATGATGTAATCTTTGATAATATTCGTGGCATGAAGGGAATCCCACTTCTCTTATTTGGTCCTTTTCTTCTTCGATCGATGTCGGACATGCCTACACCTTTGTTGGCCTTCGTGCACCTCAGGCTTACTAGCCAAACTCTCTTCCACGTGGTCGAATACTAGTAGAGAGGAGGGAACATGATCCTCCTCCACCTCAGACCATACTTGCTTCGGTACAAAAACCAATCCGGCTCCCTGATCTCTCTCCATAACAAGACTTTAACTGAAAGATGCCTGAGTGGCCAAGCTTGCCACCTTTCACATGCAACTATCCTGAATAGGGGACTCGGGGACCATGCTTATAACGATCGTGATGATGACGGCAACCACTCGTGATGACTTCCTGGTGATGATGGCTTGACAGAATATCCCAATCGATCAGCAATGATTCTTGTGACTTGAGCTGATGTAAAGCATGATTAGCCATGCCTTCGAGATAGGGGGTAAACTATTTTGATAGTGTTGAGGTGGCTTTAGATCAATTGGCAATCATTTGAACTCAGAGAGATGATTTCCAACTTCTATCGCCTAATGCAAACCAGCACCGTAGATCTTCAACCTTGAATGCATCTGGTCCATCAAACGGTGGGCCTTTACAATGTTCGTAAATTTTGGTTTGGTTGATTTCCCACAAAAGTAGGATCTTCGAACTAAATTTTGGGCATATATTTGAGCCTCATTGCATCTAGCTTGTCCAAACCTGCATCCCTCTACCAAACGTTCATAGATTTGCGAATTGGATTTCTCCGCTCATGTCAATTATGCGAACAAATTATCAGTCGTCGATTCGCATCCTCCGTCGTCGATCATATTTTAACTTGCCCGCCTGTTAACTCCTCATTCACCGTTATACAACCTTCAAATTCGTTTGTGATGGAAGCCTATAATCGTCAATCTCCATCGCTCTAATCTTGGCCGTCCATGGGTTTCAACCAATAATGTGGTAGCATTTCTCTATACTTAACCTTCCTGCTCACTATTAAGCCTTGGATCTTCTTAGATTCTCTTACTTCAGACCATGCCTATTGTATAGGGTTCTGATTTTTTTCCACTAGGGGATGCAGACTAAGGGTTGAGTTTCCTTTGGGTTTTTCCATGACCCTACAACTCCTCCCTTCACAAAAAATATTTTCAAATACTTAGCACAATTCTAGTGCTAACAACTGGCTCCTATTGGGGATGTTATCCTCCCTGTGAGGTAGCAAAGAACCCTCGTAGACCAGTTCCTGATCCATTGGGCCATGGCCATCACAAAATTCTTGGCCTGTAACCTTTATCGAAAACTAGAAAAATAAACTAAAGGCTAAAACCCATTACTGTAATTGAAAGCTTCTGAAAATTCGCTCGCCACGTCGAGATTATTTATGTACAAGCCTCCCTACCCTATGTCATTCAAATGGCTGCCAAATCATGTGATATAAAAATTGCAGTGCAGCCAGTCCACCAACTGATACCCTAGGTAGACTCTTTCACCATGCCTGACTAAACTCAGACCATAAGAATGCAATTTAAAAAGTTACCGATGACATGAGTAATCTCCTTGGTAAAAACAAAACCTCTTACTCCCACTAAAGAACCTCTTCATATAGTCATCTATGGGGTTGCATGAAGTATGATTCTCTCCAAATTTATCTACTATTCCCTCGACCAAGCAAACCTGCTTCCTTTTCCACTCTTCTGGCCCTCCATCAAACTGCAGCTCTACTTGCACTTGGGCCAATTTTCTTCCCAGGAAACTGTAAGGAGCCTGCTTATCTCGTGTGTCACTCATATCAGGCACAGGGATAGAACATTGGTGGAAGGATTCCAACAGAACCTGGAACTCCCCTCTACTAAGACACCTATACAACCTAATAATACCGACACAACCAGTTTAATGCCTCTTCTTCTGCTGTGATTGTAACTATGGAACATGAGAGGCTGCTTAGAAACCTGGGCTATTCATAACATCACCCCCTTGGCTTCTTAAAATTCCAGGATTAAAAACTTGATTCTGCTACGGTACTTCAAAAGTAATCTCACCCTGATTTCCGAAGGGATCAAGTAAGGGACCCTCCCCTCGAGAGCAGGATTCAAGGTTTGAAAAACATGTATAAACATTATGTTGACCCTCCTGGTCTTCCTCTAGCATATCAATTATCTGGTCAGCTTGCTGAAGGTATGTGCCAGGCCCAAGAACTTCTTCAAAGATACCATAATATCCTTCAGCTTCAGTCCAAAAAGAAAATTATGCCTGCTGGGGATGTCTAAGAACCCCCTGATCATTAATGCCTTCTTCCTCCTTTAGATGAGGGCTAGGTTCTCTAAGAAGAGTCTCAAGGTTCTCTTCACTCATGGTTAGAAGAATTTTCTTTATTCTAGCAAATGATTCAGTTTCAGGAAGTAGGGCTTCACCGCCTTCAGGCTTAATACTTCCCTGGATTTCAATGGTGAAATTAGGAGCTACAAATGTTCCCTCTTCCTTGGATGACTCCTCTACATAGTGGAACTGACTGCATGGTGGTTCATTCCTCTCCTCCACTTCTAAAATTTTTATGACATCCTCATCTCTGTATTCATCATATATGGGTGGACTAGACATCTCTCCAAAACCTTGCATCACAGAATTCTTCATCTGCTGAGGGCAATCTCCATAAGACAAAATAGCACCATTATCTTCTCGTATATGGTTGGACAGACCACCTCCCTGCCCATCATGAGAAAAAATGCAGATCCTTCATGCCCACATCTCTCCTCAAACTCCAGTCTCTGTCTCAGTTCATCCTCATTTCCCTGCTCTAAGTTTTTTCTGGACATTCTGAGATTGTCTTCAACCTCCATTACATCAATGAATATATGTTGCAAATTTGGAGACCTCCTCTCGAAAAGTTAAAAAGGTAATTCAGAAATAATAAATAAGAAAGTATGAGCCAACCTATTCACTTTTGGGGGATGTTCTTAGTTCATGTGTGGGTTTCATATCCATAGAGAAGGAAAAAAGTCAAACCAAGATGAAATCAATCAAATTCAGTGGAAAAAAAGTCAAATTGAGTCGAAATTGGTCAAACCGAGGTGTAGTAAGTCAAATCGAGATGAAAAAGTCAAACTGAGGTGAAAAAAGTCAAACCAAGCCAAATTTAGTCAAACTAAGCTAAAGGATGTCAAAATCAAATGAAAAAACCAATTTGAGACAAAAAATGTCAAATAAAGCAAGAATCGATCAAATAATGATGAAAAAGACAAACTGAGATGGAAAAGACAAATCAAGATGAAAAAATTCAAAACAGGCTAAAATCAATCAAACTGAGATGGAAAATGTCAAACGTGGATGAAGGAAGTCAAATAGCGATTAAAAAAGTCAAACCGAGATGGAAAAAGTTAAATTGAGTTGGAATTGATCAAGCCTAATCATAGTAAATCAAATCGATACAAAAAGGTCAAACCAAGCAAAAATCAGTTAAACCAAGATGTTGGAAGTTAGACAGGGATGAAAAATGCCAAAAAGAGGTGGAAAAAGTAAAATTGAGCTATAACTATTAAGACCGATTCAAATTCAAAATCTGATGAAAAAATCCAAATGAAGATGGAAAAAAGCTATCCGTGCCGGAATCAATCAAATCAAGCTAGAGTAAGTCAAATCAAGATGGGAGAAAATTCAAACTAATATAGAGTCAAACCTAATTGGGGTAACTCAAACAAAGACAAAAAAGTCAAACTAAGAGGCAAAATTCAAATTAATTTAGAATTAGTTAAATTGATACAAAAAAATTCAAACCTAGTTAACACATATTTCATTAAATTTGGAATTATACAAGGGATCTAGAATTTAGAACTTCAACAAGATTGAGTTTTCAAAAAATGAAAAATCAAAAAATTACTTAATTCACTCATTTCAATCTTTATATTCACCATTTTTTTATAATATTATCAATATAAGCTATATAAAATCAAATTTATATAAAGTTGAAGCATATATTCCTAATATTAAACTTGGATTCCTTACATTATTTTATTATTATAATTTTTTAATTTGTATTAATATTTGAGTTGATCAAGGTTTACCTCATCTCATGAACAATAGATGTTGCAAGAAATTTCTTACCTATTAAGTTATCTAGTGGCATTATTTGTATGTTGAAATTATTAACCATTTTATTTATAATTTGATAAAGCATATATTGTGCATGTGTTGAATTACCATATTAGTAAGAGATTGTCTCCATTTTAGAGTGACCTACAAAGTTATTTAATGATATAGCAGTCAATGTGTTTGTTACTGTAACAAATTTATGTATTGGCATAGTAACTTATTAATTCCCAATCTTGATAATGGGTGGCTAGAACATGGGGATTTTTTCTCAACTTCAAGAAACAACAAGAACTGGAAATGCCTAGGAATTGGCTGAAACCTCTAATACCATGAAAAATTATTAGCTCATATAATCACTTTAATATTGAAGCTGTGGATGAGGACACTACCCCTAATCATATTTAGAATATTGACTAGAAAAACAATTAGTAACATATACACAAGCAACAACATGGAAAACTAGGTCATACTCTATTTTATTTTCTTTCCTTTATATGTATTGTCGAGTACGGATCTAGAATTTAGAACTTCAACAAGATTGAGTTTTCAAAAAATGAAAAACCTAAAAATTACTTAATTCACTCATTTCAATCTATATATTCACCATTTTTTTTACAATATTATCATTATAAGCTATATAAAATCAAATTTATATTAATTTGAAGCATATCTTCCTATGCTTAAACTTAGATTCTTTACATTATTTTATTATTGTAATTTGTAATTTGTATTAATATTTCTTACCTATTAATTTATCTAATGGCATTATTTGTATGTTGAAAGTATTAACCATTTTATTTATAATTTGATAAAGCATATATTGTGCATGTGTTGAATTACCATATTAGTAAGAGATTGTCGCCATTTTAAAGTGACCTAGAAAGCTATTTAATGACATAACAGTCAATGTGTTTGTTACTATAACAAATTTATGTATTGGTATAATAACTTAGTAATTCTCAATCTTGATAATGGGTGGCTAGAACATGGAGGGTTTTGCTCAACTTCAAGAGACAACGAGAACTGGAAATGTCTAGGAATTAGGTGAAACCTCTAATACCATGAAGACGTATTAGCTCCTATAGTCATTGTAATATTGTACTTGTGGATGATGACACTACCCCTAATAATCTTTAGAATATTGACTAGAAAAATAATCAATAACATATCTACGAGCAACAACATGGAAAATTAGGTCATACTCTATTTTATTTTCTTCCCTTTATATGTATTGTCTATTGTATGCCTTAGGACATTTTTGTCAAGTATATAGCACAATAGGTACTTAGGCACTTCACTTTTTCCCTTCATTTTATGGGATTATTATGAGCCCACAAGTTTCTACATGTTTTGGACATTGTTAACTATCAATTATTACTTTGGATTATGTTGATTGGTTAAGCCTAGATTCCTTTTTATAATATAAATATAATCATCTAACATTTAAAGAAATATTCATTATTCAATACTATATATTATGATATGTGGTTGGCACTATTTTAGAGCCAACAAGAGAAAATATTGTATTGGATAAAGTCTAAGTATACCAATTAAGGTAAAAAAAATTTATTAATTAGAATATAAATTTTATAGTACAATTGGTTTTTTTTCAAATACATGAAGAAAGAGGGAAAACCCATTCTAGTTATTGCAAGTGTCCAGTATTTATTTTTGAAATGTTTGAACATATTACATTGAAAAAACATTAACTAGCTACTCCCATAGTAAAGTTTTTATAGACAAAGTCTATAATATGTTGTATGTCCAGTATTTATTTTTGAAATGTTTGAACATATTACATTAAAAAACATTAATTAGCTATTCCCATAATAAAGTTTTTATAGACAGTCTATAATATGTTGCTTGTAAGTGCTTTACTGGACTCCATTAACCAAGTTTGATGGATGAGAAGTGTGGTACATTTGAAATCAATGAATTAGAATAGAAACATTGAAGTACATTTTTGTTTCTTACAAATACAAAAGCGAAAACCCACTAAACTTATTAAAAGTGCATTTAACAACCAATTTTTTTTATAAGTATCTGTGTCATTTAACAATCAAAATCAAATTATTATGAATTTTTATTGGTAGTGCATTTAACAATCAAAATATTTTATAAGTATTTGTGTGTCATTTAACAATCAAAATCAAATTATTATGAACTTTTATTGGTAATTTTTATTGGAAACATTTTACAAATGTCAAAAGAAAATATTTTATAAGTCTAGACGTGTTTTTTAATGATCAAAATAAATAATTTTGTTATGAATTGGAATAGAAACAAAGTAGTACAGTTTAATTTATTTTATTATAATATATATTCATGAAGTGTTTGAATGTATTATATTGAAAAGAATACGAATTAGCTAGCCCAACATTATCGTTTTAATAGATCGTATCTAGAAGATGATGCTTTTAAATGTATTATTGAACTTGATTATCCAAGATTGATGGAGTGAGAAGTTATGTCGATCTAGACAAAGCATTGGAATTTGTAATTTCCATGTTAGATATTGTTTGGTGTTTGAACGTATTACATTGAAAACAATGCTAATTAACTCCAATATAGTTTTAATATGCCAAATTAACTCCAATATAGTTTTAATAGGCCAAAACTAGAAGATATTGATTTTAAGTGCATTATTGGACTTGATTATCCAAGTTATGGGAGAAGTTATGTTAATATAAACAAATCATTGAAAGTTTAATATTTCATGGTGTCATGTAATTTGCATGAAGTATTGTCACATGAATACATTGCAATTTAAACAAAATTTTCATATTTGTACCAAATAATATAAAAGTCCTCAAATAAATTTGAAGAGAATATTCAATATACAAGAAAAATTGAAAAATGTTTCTTCATGTATTAATTGGTCCTCCAAAGAACAAAATTACATCCATGAATCATCTCCACCTAATCTCATGTTATTCGTTCAAGTAGGTCAAGGACAGCTTGTACACCATGTTTATTTATCTTGTCCTTCTTGCAATTTTCTTTCTTAGCCATCCATGCCCAAACTATGGTATCAATTGGAATAGATCCAATCTCTATGTCATCAGGATTTGGTACCCAATATTCTTCTAATACTTTTCCATTGTATTTCCCTGAACCGGGCTTCCACCAATCAACTTTAACATGAAGAGTACCACTTTCATCATCTTGAAATATATTTGAGGTGGCTTTTGCCATCCAAATCATCTCCCCTTCTTCCTCGTTTCCTGATCTAACTAGCAACATCTTTCCTTTCTCAACATCATTAATAGGGTTGAATGTTGTCTTTGGCTTATTGCACTTGGGTCCAACATAGACGGGTTCACCTGTCATAGTATCAAAATCCCCATCCATAATATTTGAGATTGCATGAAGCGCATTACGACCAACATCTGGAGTTTTCCTTGTCTCGGGCCAGAAATCCTCAGAAGATGAATCATGATCATTGTAATCTTCATATAAAGTATCAATAACTCTTTCCCAATACTCTACCTTATTTTTCCATTCTGGTGTAACAATTGGCAAATCCTCACCACCCATTGTGTCTTTCCACATTTTTATGTATGATGTTATTCCTTCTTTTAGTTCTTTTAAATAGATTTCATTCTCTTTGGGATGTAAGAAATATGGCTTCCCTATGGGCAGTTTAGATCGACCTTCATCGTCTGTATTCCATAACTCAACTGGTTCTGACCACTCAACATCTCTTATGGATTCTTTATACCTTAATACTAGAACATCATTGAGTACAAGAAATTGGAAGTACTGAACATTAAGATGTCCAACTAGTGCATTTTTTCCTTCCTTGATGTATCCATTAAGGAAGCTTTTGAAGTCATACACCTTATCAATCAGTTTAGGTGGAAACACTCTTTTTTCTTCAATTTTGCGATATGTATCCATCATCTCAAGTAGAGAATATATATCTTTACTTTTCAAGCTGGAAGACATTCTCCCATAGGTCCCGTCTATGTATTCATGGGTGTGTCCCACGAGCAAGAACCCAACCTCAATAGTGATGAAGACACCAAGTGCATTGAGAAGTGATAGAAACATGAAAAGATAATGATTTTTATTATCACTTGCTGCATTATCCAATTGTAACAATAAATGTGGAGGAATAGGTTTAAAATCGATATCTTGATTTTCTAATCTTCCATGAGATAAAAATTCATCCTTGTACACTCTACATTTTGAGTAAATAGAGGTGTCAAGTAATGCATTTGAAAGTGGGTTTCTTGAACTTCCACTCTCATAAAGAAGATCACCATACATATCAAGATGTGGGTCTTCAAGGTCCCTAAAGCACTTAGCAAGTGATGTAATGGTAAATTGTGATCCCATATGTACAAATGGTAGGGAGAAATGACCAAAACCTCCTATCTTATGCCCATGTGTTAGCATACCTGTCAATGACAAACCCAAGTTTATTCCTACAATAGATTTTGATTTGACGCGTAGCCTTGGAATTGAATTCTTTGTTTTATCCATTTTATCATGGATAATACTCAAATACTCCTTTGGAAACCTCTCTGACATGATTATGTGGGCATAGTAGCAATGTCTTCCGCACATAACGATCTTGTTATGTTTGTTCAATCTAGCGCGTGTCGTTTCTTCCAACTCTTTTGTAGTTGCTGACTTCATTTGTTCTTTCAACACAATACATTCACCACATTTACTGAAGTTGGTGTTCTTTGAGAATGCCACGTCTCGAAAATGAGTGTTCCAAATCTTGCTCATTGTTGGTTGTGATATTAATGGACAATTGAGCTTTTCCAAACCCACATTGATCTCTTTTAACAAAGAGCTTTGTGTGTAAGTCGAAGGCAACAATATTAGAGGAGAAGAAGTTCCATCTACTTCGACTTGACGTGTTTGGTTTGGCGAAAAATCTGAATTGTCCATTACAATTTTATGCAGTATTTCTATGGCCGCCACAGTTTGTGCACGTGCTTTACATGTATTGGTGTTACCATGAATGGATTCCATATGTCCTTGTTCAAAATTATGTTGGTAGCTATAGAAGGTGCTTTGAGGAATCTTATGTATCTTGTACCATGCTTTCTTACAAATAACATTACCATCAAATCTCATGTCCTTTACTTTTCTAATAATAGGAGGTATGCCATGGCCATGGCTCATTGACATGATAGTGTTTGAAACAAGTGAATTCAATACAAATTCCCTGATACCATTTTTGTCTTTGCATTCCATATCCCTTCTAGCATTTGCAATGGCATTCCTATCCACATGTTGAAGACAATCTTGTTTACAACATTCATCTGCAGCCAAAAGTCGGACTTCTTTCTCTTTATCTATCTTGGTTTGACGTTTTGCAACTTTTTCTCTTGTCATAGCTCGTTTAATCTTTTTATATGGCCTCGATGCATTAAGAACATTGACATCTTGATCTTTTTGATTATAAATATCCCCATCCCATTGGTATAAAGGACTTGTATCCTCTATAACATCCCATATCAGCATTTCCATGGGTGGCTCTTTGTACTTTGTCTTGACCCTTAACATCTCACCTATGTTGTCCACCAATTTATGTATTGGCCATCTAACCAATCCATGTATAGACTTATCCCCAATCTTGCATCTTTCACAATACCCATGTATCTCTTCCACAAAAACACCAAAGTTATCTTCACCTAGTGTTTCACCCACAACCATGTCATCCTCATGGACATTAACTATCATTCTTTTGGCAATGCACATAATTGTTCCTATGCATCCATGTGTAAGAGAAACACTCGTACATGTGAATGCAGCCCTATCTTGTGGAATATTTATGGGTTGATCTTCACAATGAGGTTTCAAATCTATTTCTGGCCAAATCTCATAAGATTCTATTGCACCCCCTAGTGTTTCCTCAAATCCAGTTGGATGTGGTAAAGGAGCATCATTTTTTAACACCTTCTCAATTCTAACCACTATGCATCCTTTCTTTACAATCTTTCCATGAACCTTATTCCCAAGCTCTGTATTGAATATGGAGCCCTCACCCACCTTCACTCCATGTTGTAAAAGATCTACTTTGTCTCCAATAGAAAATGTTGAACAAACATTTGCACCTGTACACCAAACATAACAAACTTAGTATTTTCTCAAAAAAACATTCAATAAACTATGAATAATTCTTAACACATGCTTTGGTATTTGATTTACCTATGGTGTGCCTCAAATCTATAGTCCTCCATGGATGTGTGTCCCCTTCATCAACATATTCCACAATCAAATGTGGTTGAGTGACATCAATTATCAAAACCATAACATAACCTGCAACAACCCTTCCTCCACCATAATAAGTTCCAACTTCTGTAGATTCAACCTTTCCTAGCCCAATAACTTGACCATTAACCAGGAGGTCAACATAGTCCCCTTTTGTGAAAATTATACTTGCAGCCCTATCTTGTGGAATATTTATGGGTTGATCTTCACAATGAGGTTTCAAATCTATTTCTGGCCAAATCTCATAAGATTCTATTGCACCCCCTAGTGTTTCCTCAAATCCAGTTGGATGTGGTAAAGGAGCATCATTTTTTAACACCTTCTCAATTCTAACCACTATGCATCCTTTCTTTACAATCTTTCCATGAACCTTATTCCCAAGCTCTGTATTGAATATGGAGCCCTCACCCACCTTCACTCCATGTTGTAAAAGATCTACTTTGTCTCCAATAGAAAAGGTTGAACAAACTATTGCACCTGTACACCAAACATAACAAACTTAGTATTTTCTCAAAAAAACATTCAATAAACTATGAATAATTCTTAACACATGCTTTGGTATATGATTTGGTATTTGTTAGCTTATACCTTGAGCTTGTGCCATGTACTCTATTTTTAACGAATGCTACCTTTCCTTCTAGCAAATGCATTTCCTTTTAGCACGACACACATGCTTATGTTAGAAGGAAAGCTAGCAGTCGCTAGCTTTCCAATAGAAAAACCCTGGGCATGGGGATTGGTGGTTGCTAGCTTATACTTTGAACTTGTATCATGTACTCTATTTTCAAATAAGCACATGGCACAATATCAAGGAAAGCTAGCACGGTTGATGAGTCAATAGAGTGCACTAGTTTCCTCCCTGGTTGTGCCAGTGATGGCATTAATGGTATCAATAGGAAAGTGACGAATTGGGTCTCCAACCCTAAATACATTGCTAATGCCTTAGAAATGAAATATATATCAATATCTCAACATTGTGATTCATATATGCAATAAAAAACACAAATAAGATATCATTAGAAACATGTTACATAGTAAATTAATACCTTCATTCTTCCATGAATACATGATCCCTTCCTTCCTCCACTCCTCCCCATATTCCTTCCTAACATCCCCTTCTCCTCCCTCTCACTAAACTAAATACCCTACACATGCTCCCATGTCTCCTTGTTTCCTTACACCTCACACATTCTCTCCCAATACTCCACCCTCTCTCCCTTCCCATTTCCATCCTCATTGAATCCACCGCATCATTCTTCTAAATTTTTTTATCTCCCCCTTTCAATCACACCTCCCCAAAACCCATTCCTCCTTCACCTCCTCTTTCCCCCTCCCCCTATCCCTCCCCTTTCCTATCTCCCCAGCTTCCTACCACCCTACCCCTCCAACCACACCCTCCTCCTCCTCCCCCTTCCTACCACCCCCCCGCCTCTAGCCACACCCTCCTCCTCATCCCCCTCATGCTTCAAAATATACTATGAGTTCGAATGATTTCCGATTGATTAACACACCCCTTCTGAAGACCTACTATGTTATATGGAATAGAGATTTTCTGGTGATTTTGTGCAACCTTCAATTTTTCTTTAAGTGATTTAAGGATGTCTTGGCCTTCTTGCAGCCAATCCTTTGCCTTCTATGCCTTGCAATTTCCAAAAACTAGATCTGCAAAAGTGGCAGACTCATACCCATACAAGGCTTTCATAAACATATATATAAATTGAATGTGTTCTTCAAAACCGCTTGAGGACAAGTAGTATTGCGAAGGGAGGATTGTCATGTCCCCTCCCTAGTGACCTTGGTCACCACTTGGATCCTCCTATCCCTAGGGGTTTAAGTTCATAATTAATTGAGAAATTAATTAATTGGGGAAGTTTTGAGGCAATTACACCCTAGTAGTTAATTAATTACTGGATAATTAATTAATTGCTTAGTTAAATTATTTATGAGTTGTATTATTGTCATTTAAATGTTTATTACTAATAAATGTGCCAAGTGGTTGATGACTTGGATAGGAAATTTGAATTGGTCAAGTAGGCCAAACTTGCTTAAGTGGTAACTCTCAGAAAAGCTAAGGAATCTAGTCGAGACAAGTTGGCAAGGTGCACCAAGATGGAAATTGACAAAAGATGGAAAAATCAGAAAAAAGCAGGAAAGTAGAAAGTAAATAAAGTGGAGAAAGCAAGGGAAGCAGTCAGAAAAGAATAGCAACAATCCAAAAAAGCTAACCTAGGCGCACTTGGTAATCCGAGTGGAGGAAGACAAAAGAAGGAAAGTTTTTCTAGTCAGAAGTATCCATTCCTATCAAGGAATGTGCCCTACTTCACCCACACGTGTGGCTAGCTTGAGGAAGAATTCATCTCTCCTATTTAACAATGTTTCTAACTCCATCTCTTACTTCTGATCATTGTTAGAATTTTGTATGAGAGCTCTAAGCCCTCAAGTTGAGTGATGTGCCTCAACCACTTTTCTTGGGTGATGTGCCCCAAGGCCATGCGAGTTTTCCTATGAGTGTTATTCAGGTCTACTATTCAGTATTGCATCCATTGATATTCATTTCAGGTCACCATTGAAGATTCAATGCCAGTTTGGAGAGGAGATTACCAGCACAACAGTTTACTAGCTAGTTTTGGAGAAGGTTCACCAGTAGATGAAGATAGCTAAGGAAGAGAGTGCCCAGGACTTCCAGTGAGCTCTATAATTTATTATCAGTAGTTATCATAGGCTTCCATTCCATAGGTCGAATTCAGACCTGATCTCTCATTCCTCTCTCATTTCTCCAGTTGTTCAACCAAATCTAGAGGTGTTTCCACTAGTGGAGACAATCAGTTGAAGGAGGGCGCATCGGTTAAGTTTTTCAGCAGTGGTTTCAGCAAAATAAGTCCTCTGATATGTAGATATTCTGATCACTACATCAAAATAGATCCCCTGTAACAAATATCTTCTCTCTTCATGTTCTCCATCCAATGTACTGTAATTTCTAGCCTGTAAGGAAAACCGTTTAGAGAAGAAAGCCACTGGAATAAAATGATGGCTCTGTTATGATAAAATCAATGTGTCATTGTTCATATGAGTATATCAGAGCTGCATAATATTTCTGTATAGGGATTTTAATTCATTAAAGTCATTTTTTCAATTAAAAGGAAAGACTAGCTCTTTGGATGGTTTTCCTAGACTAGTTTTAGTGATTCCATTGTAAAATGCAATTTGAGCACCCATTTGACCTTCCATCTTTTGCATTAGGTCAATAACTTGATATATTAACAATATCATCCCACAAAACCACAATTTGGAAGCCTTTACCTTGCATTTGGGAAGCCATCAAATTTCCTAGCTCCACAATCCTAGTTGAGCCTCTGTCATCGAATACTTCCCAAACCTCCCCAAATATGCTCAATCATCTTACTATAACTTCTATGACTTATAATATCTCTTCCCTCTACCTCAGTATCACCCTAAGTATCTAGTTTGCATATGCCAGCTGCCTAGGCAGCCTTGAAGTAAGCAACAGTGCATCACTGTTGCTGAAAAGTGAATGGTTCGGGTACTTAGTTCAAAGGACACATCTGTTCTTGACCTTTAGACTTGTCGCTGCACCTAATTCCATATATTTTCCAGAATTAAAAGTTCATCGTACCAAACTGACCTTGAGCCTCAGTCCCCGTCACTAACTACCTACTCTGCTCATAAAATTGTTAAGAAAAATCACTAGTAATTTTGGTAAAAAAAATAAATTAGAGTTAATATCTTGGTTGAATATTACCAAGGATATTACAGTAACAGGGATGAATCCTATGATAAATTTAGTGGAAAAGGTGGTGGATATCTGAAATACTATACAGAGCTTATAAAAAGAATTATGCATTACCATACACTAGTTTCAAACATGAAAGAGAACAACATAATGGAAGTAAAGAACATGAAACACATCCACTTGAGAGGGAGGAAATACAAACTGTAAACTAGATAACACATGAATCTCTGTCCTAACCAGCTTCAAGCACTACAATTCTGTTAAGGAGAATGCTTCAAAACAGATCCTAGTTTCCCAAAGGCCTCAACCATTGATTTTCCAACCCTTTCTACTGATATTACATAGATATTTATAGGCTCTTAGCCTCGAATTGTTCATAAAAAAAAGTTACAAAATATGCTGCCACCTATAGGGCCCGATTCGCCACTTTTGACATCAAATCATAAGATGAAATGGACTGTTAATAGACAAACCCTGACTGTTTCTACAGGTGTCCCTTACAGGGTGCAAACCACAATAGCCTCAAACGATCGAGAGACCCCAACTGGCCTCAAAACTTTAGGAAAGAGATACCTATACATTTAGCCAAATACAAACTTGTCGGGTGGGGAAAAATAAATGGCGTGAATAGGTCACCACCTTATTCTTGAGGCTTCAATTCGCCCTGCGGCTCAAAAAAGTCTTCTACCCTAAGGGAATCTTCCCTAGTGCTTTTTCTGCTAAAGGAGGAGGTGTCGTCTCTTCAGTGGGGATGATGTAATCTTTCATAATCTTCGCGTCATGAAGGGCGTCCCACTTCTCTTATTCAGTCCTTTTCTTCTTCGATCGACGTTGGACCTGCCTGCACCTTTGTTGGCATTCGTGCACCTCAGGCTCACTGACCGAACTCTCTTCCACGTGGTCGAATACTAGCGGAGAGGAGGGAACATGATCCTCCTCCACCTCAGACCATACTTGCTCTGGTACAACAACCACTTCGGCTCCCTGATCTCTCTCTATAACCAGACTTTAACTGAAAGATGCCTGAGTGGCCAAGCTTGCCACCTTTCGCATGCAATGATCCTGAATAGGGGACTCAGGGACCATTCTTATAACGATCGTGACAATGATGGCAGCCACTCGTGATTACTTCCGGGCGATGATGGCTTGACAGAATCTCCCAATCGATCAACAATGATGCTTGCGACTTGAGCTGATGTGAAGCATGCTTAGCCACGCCTTCGAGATAGGGGGTAAACTATTTTGACGGTGTTGAGGTGGCTTCGGATCAATTGGAAATCATTTGAACTCAGAGAGTTGATCGCCAGCTTCTATCGCCTAATCCAAACCAGCACCGTAGATGTTCAACCTTGAATACATCTAGTCCATCAAACGGTGGGCCTTTACAATGTTCACAAATTTTGGGTTGGTTGATTTCCCGCACAAGTAGGATCTGCGAACTAAATTTTGGTCGTAGATCTGAGCCTCGTTGCATCCAACTCGTCCAAACCTGCGTCCCTCTACGAAATGTTCACAGATTTGTGAATTGGATTTCTCCGCTCATGTCAGTTATGCGAACAAATTATCAGCCGTCGATTCGCATCCTCCACCGTCGATCAAATTCTAACTTGCCCACCTGTTAACTCCTCATTCACAGTTATACAACCTTCAACTTCGTTTGTGATGGAGGCCTATAATCGTCGATCTCCATCGCTCTAATCTTGGTCGCCTATTGTATAGGGTTCTGATTTTTTTCCACTAGGGGATGCAGACTAAGGGTTGGGTTTCCTTTGGGTTTTTCCATGACCCTACAACTCCTCGCTTCACAAAAAATATTTTCAAATACTTAGCACAATTCTAGTGCTAACAACTGGCTCCTATTGGGGATGCTATCCTCCCTGCGAGGTAGCAAAGAACCCTTGCAGACCAGTTCCTGATCCATTGGGCATGGCCATCACAAAAATTTTGGCCTATAACCTTTATCGAAAACTAGAAAAAGAAATTGAAGGCTAAAACCCATTACTATAATTGAAAACTTCTGAAAATGTGCTCGCCACGTTGAGATTATTTATGTACCAATTTAAAAAGGTACCGATGACATGAGTAATCTCCTTGGTAAAAACAAAACCTCTTAGCCCCACTAAAGAACATCTTCATATATTCATTTATGGGGTCGCATGAAGTATGATGCTCTCCAAATTTATCTACTATTCCCTCGACCAAGCAAACCTGCTTCCTCTGCCACTCCTCTGGCCCTCCATCAGACTACAGCTCTACTTGCACTTGGGTCAATTTTCTTCCCAGGGAACTATAAGTATCTTGCTTATCTCGTGTGTCACTCATATCAGGCACAAGGATAGAACATTGGTGGCAGGCTTCCAATAGAACCTGGAACTCCCCTCTGCTTAGACCCCTATACAAACTAATAATACCGACAAAACCAACTTCATGCCTCTTCTTCTGCTGTGATTGTAACTCTGCAACATGAGAGGCTACTTAGAAACCTAGGCTATTCATAACATCACCACCTTGGCTTCTTAAAATTCCAGGATTAAAAACTTGATTCTGCTCTGGTGCTTCAAAAGTAATCTCACCCTGATTTCCGAAGGGATCAAGTAAGGGACCCTCCCCTCGAGAGTAGGATTCAAGGTTTGAAAAACCTGTATAAACATTATGTTGACCCTCCTGGTCTTCCTCTAACATCTCAATTATCTGGTCAGTTTGGTGAAGGTATGTGCCAGGTCCAAGAACTTCTTCAAGGATCCCATAATATCCTTTAGCTTCAGTCCAAAAGGAAAATTATGCCTGTTGGGGATCTCTTGGAACCCCCTGATAATTAGCGCCTTCTTCCTCCCTTAGATGAGGGCCAGGTTCTCCAGGAAGAGTCTCAAGGTTCTCTTCACTCATGGTTAGAATAATTTTCTTTATTCTGGCAAATGATTCAGTTTCGGGAAGTAGGGCTTCACCACCTTCAGGCTTAATACTTCCCTGGCTTTCAATGGTGAAATTAGGAGCTACAAATGTTCCCTCTTCCTTGGATGACTCCTCTACATAGTTGAACTGACTGCATGGTGGTTCATTCCTCTCCTCTACTTCTAAAAATTTTATGACATCCTCATCTCTGTATTCATCATATATGGGTGGAAACCACTTATACTATGAAACGAGAACTCGACACAGTTCTCGTTTTTCTCTTTCCTAATTTTAGTAGGTATTTTTAGCTCCGTTTCAAAAAGGGGTGATGCCAGTATCACACATTTTCATTTCGAGGCATTTTTTGGGACCTTTGAATTATCTTTATCGTAAAAAAAATTTAGTTTCTATTTTCAGGTGCATTTTTAGAAATTTAGCAAAATAGCATACATTTTTAAGCAATTTATAATGAAAAACATATACATTTCGCAATTTTTTCTATAAAATAAGACATTTTAATGGACAAAATAAGACACTTTTATTGACAAAATTGTAAAAAATTCTAGAAAATATAGACATTTAAAACCATTTTCAATCAATTTTCAGATATGTTTTGTATAAAAATGATACTATTTCATATTATTTTTCGAAAAGTGTTGATTCACATAAATTCAAGAAAAACTATACAAATTATTTGTAAAAAACATATTTCAAACATTATATATAGAAATTTTATTTCTAAAATTAAGTCTGAAAGTCAAAACATTACTAATATATCTTATCAAAATATTGTCAAACTTAGCATTTTTTTCAAAACATGAAACTAATCAACAATATCATGCAGGCCAAATTCATGTCCTTCTGCTGCATGTTTCCCCCCTCTAACATTATAATAAAATAAATTAAAAAACTAATTAAACTAACCCCTAACAACATTATAATAAAAAATTCCTAACAACATTATAATAAAAAATTTAAAGAAAAATTAAAAACAAATCAAACTAACCCCTAACAACATTATAATAAAAAATTTAAAAAAAAATTAAAAACAACTTAAACTAACCTAACAACATTATAAACTAACATTTAAAAAAAAAAATTAAAAAAAAAAACTAACATTAAAACTAATAGATTTAAACTAATGTTCTTATAATTAAAAATTAAAAATAAAAATAAAACCCAATAAACTAACCTAACATTATAATTAAAAAATAAAACTAATTAACTATATACTAACATTACACAAAATTTAAAAAAACTTAAAAACAAAATAAAAATAACATTATAAAAAATTAAAAATTAAAAAAAAACAAACTATACAAAATTTTAAAATAAATTAAAAACAAAAATAAAAACAGACTAAAACTAACATTATAAAAAATTAAAAATTAAAAAAAAAAAACTATATATAATAACAAATCAAACTATATAACATTTAAAAACAAATTTAAAAAAAAAATTAAAAACAATAAAAAAATCAAAATATTAAATATTAAAACAAAATTTTAAAAACAATTAAAAAACCAAACTATACAAAATCTAAAAAAAAATTAAAAACAAAATAATTAAAAAAAATTATTCTATACAAAAAAATTAAAAAAAAAAAAATTAAACACAATTTAAAAAAAAAAACAAAACCATGCAATGGTCGGGGAGGTGGGTTGCGGCGAGGGAGGGGGGAGGTGGGTGACGGCGGTGGCGGGGGAAGGGGAGGGCGACGGAGGGGGAAGGGGAGGAGGTGGCGGAGCTGGGCGGGGGAAGGGAGGAGGAGGTGGAAGGGAGGGGCGGGCATCGAGCGGTCGCCCCGGTTGATGCCCGGCATCGACATCGATGCCGGGCATCGACGGGGGCCGTGAGGGCCGCCCTTTGGCGCCCAAGCGAGGGAGGTCGCTCGCTTGGGCACCAAAGGGCGGCCCTCACGGCCCCCATCGATGCCCGGCATCGACGGGGGCCACCCTCGTTGATGCCCGGCATCGACGTCGATGCCGGGCATCGACGGGGGCCATGAGGGCCGCCCTTTCGCGCCCAAGCAAGCGACCTCCCTCGCTTGGACACCAAAGGGTGGCCCTCACGGCCCCCGTTGATGCCCAACATCGACAAGCGAGCGACCTCCCTCGCTTGGACACCAAAGGGTGGTCCTCACGGCCCCCGTCGATGCCCGGCATCGACATCGATGCTGGGCATCAACGGGGGTGGCCCCCGTCGATGCCCGGGCATCGACGTCGATGCCTGGCATCGACGCGGGCCGCCCCCATCGATGCCCGGGCATCGACGCGGGTCGCCCCCGTCGATGTCGGGCATCGACGTCGATGCCCGGGCATCGACGGGGGCCGCCCCTGTCGATGTCGGGCATCGACGTCGATGCCCGGGCATCGACGGGGGCCATGAGGGCCGCCCTTTGGCGCCCAAGCGGGTGGTTCCCTCCCCCTCCTTCCTCCTCCCCGCTCCGCTCCACTTCCCCCTCCCCCCACGCTCGCGCCCTCCCTTCCACCTCCCCCCACCGCCCTCCTTTCGACCGCCGAAACCCACCACCTCCTCCTCCTCCTCCCTTATCCCTCCGTCCCCCTCCCCTTCGGGCATCGAGGGGGACGTGAGGGCCGCCCTTTGGTGCCCAAGCGAGGGAGGTCGCTCACTTGGGCGCCAATGGGCAGCCCTCACGGCCCCCGTTGATGCCCGGCATTGAGGGGGCCGTGAGGGACACCCTTTTGCGCCCAAGCGGGTGGTGCCCTCCCCCTCCTTCCTCCTCCCCACTCCCCTCCACTTCCCCCTCCCCCCACGCCCGCACCCTCCCTTCCACCTCCCCCCGCCGCCCTCCTTTCGACCCCCTCCACCCACCACCTCCTCCTCCTCCTCCCTTATCCTTCCGTCGCCCTCCCCTTCCCCCTCCTCGCTCCTCCCCCGCCGCCCTCCATTCCACCGCCACCGCCCACCTCCCCGCCATTGCATTGTTTCAATTTTTTTAATATTTTGTTTAAATTTTGTTTATTTTTTTTTTAATTTTGTTTAATTTTGTATAGTTTATGTTTTTTAAAATTTTGTTTAATTTTTTGTTTAAAGTTTGTTTAATTTTTTTTAAATTTTGTTTAAAGTTTGTTTAATTTTGTATAGTTTAATTTTTTTTTAATTATTTTGTTTTTTAATTTATTTTAAAATTTTGTATAGTTTGATTTTTTTATTGTTTTTAAATTTTTGTTTTAACTGTCTTTAAGTTTTTGTATAGTTTTTTTTAAATTTTTTATAATGTTAGTTTGGTTAGTATATAGATACTTAGTTTTTTTTTTTAATGTATTTTTAAATTTTTAATTATAATGTTATCTTAGTTTAGTTTGTTTTTAATTTTTTTAAAATTTTTAATTATAACATTAGTTAAAATTTGTTAGTTTAATTTCTTTTTTAAAACCCAAAGCTAATATTCGTGGAATAGGGAGCATTCGTGCAAGATGGGAGTGTGTTAAACCCAGCCGTAGATCCCGAAGGAATATGACATCTGAAATGATGGGTATAGATGTAGACTCAGATTGTGCGCCCATTGATAATAGAGAAGAGTATGGGTCATCTACATCTTCATCAAGTCCTTCTTCTGCAGAAAATGTAGATTCTGATGGGGTGTGAGAATCCATGGATGAATTTGAATAAGCAGTGTAGTTGCTTGTTATTAGTATGATTTTTGTAATTGAAACTCTAGAGGAGTTTTTGATGATGGGGTGTCAGAATCCATGGATGAATTTGAAGAAGCAGTTTAGATGCTTTTTACTAGTATGATTTTTGTAATTGAAACTCTAGAGGATTTTTTTAATATTTATATGAACCATTTTTTCTTGTATGGTCTAATATATTATCTCATTATGAATCGCATCATAATTCCTTTGTTTTTATATAGTTATAATGGTGAAATTATTAGAGAAATTTGTTTTTTTGTTTAATATGCAATTTTCCTGAAAGTTGTAATTTATCTCTTCAAGAAATTTATTTTTTTCCAATTTAAGGTTGATTTTAAAGTTTTGTTAAACAACAATATGGGATGTTTAGGCCATGGCTCTATTTTTTACCCTAAAAAAAAATACGCGTATACTGGTATCAACACTTTTCTATTTGGGGGGTGTTTTTGGTGTTTTTTTTGCAAAAATCATCGTTTTTATGGGTAGAGTTCTCGTTCATAGTATATAGTTCTCGTTTCATAGTATAAGTGGTTTGGACAAAACATCTCTCCAAAACCTTGCATCACATAATTCTTCATCTACTAAGGGAAATCTCCACAAGACAAAATAGCACCATCATCTTCTCGTATATGGCTGGGCTGACCACCTCCCTGCCCATCATGAGAAAATAACGCAGATCCTTCATGCCCACATCTACCCTCAAACTCCAATCTCTATCTCAGTTCATCCTAATTTCCCTTTTCTAAGTTTTTTCTGGACATTCTGAGATTGTCTTCAACCTCCATTGCATCAATGAACATATGTTGCAAATTGGGAGACCTCCTCTCCAAAAGATGAAAAGATAATTCAGAAATAATAAATAAGAAAGTATGAGCCAACCTATTCACTTTTGGGGGATGTTCTTAGTTCATGTGTGGGTTTCATATCCATAGAGAAGGAAAAAATTCAAACCAAGATGAAATCAATCAAATTTAGATGAAAAATTCAAATTGAGTCGGAATTGGTCAAACCGAGGTGTAGTAAGTCAAATCGAGATGAAAAAGTCAAACTGAAGTGAGAAAATTCAAACCAAGCCGAATTTAGTCAAACTAAGCTAAAGGATGTCAAAATCAAATGAAAAAACCAAATTCAGACAAAAAAAGTCAAATAAAGTAAGAATCGATCAAACAATGATGAAAAAGACAAACTGAGACAGAAAAGACAAATCAAGATGAAAAAAGTCAAAACAGGCTAAAATCAATCAAACTCAGATGGAAAATGTCAAACGTGGATGAAGGAAGTCAAATAGAGACTAAAAAAGTCAAACCAAGATGGAAAAAGTTAAATTGAGTTGGAATTAATCAAGCATAACCATAGTAAATCAAATCGATACAAAAAGGTCAAACCAAGCCAAAATCAGTCAAACAAAGATGTTGGAAGTTAGACAGGGATGAAAAATGCCAAAAAGAGATGGAAAAAGTAAAATTGAGCTATAACTGTTAAGACCGATTCAAATTCAAAATCTGATGAAAAAATCCAAATGAAGATGGAAAAAAGCTAACCGTGTCAGAATCAATCAAATCAAGCTAGAGTAAGTCAAATCCATATGGGAGAAAATTCAAACTAATATAGAGTCAAAACTAATTGGGGTAACTCAAACAAAGACAAAAAATTCAAACTAAGAGGCAAAATTCAAATTAATTTAAATTTAGTTAAATTGATAAAAAAAAATTCAAATAACAAGAAAATAAGCATAGTCAAGTAATGGCTACGAAGTTATCTATTGCATATTTCAGTAGCCTAGAAAAATGATAGAAAGAATATTTCATCTTTACATAGTATATTGAATAATGGTACTTGTTACAACAGGCTCTCCTACTAGCAATGTCTATGAGCAACCCATTATTTAAAATAGTTATACATGTTATACTTGTGAACATATATGTATGAAATGTATGTTTAAAAAATAAACAACTACAATTTAAGTCTAGTCAAATTACCTATCAATGTGTATCCCCACTTTTTGTCTTTCAAGGAGAAGACCATCTAGTATACACACGACTCTCCTCTCTCAATGGTTGCAAACACTAGGTGCTCAAATAGTCAAATATATGCTTTTTATAAAAAAATTAACATTGAATAACAATGTAACATGTTCAAAAAGATAACTCTTTTTGAGATATCGTTGTGGTATCAGGAACTAATGTCACTACGTTGGGAAGCACCTGCTGTCTCTCCTCTCTCAACGGATGCAAACACCAAGTTCTCAAATACTCAAGTAGATGCATTTATTACAAAATTAACATCAACTAAACATATGTAACATGTTCAAAAAGTTACCTCTTGCCGAGATATTCCTATGGTATCAGGAAATGAAGTCTCTTTAGTGGGAGGCATCTAACAACTCTCTTGTATCAATGGATATCAACACTGAGTGCTCAAATAGTCAAATATATGCATTTATTACAAAACTAACATCATCTAACAATGTAACATGTAAAAAAATATATATTGTTGATATATTCTTATAACTGAGGCACTGAAGTGTCTAAATCAATGTCACCCCTGGGGGGATTTTATTGAGAAACTACAAGTTAAGGACATAAAAAGATGAGAAGAGTAGACATATATCTATGAACCACAAGAAAAAACATTTACTAACAAAACCTTTAGGTTTCATGTAATTACATGCTCCCAAAAACTTGCATGGGAAAAACCATAACAGATATGGCTACATGATGTGTACGAATGGGAAGGATCTCCTCGAGTAGAAGCTCCTCCCTATATGGTAGCTAATGGTACTTCATGACCTGCAGTTGATGGTCCTACCTGACTTGCAGCTGATGGTCCATCATGACCTATAGCTAATGCTATTAACTAATAAGTAGGAACTATCTCTATGTGGACACCTCTCGTAAGAAAGGTGGCATGGAAGGCCATGGTATGGGACAAAATCAATAATGTATCCTATATATCTGGAAGCAGTTGTTGTCTAGGAAGGAATTCCTCCCTAGGAAGTGGCCTATGCATGGAGGGGCTTGTAAATTGGCATCTTAAATCCTCACACCCTATTGGTTTTGGGGCATCCCCAACCCAATACCCTAAAATGGAGCATAATGGAAATATCTCACAATATTCCTTAACATGAACTCGAAATAAACCTTCCTGAGGAAGTACATCCCTATTGCTGCGGGAGGGAACATTGAAAATGATGTACCACCTATCCATCTAGTTATCAATGAATGGTTGATAGGTACACCATTAAATGAAAATGTGGAGATGGTTGGTTTCCATGAATTCATCTATTTAAGGGTCTCTGAATAGGGAAAATTTGTCTTCTTCGCTTATGTTTAGTATTTTTATGGCATAATTATCCAATCCATTTCCATACTACCTTTGTTTCATCTCTTTGTAGGAGGAAATACTATAGAGTGCACCAGTTTCCTACCTGATTGTGCCAGTGATGGCATTAATGGTATCAAGAAGAAAGTGACGAATTGGGTCTCCAACCCTAAATACATTGCAAATGCCTTAGAAATGAAATATATATCAATATCTCAACATTGTGATTCATATATGCAATAAAAAACAGAAATAAGATATCATTAGAAACATGTTACATAGTAAATTAATATCTTCATTCTTCCATGAATACATGATCCCTTCCTTCCTCCACTCCTCCCCATATTCCTTCCTAACATCCCCTTCTCCTCCCTCTCACTAACCTAAATACCATACACATGCTCCCATGTCTCCTTTTTTCCTTACACCTCACACATTCTCTCCCAATACTCCACCCTCTCTCCCTTCCCATTTCCATCCTCATTGAATCCACCCCATCATTCTTCTAAATTTTTTTATCTCCCCCTTTCAATCACACCTCCCCAAAACCCATTCCTCCTCCACCTCCTCTACCCCCCTCCCCCTGTCCCTCCCTTTTCCTATCTCCCCAGCTTCCTACCACCCTACCCCTCCAACCACACCCTCCTCCTCCTCCCCCTTCCTACCTCCCCCGCTTTCTACCACCCCCCCCCCTCTAGCCACACCATCCTCCTCATCCTCCTCACGCTTCAAAATATACTATTAATTAAATTGATTTATTAATTAAATTAATAAATAAATTTAATTAATTGTATATTTGTAAGTCTTCCTTCACACTTACCCTATTGAAAAAGAGAGAGTAAAGGAAAATGTACCACATGATTAGATAGTTGAGTAGTAGCATCCTATGATTCCATGTGGTCATGGGTCACAAACAAAAGCACCAGGGATTTATGTTATTAAAAAGTACTTGGAAGGAAGATATTGTTATAGGAGACGTTGAAGGACTTGAGGGAGGTACACTTGTTGGAATTCATGGAAATTGAACCTTCTAGGTGATTATGTGAGAAATCAAAATAAGTTAAACTTTGCAGACCAAGACTAATGAATCATGTTGCGACCTAGACTCACCATAGGGTATGGAATCAAGAAATTGGTGCCAAAGGTATTTCACCTATGAATTTCTTTCTAGAAAGAATGTGTCCCACTTAGAGATGACAAGGAATCAGTCTAGTGAAACTATTGCCCTAGAATTCCACTGCCATGATATTTTGACAACTACAGAGATTTCATAGCATGGTTCAACTTCACATGGAGATTATTTTTCGTAGAAATATTCCCATGGATATTTGTTGCAAATATGAAGGTTTCTCGCTTTGGCATGTATACAATTCCTACTCCACCTTTCTAGCAATTATTTAAGTCTCAAGTGTGAGAGGTTTGAGGGTTGACACTTATCGGGGTTTGTAATACTTGTGAAATTTGCACCCTCTTGTTAACCTTGTAATTACTTAATGGCACTATGTAATGTTTGGGGTCATTGTAATGTTGATGGTATTTACAATACTTGTTAATTTCAAATGGTTCTAATACTATAGAGTTTTGGGTCAACATCGAAATACTTGGAGTGGGTGGTAGCATTGAATGTAGCTCTACGATGGCACATGGCTAACGCTGCCAGGTATACTGAGGGTTTCCTCTAGGGTTCTACACCAACGAAGAAGCATTTTCATGGTTCATTTCTCTTTGCCTGCTGTGGGTGCGTTGAGGGTTTCGTTACTGTCCTGAGCTGTGGCTCATGGTTAGCACACAATATGGAATAGAGATGGCGACTGAAACATTCGAAGGTAATTCCTCCCAAGGTTCATTACTACATTCTTGCTATTGCATTTAGATATATCGTGATATAAAATTCAGAGTTCTGACTTCGTATGGCGTGTTTGGTTAACAGGTGTTGGCTGGCGTTTCTCTTCTACGTGGCCAATACTCGATAGTGGTGATGTTGCAAAATGGTAAGTCCAGAATTCCCCATTTCTTATCTCCTCCATTCGCCTCTGTGGAGTGTAGTATTGGTGTTTTCTTTTGAGGAACTTTGTGAGCCTGGTTGGGTTTTCTGCAATAGGTTTGTTGGGTTCCTTGAGGTCACTGTTGGCTGGATCATTGCAAAATGTATCTTTTGGTTTTTATGGCACTGGAGGGTTTTGACCATTCAGCTCAATGTTGAACTTGGTAGAATTTGTAATTATAATAATGCCCAATATCAAACTGGGGTTTATATAAAGAGTCCTTAGACCTGGATTTATGTCTTTGTTGCTACCATCGCCTTTGCTCTGGAGGCTGATGATTGAGTATTTGTAAAAATAGGATATCGTGAGCTTACCATGGTTTGCGTTTATTATGAGATGCGATTTCCTATGTCTGTGATTTGGTCTCTACGTTGTTTTTCTAGGAGGATTTGAACCTGGAACTAATCTCTGCATCTTCTCTCTATTTGAAATTATGTTTAGGAGTTTCTCTTCAAGTGGCTAACGTGGCCCTGTATGTTGAAAGGATTTGGATTCCTCAGATTTTATAATCCCTGCTAGATGTATTTGTTGATAGATGGGTCTAAACCCTTGCCTGAAACTTCTTATAAGTCTGTCGGTTCCCTCTTACTGTGTTTTCTGGTAGTTTACTTTAAATGGGGGAAAAGAGGGATTCAAACCCTGTCTTGTATTTTATGTTTAAAGGATGACTGTAAGCGTTTGTTTAATGGTAGTGAAAACGCTTGGGTATAAGTGTAAATGTTCCTATGTGAATTCTCTATGTTTTCTGGCTACTGTTTAAAATTAGTATGACTTTTGTGAGACTTGATCTTGTGACCAATTCCTTTGATGGCAAAACTTAATAAATTTTAAATGTTATGGAATGCACGTGTTTGGTAGTGGGACTCGATTCATGAGGAAAGCATCTGTGGTTTAATTTGATATAATGTTTGTCTCTTGATTGAAATCGTTGAGTTGTGGAATGATACCCTAGTTGTAAAAGAACAACGATATTGAATTACTGTTAATGTTTAAATCTATGTTTGGATGTATAGTATGGTTTAAGAGAAATGATGCCTGAAATGGTACTGTTGTCATTCTATTTGATTCTTCCTAAGCATAGAAGGGATAATAAAAGAATTAAAAGAAAACAGATATAAACCATTGCGTTACAAGTTGATAAAATGATTCAAACAGATATCACATTTACTTTCAAAAGAAAACCTAATGACCCTAACCTAGAAGATAATTAGGGTGCTGTCTAGCATAGGCTAGCTTGGCTAGACCCTCTAGACCCTCCCACTGGTTTCTAGGCCAAAACCTCTAAGTTGATAATATTTGTAATGAGGATTTAAACAATGCTGAGTATCAATGCTAGTAAAACAAATAACCTATGTCTACTATAACCTGAAAGATGGGAAAAATTAATACCACATACCTGGTTGCTTTGGCACCTGGTTCTTTCCTGTAGGAGCCTGGCTACTTTTGCACTTGATCCCTTCTTATAGAAGCCTACACACTCAAATAGTAGTTAATGCAAACCTATAGTATTTAGCTGACCTGTTATGATGATATTCTTAGTTGGATAACTTTGGGACTACCATGTTCCTCCCAACCATGATCCTACAACCATTCCTGGTTCTGTATGGATCCCCACGGGATGGATTCCAACATGCAAAAGAGATAGAGGTCCTTGGGCTATTGCTAGTTCAGACCTGGAAACTTATGTGGGACTACTTCAGTTCTTGGAGCAGAAAAATCCCCCTTTGATTACCATAAGAGAATGATAATGAAAAGTTCAAGATCCAGATGCCCCCAAACTTGGGGTCTGCCCTCTTTATGTAGGGGAGTCTTCAATTAGGACTGTTGGAATAATTAGTTTCTCTAAATTAAATAAACAATATTTAAAATATATTATTTCATAAATATTTTGGTCCTCTTTGAACTAATACTTTTTCACTTGTTTAACTATAAGTGCTTTTGATTTAAGCTTTCCATAATAATTTTAATAGCAATAATTTTGATAACCATAATTATATTTCACTTAACTATCAATACATTATTAATAATGCATAAACCATATATAATAAATATGTTTCATAAATAAATAATGACAACATTATTATTAAAGTTCTTACTAATAATATCAGCTGTGAGGCCTTTATACATGTTATTCATAGAAGACTACTGGTAATTATATTTTATTTAATTATGTACCTTCACATGATACTTCTTTTGACTTTCTAAAGATGAGGTCCAATTCTTTGGACAGTCTTTGTAAGCTTGGATAGGTACCTCTAGTCTCTCCCTTTGCATGTCTCATTCCCTCGTTTAACATGGTAGTTCCCGTAGTACTTGATGATAGATAGAAGAAGATTTATTTGATCAATTTGAATAGATGTGATGAGAAACAAAAGTGCTATTTAGAGCCCTCTCCGACTCAACACTTGAGATTTAGTAACCCCGAGTGCTCTTCAGAACCTTTTAACTCAACACTCTCACATGGGCATTACGCTAGTGCAATTTCAGAGCCTCCACTCAACACTAGTGCTAGAATGTGTTTGTGAGGCACATCTAGAATATTTTAAGTGGCCTCGGATCCGGTATTCGTTTTACAAGCTTGGAGTGCTCCAGGGCTTAGGCCCAACACTCAATGTACCTTAGGGATTACTCCCAGTACATAAACATTTCTTCTAGGTACATACGGGCTTATGCCCAGTATGTAGGTTATATGTGTGTTTCTGAGTACACGCTCAACACACTCATAATTCTAATCATGTAAAATCACAGCTCTGCACAGTAAGTAACAAAAGATCATCTCAGTATATTAGGGTTTGTACCCATATCAAAGCTAAAGAACATCATACAACATCGAGGCCTTTTTTCCCAGTATACACTCAAATAAAGAAGTCAGTCAAGGTCCATGCCCGATATGTCAATATATATACAAGGGTAATCGTAGGTGCTAGGGCTTATGACCAATACTCCAAGTAAAAAATAGATGCTGGGTCCGTGGCCCAATATAACAACCAAAATAGTTACTCCACAAATTCAGGATATTACATCCCTCCCCACTTAGAAATAACACCGTCCTGATGTTTCTAGGGACTAGGAATGAAGTCATGAAATAAGGCAAGGTATGCCTCTTTCATGGTGGCCTCATATGGCTCAAAGTGCCTCCATTGCACCTTTAGCTGTGTAATGGTCCTCCTCCTAAACTGCACCTCTCTCTTGTCCAGAATGTGTAGTGGTTCTTGCGTGAACTCCCCTTCGGGCTCCACCTGTAATAAGGACCAATCAATAACATGTTTAGTATCGTATACATATTTCTTTAATAGTGAAGCATGAAAAACATTATGAACTTTTATATGAGCTAGTAAGGCTAAACTCATACGCTACTGGGCCCTTCTTGGCCAGTATTTCAAAAGGTCCACAAAACCTTGGGGCTAGTTTGCCGCAACGTCCCAAGCTCAACGAGCTTCGTTTTGCTTTTATTTTTAGAAACACATGTTCATCGACTTGGTAGTCTTTGTCCTTTGATTTCTTGTCCGCATAACTCTTTTGGCGGCCTTGTGCTTCTTTTAAGTTCAGTTGTACTTTGGAGACTAAGCTGTTCCAAGTCCTTTAGTAGGTTAGGTCCTAACATAAGTCTTTCTACTGGATTGTCCCAAGTCACGGGCGTCCGACATTTCCTACCGTAGAGTACCTCGAAAGGACTCATTTTGGCCGAGGTTTGATAACCGTTGTTGTAAGCGAACTCTGCGAGGTGCAAATAATCTTCCCACTTGGTGGGGTTACTCATGACATACATCCTCAACATGTCCTCGAGGATTTGGTTTACTCGTTCTGTTTGTCCGTCGGTCTGGGGGTGGTACACGGTACTGAATTGTAACTGGGTTTCCAAACCGGAGAACAATGCTCTTCAGAAGTTACTAGTGAACTTCGTGTCTCGATCGGAAATGATTGCCTTGGGTATCCTGTGCAATCAAAAGATCTCTTTTAAGAATATTTATGCGATGTGAACTGCTTTGTAGGTAGATTTTCACCGGTATAAAGTGGGATGCTTTAGACAAGTTGTCTACCACTACAAAGATGGAGTCGTTCAGTTTCTTACTCTTGGGTAAGCCTGTAATGAAGTCCATACTTATTACCTCCCATTTCCATTCTGGAATGGTTAAAGGTTGAAGAAATCCGAAGGGGTTTTGGTGTTCTACTTTGACCAATTGGCTCTCCTGACATTTCACAATGAACATCGCGATGTCAGCTTTCAGCTTAGGCCAAATGTAGTGTTTCTTTAATGGCGATATCATCTTTTGATATCCGAGGTGCCCTGAATAGGGTTTTCTGGTGAAATTCAGTGAGAATGTTTGATCTAATATCTCCACTCTCTGGACGTAAAGTAGGTCTTTCGACCATAGTAGTCCCGACTTATCTATCTTATATTCTTTATGTTGTTGGAAGAGCCTGTCTTCCTAGATCTTTGCGAGGATTTTTGTGAAATAATGAGTCACTCTTACATGCCATTCAAATTTTGTGGTGTAATTCTGAGTCGGTTTGACTCACCGTGACCTTGTAAAGCATAATGTGCTCGACCGCTCAAGGGCATCCTTGCCTTTTAGATGCTTTAGTTCAAAATTGGTATTCACTAAGGAAGGATAACCACCTGGCCTACCTAGCATTTAGGTCAGGTTGGTCAAAAAGGTATTTCAAGCTCATGTTATCAAGTCACCAATAGGAATTTATTTCCCATGAGATAATGTTGCCACATCTTCAGCACATGGATGATGGAGGCTAGCTCGAGGTCATGAGTAGGGTAGTTCTGCTCATGTTCTTTTATTTTCCTCGATTTGTAGCATATGGCAAAATTGTCTTGCATAAGAACTCCCCTGAGTCCTTCCTTGCTTGCATCTGTGCAGTCGATGAAGTCCCCATTGGGATCCACAATACGCAGAATCAGTGCACTAATCAGTAGTTGCTTCAGCTTTTGAAAGCTTTCTTCACACTTATCCGTCCAGATAAACGTGTTTTCCTTTTTCTGCAAGGCGGTCATGGGACATGCAATCCATGAAAAGTTCTCAATGAACTTTCGGTAGTAGCTGGCTAATCCTAAGAATGATCTTATATCGAATACGCATGTAGGCATGGGCCATTCTTCGATAGCTTTTGACCTTTTTAGGGTCGACGACTATTCTCTTCTCGGAGATGATATGTCCTAAGTATTGAATCTGGGGTTTGTAGAAATCGCACTTACTAAACTTGGCATAAAGGTGGTGTTCCCTTAGTATTCATAAAACAATTCAGAGGTGCTCCTCATGTTCTACTTCATTCTTAGAGTATATCAAAATGTCGTCAGTAAAGACTAGAATGAATTTATCGAGGTATTTACTAAAGATACTATTCATCATGCACATAAAGTTGGCCGGTGCGTTCATCAACCCAAAGGGCATCACTATGAACTCATAGTGGTCGTAACGGGTTCGAAATGTGGTCTTGTTGATATCCTCATCACGGATCCTCACGTGATGGTATCCAGATCGTAAGTCGATCTTTGAGAATATCTTTGCCCCTCCGACTTGGTGAAACAAGTCGTCGATCCTAGGGAGTGGGTAGTGGTTCTTAATGGTCATCTTGATTAGTTGGTGGTAATCGATGCACATCCGCATCATTCCGTATTTTCTTCTTGATGAAGAGTATCGGTGCACCCCAAGGGGATGCACTTGGGTCGAATGTACCCTTTGTCAATTAGTTCCTCTAACTGAAGCTTGAGCTCCACCAATTCCTACTGTGTTCATGCGGTACGGGTCTTTAGAAGCTGGTACTCGACCCAGGTGTTAGTTTGATGGAAAAGTCTAAGTCCTCGTTTGGGTGGTAATCCTAGTATTTCTTCGCGAAATACATCTTTGAACTCTACGAGGACTGGGAAGTCTTCGATCTTTTGTTCCCTATTAGTTCCTATGTTTTGGATATTGACGGCAAAGAGTTTACAACCTTTTCTGAAACATTTCTTTGCTTGTAAGGCGGAGATCTATCTTACCAACACTTTCTTAGGGATACCCTTAATCGTCTTCTGATTCCCTTGGTCATCCCCTGCGGAGTAAGGATTTTTTTAAGTAGTCTAGTAGGACATGGTGTTCTTCTAACCAACCCATGCCGATGAGTACATCGTACGACCCTAGGGGTAGAATATTTAATTCTAACCTAGTTTGGAACCCATTTAAGTCTATCTCACAAGTCTTAACTAACTCGGAGACCTTTCGTTTGGTACCGGTGGCTAGTTGTACCAACCATGTTTTCTCGTAAGGTTCTCAGTGCAACTTACAAGTGTCCACTAACTTAGGGGAGATATAACTTCGGCAAGCACCAGGATCTATTAAAACTGAAATGGTAATGTTAGAGATCTTACCCTCTATTTCCACCATGGTGGCTTGGTGATCTTCCTTTCATCCATCAAGAGCAGCATAAATCCTCGGTGTCTTTGCCATGTATCATATGGTAGGTTCTGCTTGGACGTTGGTGTAACAATCCATTGGTTTTTGCTGGGGTAGTCTTTGTAGTAGTGTGGCCCTTGGCATTTCCAACAAGAAACAGTTGGTGGGAATGACTTTTGTCCCTTTGTTGAAAGTTGGCATGTTGACAAGTGGTGGGGGTGCACTTGGTCATGCTTGTGGTCGGCTGAAGCCTCTATTGGGTGAAAAACTATTGCTATGCTTCCGGTAAGGTTGAGTTCTAAGACCTGGTCTGCAGTTGTCCGAGAAGGTTCTTAACCTATCATCTATTTCTGTTGATGTTGTCATTCCTTGGATTTCCCTGTTCATAACACAGTCTTGCTTTATGTAAGCTCACATCAAGGGTTTTGGGCATGTCAAACTCTATCTTTTCTGTAAAGTTTGGTGGCATCCCTCCTAAGAATTGTTGTATTTTGACCTTCTCATCTTTAATGTATGGCACATAGTGCAACAAGTCTAAGACTCGGTTTATGAATGCTTCCATAGTTAAGGAGCCCATTTTTAACTCATGAAATTCTTTAATTTTCTTGTCAAAGAATCTTTCAGACATATATTTGTACTGGAATATTCTGCTAAAAGTATCCCAGGTTATGTCTCTCAGTTCTTGTCCTTTGTTGTGTTTCAAATCCCACCACCATCTGGACGATTTACCATTTAGGTTGTATATGGCTAGTCGGGCTTGCATTTATGTAATGTCCCTTGTTAGGAATTTTATTAAAATGACAATTTTTCACTCTTTTCCCTAGTTTGACCTTTGACTAGTTTGGATCTCTAGGTCCCAAATTTATCCCAAATGATCCCAAATATTCTGAGAAGGTGTATGAATGATATTAGAACATAAATATGTATTTAAGGGATGTCTTTGGACCATTAAAATACTTCTGCAAATCCTCTTTCAATTCTGATCAATGTAGGTAACTTTACTAGTGATTTCCCTTTGACTAGTATTGGTCTCTAGGTCTCAAATTGACTCCAAATGCCTTCAAATATTCAAGGAAGGTGTATGAATGATATTATAACTTAAATATGATTCTTATGGATGACATATGGCCACCAAAAGGCCTCTGCAAACTCTCTTAATATTCTGGACCAATTATGCAATTTTTCTAGTAATTTGGGGTTCAAATCCCCATGGGGTAAGTACTAAAAATGGCTTCCCAAATGCCTCCAAACCCACTCAAATTTATGAACAGAGGTATGTAAGGTGTTAAGTATGTTATTAAAGTCTCATATGAACCATTAATGGATTATTACAATTGTTCTCACCCTCTCCCATTCAACTGCAAAAATACCCAATTCGACCCTTGGGGAAATGGCACTATTTCACCTCCCAATACAACTAAACTGAGTAAAAATGCTTCAAATGCTCAAGTACAGTACGTGAAACTTGTAGAATACATCCATGGTAGTATATTGATCACAAATATATCATATAATAATCCATTCATTTGAAATCATCAGCATTACATTGATTCACAACAAGGTAGTGGGGAAATGGCACTGTTCTTTCATTAAAATTGAGATTTATACATTTCTACTTGGAATTTCGACCTGAAACTTTCTGGATATGAATAAAAGAGTATTTAATTCATATTAAAAAAGAAATTTGGCATTAAAATCTCCCCCAAAGAGTACAATAGCTCACCAAAAATGCCCTCCCTCAAGGATCAAGAATATGCCATCAGAACTGGAAATGGTTGAAGGAGTGAGCTGCAATAGAAGAAACCATGAGCTGCCCTGTAGCTTACACCTACAAATAAAGACTCCATTAAAGCTCCAAATGAAAGGTCTGAATGGCCTTTCCAATTACCAACTTGGATGGGAATCTTTCACCCTCGAAATTGGCCAAGGCAAGAAACTAGTCATCCACTAGCTCTCCCTCTTCACAAATGCAATTGCAAATTCTACAAATGATCAAAAGCTGGTTTCATTCTTTGTTATTGAAATTTATAAAGTTATAATGTCCTCCATGGGTCGAATTCCTTCAAAGAGACTCATGCCAACTCAATTTGGGAAGAGATTCCAAAGAACGCCACTTGTACAACAATTCCTAGTCTCCCACTTCCACCAAATCACATGTGGAAGCATCTTAGCTTCCCTAACACCCTTGAGCGCCCTCTTGGAGTCTAGTTTTATCCCTGACATGTCATATATGTCATATGTCATCCTGCAGGTCTGATTTGTGTCATAGGTGTCATAGCATCTTCATCATTGTTGTCATAGAGCTAGGGAATCTAGCCCAAGTGTCTCACTAGCTCCAAATTGCCTCTTCCTCTTCCATGGGAGTTGCTCTTCCTCTATATTTTGACCTTGGATGAGTCATGCCATGAATAATACCTTCTGGACTCCCCAAAGTATGTTACCATTCACCTTGAATTCGAATTGGTGAGAGAATGATGCCAAGTGTAGTGGGGAAATCTAGCCATATGTGGGTCCCACTTCCTACATGTGTCTTCATGATCAAATGCCACTTTGATTTTCACTTGTATATATTTATTTAGGTACTTTATTAAATATTTATTCCATTCTAATGTTCAAACATCATTTATTATCCCCATTATTCCAAATCCCAAAGCTTCCACCCCAAACCTAGGAAACTAGTAATTTTCCTCCTTGGCAATTATTTGAACTTTAGCATCAATTTGACAAACTCTACTGAATAGGGACAATGTGATTAGGCCATTGTGACCCAATGCCAAATTTTGGACATTACAAATCCTCCCTTCCCAATATTTCTTGTCCTCAAGCAATTTTAAACATGGGTGTTGAAGAACCTGCTTTCTGTATAATTCTTTGAAGTTGCCATTGAATTGCCCAACCTTGAGTCTTTGAGTTTCCATGAAGATTTTAGAGAGGAACCACCATGCTTGCTATTGCACTACTCTGATTAAAATCACTTTATTAAGTGGGGAATCCATCTCCCATACTGCTTGCTTCCCCCCAAAAAATGAAACCAATGAGACAAAAATTATTCCAGGGTCCCATTGTTTGTATTGCACCCCAACAATTAAGAGTGCTCTCCAACCCACACCATTAGCTAAGAGGATTCCTGGATCCCATTTTCTTGTATGCATTCTTCCAAACATCATGAGTACCAAATATATATCATCAAAGTACATAACAACATAATGAAAATGTACATCAAGGATATGCTTCATCAAAGAGTCATGAAAGTGCTTATACCTCCAAGCAAGTAGACCACCATTTTTCAAGTGCATACAAGCTTCAAGTGACCAATCAAATCTGCTCCAATGACATAGGTGAGGATCCCATGTCCTATAATTCTGCTCCAAAAGGATGTGATATGCATCAAAATATTTAGCCATGCATTCTTTCATCCAAGAAGTGAATGAAGAATCTCCACTAAAATATGAACCAAATAATGAGCAGAAAAAACAAGGAGACTTCAAATGACTCATAGAAGTCTCATCCATACATCCATGAATGTGAAAATCATAAAAATATAACAAAGTATGTGGCTTCCAACAAAAATGTTCTCCAATCATAAATCTATTCTCCCAAGTGTTGGATGAAGTTCCTCCAACATCAAATGAATCAAGTGTTGAGAAAGAAAAACCATGAGTCTTCAAGTGACTCAAATGCATATCGTAGGTGCATCCATGTAGATTTGCATCATCATAAAGTGACAAATAATGTTGCTGCAAATGTGAATAAGAGTGTGCTCCAACCATGTCATCATAAGAGGTAAATCTAGGAGTTCCATACTCCTCATGTGGCACCATCAAAAAGAACCCTTTCACCCATACTTCATTGAGACTAATACTGCAAAACATGGAATTGTAGGATGTAAGAGATTGAACTAACTCACCCAAATGATCAAAAAGTGCAGAAGTTTCATCATGGGAAGGATCCATGTGGGTAGTATCATGCATCTCCTTCAAAAGTGGGAAACCTTTGTCATAGATTGGTTCCAATGTAGAGGAATCATGCTCTTCTTTAAAAATTGCATAACCTTCATCAAGAGCCAATTCAAGTTCCTCTTCCACCACATCAAGTGTTTGGATCTCTTCAAGTTCATCTTCAAACACATTAAGCACATTCAAATTACCACATTTCTCATAATCCACCATGTCATGAGAATCCTCCAAACAATCTACCATTTGACAATCTGAAACATAGGAGGAAAAACAAGTATCTTGCAACTTTTCAAGAAGTTGCTCAATTTGAATTGTGAGCTTATGAATATCCTCATTATTCTTCAAGTATGCATCATGTAACAATTCATTAAGCTCAAACAAATGGTTTCTATCAAAAAGCAAAGACATGAAATTACCTTTGATGTGGCACATTGCTCTTTGAATCTTCTCCATGCCTTCAAGGAAGGATGTTTCCTCCAATGAAGTAGCTCTCCAACAAGAATTTGACACCAATGCTTGAGTGTCATGGAGAATGATGAGGGACTCTTGGATCTTATTTTCATTCATCTTTAAGGACCCTTCAAGAAAATGAGGCTCTTGCAAATGAACCTCCTCATCTTCTTCAATTTTGCTTGGACCAACTTCATGAAGCTCAAGTGGTGATGGGGAAGTTGATCTTGGTTCTTCTTCAACTGCTACAAGGTCTTCATTATCATTATTAATGGAACTTGGGCTTGCAGCAACACTTTCAAAAGTGATCTCTATGTCACCAACATAGAGGTGTGAGCACCCATCAGTAGGTACTCCTTCATAGTTTAAGCATCCATCAGTAGATGCTCTTTAGTTCATGTCTAAGCTAGAAGGTGTCTCGAAATGATCTTCCATATTTTCAATAGAATATTCTTCATGCTCTTGTGATGTCTCTTCATTTTTATCCTTCAAGCAAGATGATGCATTTTGGCCCTTGTTTTCCTTATGATCAATATCTTTGGAATCTCTTTTTGAAGATTTCCCAAAATCTCTCCTCGAGTGGGACATAATTTCATGCACACATGTATGATACTCACTCCAAGGTTCTTTACAAGAAGGGCATAAACCTTTCTTTACTAACTCCACATCTTCATTTTTGGGCCTATTTTCAAAAACATGTTAAGCAAAGTACTCAAAAGACATGGCATTTTGTGTATTTTTGCTAAAAGCAAGATATTTTTGATATTTTTGATATTGTTGGGGCAAGGTTTTATATTTTGCTCTTCATCTTTGGAACTCACTCATAGAATTATGCTTGGTTGGTGTGACACACTCATATTCATCAGATTTAAAGTCATAAGAATAATCTTCATTTCTCTTGAAATTGTAAGAAGTGTTGCATGATGGCACCTCTTCCTCGTACCATTCACATTCTGCTTCATATTGCTCATAAGCATCTACATATTCCTCATAAGAATTGTACTCATAGGATTCATCATAATAGTAATACATGGCTGCCTATTATTCTTGAATGTATGTACCTAATCCATAGGTGCAAGGACCATGCTCTGATACCACTGTAATTTCCCTTGTTAGGAATTTTTTTAAAATGACAATTTTTCACTCTTTTCCCTAGTTTGACCTTTGACTAGTTTGGATCTCTAGGTCCCAAATTTGCCCCAAATGATCCCAAATATTCTGAGAAGGTGTATGAATGTTATTAGAACATAAATATGTGTTTCAGGGATGCCTTTAGACCTTTAAAATACTTTTCCAAATCTTCTTTCAATTCTGATCAATGTAGGTAACTTTACCAGTGATTTCCCTTTGACTAGTATTGGTCTCTAGGTCTCAAATTGACTCCAAATGCCTTCAAATATTCAAGGAAGGTGTATGAATGATATTAGACCTTGAATATGATGTTTATGTATGACATATGACCACCAAAAGGCCTCTGAAAACTCTCTTAAGATTCTGGACCAATTATGCAATTTTACTAGTAATTTGGGGTTCAAATCCCCATGGGGTAAGTACTGAAAATGGCTTCCCAAATGCCTCAAAACCCACTCAAATTTATGAAAAGAGGTATGTAAGGTGTTAAGTATGTTATTAAAGTCTCATATTCACCATTAATGGATTATTACAATTGTTCTCACCCTCTCCCATTCAACTGCAAAAATCCCCAATTCGACCCTTGGGGAAATGGCACTATTTCACCTCCCAATATAACTAAACTGAGTAAAAATGCTTCAAATGCTCAAGTACAGTACATGAAACTTGTAGAATACATCCATGGAAGTATATTGATCAAAAATATATCAGATAATAATCCATTCATTCGAAATCATCAGCATTACATTGATTCACAACAAGGTAGTGGGGAAATGGCACTATTCTTTCATTAAAATTGAGATTTATACATTTCCACTTGGAATTTTGACCTGAAACTTTCTGGAGATGAAGAACAGAGTATTTAATTCATATTACAAAAGAAATGGGGCATTAAAAGCCCCCCCAAAAAGTACAATAGCTCACCAAAAACGCCTCCCTCAAGGATCAAGAATATGCCATCAAAACTAGAAATGGTTGAAGGAGTGAGCTGCAATAGAAGAAACCATGAGCTTCCCTGTAGCTTACACCTGCAAATAAAGACTCCATTAAAGATCCAAATGAAAGGTCTGAATGGCCTTTCCAATTACCAACTTGGATGGGAATCTTTCACCCTCGAAATTGGCCAAGGCAAGAAACTAGTCATCCACTAGCTCTCCCTCTTCACAAATGCAATTGCAAATTCTACAAATGATCAAAAGATGGTTTCATTCTTTGTTATTGACATTTATAAATTTATAATGTCCTCCATGGGTCGAATTCCTTCCAAGAGACTCATGCCAACTGAAGTTGGGAAGAGATTCCAAAGAACGCCACTTGTACAACAATTCCTAGTCTCCCACTTCCACCAAATCACATGTGGAAGCATCTTAGCTGCCCTAACACCCTTGAGCACCCTCTTGGAGTATACTTTTAGCCCTAACATGTCATATATGTCATCTGTCAGCCTTCAGGTCTGATTTGTGTCATATATGTCATAGCATCTTCATCATTGTTGTCATAGAGCTAGGGAATCTAGCCCAAGTGTCTCACTAGCTCCAAATTGCCTCTTCCTCTTCCATGGGAGTTACTCTTCCTCTATATTTCGACATTGGATGAGTCATGCCATGAATAACACCTTTTGGACTCCCCCAAGTATGTTACCATTCACCTTGAATTCGAATTGGTGAGAGAATGATGCCAAGTGTAGTGGGGAAATCTAGCCATATGTGGGTCCCACTTCCTCCATGTGTCTTCATGATCAAATGCCACTTTGATTTTCACTTGTATATATTTATTTAGGTCCTTTATTAAATATTTATTCCATTCTAATGTTCAAACATCATTTATTATCCCCATTATTCCAAATCCCAAAGCTTCCACCCCAAACCTAGGAAACTAGTAATTTTCCTCCTTGGCAATTATTTGAACTTTAGCATCAATTTGACAAACTCTACTGAATAGGGACAATGTGATTAGGCCATTGTGACCCAATGCCAAATTTTGGACATTACAATTTCACTGGAGTAATTGTTAACTTTGAAGTATTTATTCATCCCTAGCAGCCACTCCTCAGCCTTTTCTCCAAAGTTAATCTCTCCGTCATAGGTTGGGGATTTTATCTTTCTGAATTCCCCTTGCAGACTGTCGTCACTTTTCCTCCTTTTCTTGTAAGGAGGTGGTGAACCTTTATCGTTGGAAGAGCTCTTACTGTCTTCTTCCATTGATTCAGGTAAGTGTTCCCCGTGCTCTTCTCCCATAGGGTTGGCAGTCCTTTTTGTATTATTGTTTCCCTTTTTAAAAGTGTTGACTGAGAGTGTGGGCTATCCGTGAGGTTTTGCCTTTGTTAAAGTATGAAGCAATGCCTCATTTATGGCCTGCTACTCTCTTCTTTCTTGCATGTTTTCGTTTCGGAAACTTTGGAATTTAGCCTATAGATTATGCATGGATTTCATTAAATCCGAGTTGAGTTCCACCACAATTTCTTGCTCTCGTGGTGGGGAGTTCAGATTTCCATGTATGCTGCTGCCCCCTTCTGCATTCATTTTCAGACAGTGACTGTACCTGAAATGTTATATAAGTATAAAGAGCAGAAAATCATGTTAGTTTATTTTCACGTAAAACAAAACAAAATTTAAATGTATGTTTATGTTTACTGTTAATCTGCAGTGGATGTTTGTAATGAGCCCAATAGGTCACTTAGTTTTGTAACTGAGCTTTGATACCACTTGTAATGTCCCGAAATAGTAAAAAAAAAAAAAAACTTTCTATTACTGAAATAAACCATTTAGGAGGTGATGATTTGCAAATTAACTTCAGCACTGATGTGAAACTTACTACACCGGTACTTAATTATGGCACTTGATTATGTCTTAACTTGTCAGTTATCAAGGTCTTACTGGTTTTGATTTCTACAGCTTTGCAGAAGCGATATAATGAATATAAATGAAACTCTGTCATAAGTGAACAAGTGTTTTAAAGTGTAATAATACAAATCCTTTTCTTACTGTTTCAAGGGTTTGTGTGCATAATTATATAGGTCTAATTGACAATTCAGGTGGGATGGATCCCTAATGGTAGCGGTTGATGACCCGTGATGACATGCATGGTCTTTCAAGGGCTATGTACCCTAGCAGAGCTGCCGAGAGGTAGGGTGTAAGAAATGGAAACTTCTGACTTACTTAGCAAGTTTCGCTAATGCATTCAATTTGTACTTGGTTTGCAGGTGTACCTATGAGGCATCTATCGAGAATGCCTACTCCACCTTTCTAGCAATTATTTAAGTCTCAAGTGTGAGAGGTTTGAGGGTTGACACTTTTAAAATCCTTGTTGGGGTTTGTAATACTTGTGAAATTTGCACCACTTGTTAACCTTGTAATTACTTAATGGCACTATGTAATGTTTGGGGTCATTGTAATGTTGAGGGTATTTACAATACTTGTTGATTTCGAATGGTTCTAATACTATAGAGTTTTGGGTCAACATTGAAATACTTGGAGTGGGTGGTAGCATTGAATGCAGCTCTACGATGGCACATGGCCAACGCTGCCAGCTGTGCTGAGGGTTTCCTCTAGGGTTCTACACCAACGAAGAATCATTTTCATGGTTCATTTCTCTTTCCTGCTATGGGTGCATTGAGGGTTTCGTTACTTACCTAAGCTATGGCTCGTGGTCAGCACACCATATGGAATAGAGATGGCGACTGAAACATTCGAAGGTAATTCCTTCGTGGTTCATACTACATTCTTGCTATTGCATTTAGATATATCGTGATATAAAACTCAGAGTTCTGACTTCGTATGGCGTGTTTGGTTAACAGGTTTTGGCTAGCATTTCTCTTTTGCATGGCCATTACTCGATAGTGATGATGTTGCAAAATGGTAAGTCAAGAATTTGCCATTTCTTATCTCCTCCTTTCGCCTCTATGGAGTGTACTATTGGTATTTGCTTTTGACGAACTCTGTGAGCCCGGTTGGGTTTTCTGCAACAAGTTGTTGGGTTCCTTGAGGTCGTTGTTGGTTGGACCACTGCGAAATGTATCTTTTGGTTTTTATGGCACTAGAGGGTTTTGGCCATTCAGCTCAATGTTGAACTTGGTAGAAGTTGTGATTATAATAATGCCCAATATCAAACTGCGGTTTATATAAAGAGTCCTTGGACCTGTGGAAAAGAGTAATGGTCTTCTGCATAATGCTATAGTTGATTTATGTGTTGTTTGGTCTTTGTATTTGTTTAGGGCAAGTGTAGTTTTGATGTCTTTGTTGCTACCATCGCCTCTGCTCTGGAGGTCAATGATTGAGTATTTGTAAAAATAGGATATCATGATCTTACCCTGGTTTGCGTTTATTATGAGCTGCGATTGCCTCTATCTGTGATTTGGTCTCTGCATGGTTTTTCTAGGAGGCTTTGAACCTGGAACTAATCTCTGCGTCTTCTCTCTATTTGAAATAGTGTTTAGGAGTTTCTCTTCAAGTGGCTAACGTGGCTCTGTATGTTGAAAGGATTTGGATTCCTCAGATTTTATAATTGCTGCTAGATGTATATGTTGATAGATGGGTGTAAACCCTTGCCTGAAACTTCTTATAGGTCTGTCGATTCCTCTTACTGCATTTTCTGGTAGTTTACTTTAAATGGGGGAAAAGAGGGATTTGATCCCTGGCTTGTATTTTATGTTTAAAGGATGACTGTAAGCATTTGTTTAATGGTAGTGAAAACGCTTGGGTATAAGTGTAAATGTTCCTATGTGAATTCTCTATGCTGTATGGCTACTGTTTAAATTAGTACGACTTTAGTGAGACTTGATCTTGTGACCAATTCCTTTGATGCAAAAATGTAATAAAGTTTAAATGTTATGGAATGCACTTTTTTGGTAGTGGGACTCAATTCATGAGGAAAGCATCTGTGGTTGAATTTGATATAATTTTTTTCTATTGATTGAAATCATGGAGTTGTGGAATGATACCATATTTTTAAAAGAACAATGATATTGAATTACTGTTAATGTTTAAATCTATGTTTGGATGTATAGTATGGTTTAAGAGAAATGATCCCTGAAATGGTACTGTTGTCATTCTGTTTGATACTTACTAAGCATAGAAGGGATAATAAAACAATTAAAAGAAAACAGATATAAACCCTACGTTACAAGTTGATAAAACGATTCAAACCGAGATCACATTTACTTTCAAAAGAAAACCTAATGAACCTAACCTAGAAGATAATTAGGGTTTTGTCTAGTATAGGCTAGCTTGGCTAGACCTGCTAGACCCTCCACTGGTTTCTAGGCCAAAACCTTTAAGTTGATAATATTTGTAATGAGGATTTAAACAATGCTGAAGTATCAATGCTAGTAAAACAAACAACCTATGTCTACTATAACCTGAAAGATGGGAATAATTAATACCGCATACCTGGATGCTTTGGCACCTAGTTCTTTCCTATAGGAGCCTGGCTACTTTGGCATTTGATGGTCAATCATGAAATGACCATCATTCTTTAGTACACTATGAAAAATTCTTATTGATATTCATTCATACAAGTTGTGCTCCTATTTATATTCTGGGATGTTTGTAGAAATACTATCTGCCTGCAATTTCTCTCCCAACAATTGTCTAATTATGGCTTCTTTGGCCCACGGGAGCATGGTATAGTGGAAAGAAACGAGGTGATTGGGCTTGTATTAATGCATATACCTGGGTTCAAAATATCCTGAGTGGCTGAAGATTAGGCCATGTACAAGTCCTGCATGACTTTGAGGGAAAAGAGATTCCCCCGATAGCATGGAAGATTAGCCAAATAAATTCTATAAGTACTTCTCAAAAAACAATATTGCTTCTTTGGGATTTCCTTATTCTTGATTATTATTTCCCAATAATTCTAAACAATAACGATCATTTATAGAGCTAATTCAATAAGACAATGAGATAGCCCACAATAGAGATTGTTTTTTGATTGACAACTTTTATCCCTTCGTGTGTTTTAAATCCCTACATATGTATCTTTGGACTTCTATGTACTAATCTTGTATGTCTAAGCATCATCTATGTCAAAATTCATTCTTGTTTTCATGGGAGCAATGCATAATGCACATCCCGATAAGAAATGGAAATATAAGTCCATACCACTTATATTTTACTTGAGGGTAAGTCAAAAACAAGTATAGCACTCAAAATTGCATACCATATATATAATGTCTTAAAAATTTGCATAGAACCATACTTAAAACTTCTTGTCCAATCAAGTGAGGGAAATAGAGATTGATATGGTCTTCAGATTGCTTTTCAACTTTTAAAGTATCTAATTCAAATGAAATGAATAGTTTATTTTGATTCTCTTTATTCTTTTCAACTGTGCAGATAACATGCTCCTCTCACTTGTAGAACTACAAATATATCTAGATCATAGAGGATGTAAGTGGTTATATTTTACTTGAACTCTAGCAAACATTTTTAGAGCATAACATAAGTGATGTTTTCTTGTAGAAAATGAAAGTGAACTCATTGTGGCCTGCAACAGATGAAACAAGATGGACAAGCACGGCTTTAGGAACACAGGGGACATATTTTGAAAATTTAAAACCAAGGGTATCCTTTTCTCTATGAAAATACATGAAACTATGCATGAAACAACCAACATCCTTGTAATTTGTAAAAATGAACTAGTTTTTAATCTATTTGCATTTTTTTCATGATGTGACAACAAAAATAGACTCCATTTCTAGGCAAGTACTTTACACAGTGCTCATTGCATATATTTTATAACCATGATTTCCACCTTCAAAAAGTCATCATAAAATGACCATCGTTCTTCAGAACTAACTATTTTCTTGATTCTCTAGCCTAACAAGCTATTCCCCCATTATTTTCTGGGAGTTTAAAGACATTCTATCTTCCTACAGTTCCTATGTTAGCATTGTTTAATTACAACTTCCTTGGGTTTGCTTGATTCTTCATTTGTATTTCCCAATAGTACTGAACAATTGTGATCATTTGTACATATAATTTCAACAAGACAATGAGATAACCTTCACTTGATATTGTTTTCTGATTGAAAACTTTTACCTCTTCCTATGATAAAAGGACATGCCTCTGTATCTTTATCTATCTGCATTAAAATTCAATCTTTTTATTTTCATGGTACCAATGGTCACTACAGGATATTACAAGATAATCATGTTCCACTGCCATCTTTCACTTGAGAATAAGTCAAAAACATCAAATACACTACTCAAAATTGCATGACACGCCCATAGACATGTGCACATGCACACACACACACACGTGCGTGCACACACACACACACATTGTTTGAATGGGACCATACCTATAGTTTCATGTCCAATTGAGTAAGGCAAAAATCAATTGATATGGTTGTCAACTTCCACCTGTAAAACTACCTTACATTAACAAGGTTTGAAATGGATCTACAACCTTAAAAATATAAAGGGGAGGACTATGTTGCTAGATGTTTCTCTTGGGTCACTTTATTTAGCAAGTATTGTATGATGTTTCTATGTATGTTCCTGATGTTACAATGGATAAATGAAGATTTGGGACTCGACATAACTGTTCCTTTCTTCCTTGGACTAGATAGTTTTTTGATATGGTAGAGTGGGAGGGGGGGAAGGTTGGGGGCAAGATGATTGCATTGGTTGCATCAAAGAAGTAGGATTGGAACCAATGTAAATCAACACATAGAGCATCTGGTTCCGGTTGGACATAGAAACATGTAGTAAGATATTATTGGTACACAATCAAATTAGGAAAAAGGAAATGTGAGATGTAAGCTAGATTGGATAGATTTTTAAGACAATCCAACATTCTTTGCAATTTCTAAAAATTCATTTCTAGATTGGAGTGAAAATTAATTATAGATGTGAAATACTTTGTTTTGTATAAATTTGAAATGTGTTGCGGATGTATCTCTCCTGATCCTTCAAGATTCATGTACAATTGTAAACATGCCAATTTAAAGGACACATCATGCCAATTAGCAAATTTTTCAATCCCATTAAATAGATGTGGGATGAGCTTGGAGTATCCGGGCTTGACATACCATTCTAATTTCCAATACACTTGTTCTAATGTAACTAAAGAAAAGGAATCCAATACATAATTGAGTCTGCAAGGAACAACCATTGATTATGACAATTGAAAACCAATTAATTGGAATGGTATTTGATGGGCTACCACAATAGTTGTCTTTGAGTCATAATCATGTAGTAGGGTCACTTTTTGATAAGTACTTATATTCACGGGCAAGCACCTTTCATTTTCCAAGTAACTATTGCTATAAATCCGTGTACAGTCAACATGGCACTATATTTTTTAATGCCACCTGTGCATGTCCCTCATTTTGAAGATCACTTTTTGATCACCTATGATATTTTTATAGCATAAGATGTTAAAGGAAATAGTTAGAAATTCAATTATAAAGCAACTATCATTTATGTTTATTCAACAGTTATACGTAGTTTTACTAGTCTTAATATTGTGAGAAGTTATAAATAACACTAAGAAAGGATTAGTGCATGATGGACAACCTTCTCGTTTGTAAATGTCAAAGAAACAGATAATGTTGTCTCACTACAAAGAAATGTTGTACCAAGTGTAAAGCGTTAAGAGGGAAGGCAACGTAATGTCAGTATTGAAAGAAGTTATTGTTTATGTAGACTTAAATTCTGGAGTAGATTTCTTGTAGGCTAATCTATAGTATAACATTGGCATTGTGACCATATGTGTATTTGTTGAAAAATTCAAATATTTTAGTCTTATCCCCTTCTAAACATGGTACTCTTCTGATGGAATGTTGATTTGAGCGAAAATATTATGATTTTGTTGATGATTGGTTATATGTTCTAGATTTTGTGTATTATCTTTCCATTTCTTTCAATTAAACCATTACAAGCAGTAAGTTCTCTAACCTTATTTGAAGTTTAAATTGATTTGTTATGGTGTAGATATGATGCTCTGATGTACATTTTGCTAGATTTAAGATTGTGTTGACTCTAGGGTTTTGGTCTAATCATCAATGCAAGAAAGAAATATGATCTAGGAACTTCAAAAAACACTCACAATGATTTCCCTATTTCCTAATCATTTGGATTGACTGCTCCCAATGATTATAAGCCTTCATTGGGCTTGGAATTTTGCTTCTTGAAAAGAAGAGTTACGATCTAGGTGATTACTACAGTAAAGGACCCTAAATATCTAATGGAAAGTTGGATAAATTTGGTTAGGGAATCTAATCAGGAAAATCTACTTGATATGGGTTACAATTTCGTCATTTGATCTTATTAATTAAATATGATGCATTGAAAAAAATATAGACAAATATGTATATTTTTCAGAAGAACCCCTATTAGGAATAGTTAAACAAAAAAAGTATTCAACTAAGCCAGTTTAAAGATGCAAAACCAAATGCTGAGGATGATTGTTATTAAAATCGGTAAATAATCAAGTCAAAAGATTAATATTTCAAAATGATGATAATCTACAAAGGACCCTATCATAAAAGAGATGCATGAACAAATTAACTCCACCCTATCACAATAGTTCACCGTAATAAAGAAATTCATAATGGTTTATTAACCTATGCACTTATTGGCATCTGAAACATATTAAGGAATGATTACATTAAAAGGAAACACAAGGAGAATAAGAAAAAATGATCTCACATTATTCCAAAACCATATGCACGAAACATTCCACCTTCCATTCAAAAGTTTGTAAAACATTATATAACCTGCTTCAAGAGACATAAAGTTCTACAAGGACTAGAACAAAGACATTTCACTAGTGGTTCAACAATGTTCACCCCCTCTCTTCTAATTACAATTGAGTGGATAAAGATAGATCCACAAAAGAAGGCCAAATCCCTTGAATCTAAACAAGAAAAACTAACTGCCCTGCTCCGGATTAGTAAGATAATCCTTCCATGTGATACCACAAAATGTTATTATTTATTTGATTTTGATTTAATAGTTGTGACAATTTAAATCAGCTCCTCCCTCTTCTATGGTTTGGAGGAGCTGATTCTCCAATCAGCCAATTTCCTTTATTTGAAGTAAGTGGACCTTATTTTGATCGTCTTAAATTTTTATTTTTGACAAATAATGTGAAAACCAGAGAAAATTTGTAACTTCAAAGATTTCCTCAAATAAAAAATTAGAAATTTGTATTTCCAAAATTTAAAAATTATTTTTTCTTTTTTTAAATATCTGGTTTAATATTCTATTTTTTATAAAACATTTGAAAACTATGGAAAAAATATTTTACAAGTTGCATATGGAAAAATTATTTGGTTTAGTATATTTGTTTTTCATATAGTTTTGTAATATATTCTCATGACGATTGGTACAATTAAAATATCGTAAAGATGATACACACACACACACACACAGATATATAGGTAATGCCCTAAAAGAATAAAGAAGCAAATTATGTTTCATGTGATAAAAGCTTAGAAGAAATATATAATTATATATACAAAAAGACAAGTTTTCAATTATAAATGTTGTATAAGTTCATTTTGTAAAAGATTATACATAGTATTTATGATAAAAAGAAGAAGTAGATTCCAAGTTCTTCAAGATTTAAATTTTTTCAAATTTTAGTATATTTTAGTGTTACCCGGCAATGCCCAAAAGTAAATAAAAGAGACATGTTACCGGCAATGCCCAAAAGTAAATAAAAGAGACATGATAATTAGGATTCCTTGAATGGATGCTACAAAATTGAAAATATAGACTAATGCTATCTGGTTAAGAATAATGTTCATGTAGATTAGTATACATCTAAAAAATTTAAAATAATTGTCCTGTTATGGTTAAATAACATATCGAATTAGGGAGGATTGGTAAGGGATATGATTTTCATGTGATTAGTTATACATAAGCGTACACATTCTTATTGTATGTTCAATAGTTAATCCCTCTTGATGATTTTGGTTACATCTCAACTTACTGCTGAGACTAAATGATATGATCTCTCTTACATAAGCATTATTCTAATTTTTTAAAGCATATGATCTCTCTTACCTATGCATTATTCTAATTAATTACAAGGTAAAGTAAGGTTGTGATTCAATTTGAGATGAATATTCCAAATATATATATATATATATAATCACTCTTAGTTTATTTCTTTTCTTAATGTAATGTTGAAAATTTTGGTATAGTAAGAAATGCACAGAATAGGGGGGTGATTACAGGATAACATTTAAATTTTGGTATCAAACCACAACAAAGGACCTTTTCAATAGGAAAATGAAGATACAGGCTGAGATGTGGATACAAGCAATTCAGGCTATGGTTGGATGGAAAGTTGTAGCCACACATTCAGTCGCAAGGTCATCTAATGAGCTAAGTATTATGCTACTTATGTTTGTGTTGTCTATTTAATGTATTGTTTAAATGTGAAAGAGGACATTTAACTTATCATAATGATGATTATAATTAAAAGTTTTAATAAATGCATTATTGATAGATGCAAACCAATAATTATGAGGTATAATGAATGTATTTCATATATTTGTAACATGAAAGCATAAATTGCTGCAAGTGAATAAATGACCTAAGGATTTCAGTGCTTAATCTTCTGTGAACTTGTTAATGGAGCCATAAAAATTGTAAAGAATTTTCATTCATAGATTCTCATAGGTCTTGAGAAGGATTGCATTTATATATGTATATATGATGAAAGGAATTGCATTTCATATATGTCATGGACATTGAAAGAAATTACGCAGATCATAAAAGAACTCCCAAGAAGTTCAATATTGGAGATCATGTAAATCACTAAAGAAACGTATCTTGGGCCTGAGAAAGTGTTCCAAGCTAGAAACCTGTATTGTGGACCTTTTTGAAGTGTTAGCCAAGATAGGGTTGGTAGCCTATTAGGTTGCACTCCCCCCCCACCTTTTTTATATAAAAGTGCATAATATATTTCATGTTTTCTTTCTTAAGAAGATATATACACAATGCTACTTATATAATTGATTGGAATATGATTCAGATAGGACCGAGGGTGAGTTCTAAAACCTTGGCGCATCCTAGACAATTGGAACATATGATACGAAATCGATCCATCACTCAAATAAAAAGTGCAATAGGAAGCACTTTAGCCTTGAAGAGGCAACACGGGAAATGGAGGATAAAATGTGAGAGTCATATCCCTCCATGTTCCGGAATGAGTAAGAGAGCTCAGAATAAAGAACACCGAGGATAGTGTTAAGAATAGGGCGGGGAGAAATGTGATACCCCAAAACTTTACTATTTATTTTATTTTTATTTAATAGTTGTGACAATTATTTTATGTAAGAGTTAATTAAAAACTCAAAAACACAAAGTGAGACTTTGCACAACAATGTATTTTTTATTAAATAAAAAAGAAAAAGGCTCTTGGAGAGTTCAACTAAATGAGGGGACACCACCATGGCACAAGAGAACATGTGTAAGCAAGCTAGAGAGATATTTACCAATCAAATCCAATCTGAAACTCAACAACCAGACAAGATCCTAAACCCGAGGGATTTATGGATTGATTGGAGATTTGATTGGGATGGAAAAAGACCTGGGAAAAACTATATATAATAGTGCACTGAGATAGCATGGGACACCGTGTGGTGCATGGAGGAACTTTGTTCAGTGTTCTCTCTTTTCATAAGTCCATCATTGCTTGTTACGAACTCTAAGAGAGAGTGACACGAGGAAGTGATTTCTTACATTCTAGTGCATGGTGGTGATCCGAATCGGGGTTGGAGCTCGGAAAACAATTGAGTTTCCCTCTTCTATGGTTGGGAGGAGTTGATTCTCCAAGCAATCAGTTTCCTTTATTTCAAGTAAGTGTCTTATTTTGATTGTCTTAAATTTTGTTTAAAATTTCAGTAGCATAGTTTGTCGATAATGATTTTGGATATGTTACATTCCATTCAACATAAACATTCCACATCTTGGTCACATCAAGATAGCTCGCATTCTAGAGTTGTAGCTAAGCTTTACACATGTAATATCTGATTTCTTTAATGCGAAATACATATAATATCAAAAAATTATTATGTCATTCCAAAGTGAATACAAAAAAAAAACAAAAAAAACAAAATACATTATTTTAGAGTGAACATTTGAAAAGAAAAGAAAGCAAGAGAAAATAAATAAATAAATAAGAGTCAATAAAAATGTTAAAAGAGGAAAGATATTAATGAATTGGAATTAAAGATAAAATGTTCTAAATTGTTGAATCCCATTTAGTTATCTACTTGAATCCCATTCAATTATCAGTTATCAGAAAATATTGTTATTTTTCAATTAGCCAAATTCAAATTCAACCTCCAAAGTTTAGATTAAGCATGTTATTGTCTTCCAATGGTCCATATTCAAATTCTATTTTTCAATTAGCCAAATTCAAATTCAGCCTCCAAAATTTAGATTAAGCATGTTATTGTCTTCCAATGGTCCATATTCAAATTCTGATTTTCAGGAAAAATATGGGAAAATTAAAATTCAACCTTAAGAGTTTAGATTATGAATATTGTTCCAATGGTGTAAATTCAAATTATTTCTTTAGAAGAAAAATATTTTGTGATACTTATAGCAAAGCGCAATCACCACTCGATGAAAACCTCCTCACTTTGAGTTTTTGTAATTTTAACATGGGGTCCATGTTGTGCCAAAAAGGAGTGAGCATATAGATGTGTTATTGTATACTTTTATTGGAATTTAAGCATATTGATGCTATCATGTTCAAATTCCATTTTAGTCATAGGTACTCTTATGAATCATGACCTAAAGTAAAGTCCCCAAAAAAGTAAACTTCAATTTACAATATAATGTTTTTTTTTTAAATATTGGAATTTTTTTATGTATATTTATTTTTTTAAATGTCAAAAATTATTATCAAATGATTGATGGGGACAATCATTATTGATTAGTATCCACACATGCTACTGATTTATCACTTTTATTAAAAAAAAATCAGACTACCTAAATAATCCCTATGTAAACTAAAGCTTCCATCTTCCATTCCTAATACCTATGCATCTTGTTTCCCTATGTATAAGGAAAATATTTTAGTTAAGTAAAAACAATTTTAGATCTTAATCTAAAACCATTTTTTATATAATAAAACTAAAAAAAATATATATTTACATTTTATTTTAAATGATTTAATATGTAGTAAATGTAATTTAATATATATATATAGATATATATATTCTTTCTCCTATTAAAGTTTACAATGTAAAAGAAATGTATAAATTAAATTAATATCTAAAGGGTTGTAAATTAGAGGGATGTAAATTAAATTATTATTTAAAGGCATTACTATATAAAAAAGTTAGAAGTGCAGAATATTTACTTAAATCATAAAAAAAATATTATTATTTAAAAACTAATAATAATAAATTTTTAAGTGTCTATAGTTAAATAGATATAGTTTAGTTTAATAAATTATATTTAGTGACATGATATGTTTATATCATTTTAATTTAAAGATGAAAATTTTAAATTCAAATTATTTTTTATGAATTAATAAATTATAAATTTTAATTGTACATCTTGAGTGGGCCTAATGGTTGAGAACATATATACTCATTGTGCCCAAATGATTTTGTTTGATTAATAAAATAAATCTATAGAAAGTCCAAAAAAGTTTTGGAATACTTATTCACTAAATAATAACACCAAACAAGTTTTGTGTGAATAAATTTATATTGCATAAATTGTTAAATTTAATATGAATATTAAAAATACAATAAAACTCCTCCTACCTTCCCTCCATCCCCCCTCCTCCTCCCAACCTCTCCCCTCGCTCTCTGCCCCTTACCCCTCCCACTATGCCTCATCCTCCCTCCTAGGCCCACCCCTCTCATCTTCTTCCTCCTCCTCCTCCTCCTCCCATCTCCCTCCCTCGCTTCTACTCCCCTTATCCACTCACCCTCCTCTATGTCCTTCCTCCCTCTCCCTCTTTCCCTTCCTCCTCCCCCCACCCCCACCCCCACCCACTCACCCTCCCTCCTACCTTTACCTCTTTCTTCTCCTCCTACCCACCACCTTCTCCCATCCCACCTCACCCTCCCCCTTCCTCCTTATCCTTATCCTCCCTCCTACCCCTTGCCCCTAATACTCATCCCTCCAACTCCCCCCCCTCCTCCTCCCCATGATCCCCCCTCCCGTCCCCATCTTCGCACCCCAAATCCCCCTCCACCTTCTCGCCCTCTCGCACTCCCTCCTACCTACTGATTCCCCCTCCTCCTCCCCTTGACCCATCTCCCATCTTTCTCTTCCCTCCCCCCTCCTACTCTCCCCTATCCTCACTCATCCTACTCCCTGCCCTCCCTCCTCAACCTCTTCCCCCCTCCTCCTCTTCCCTCTTACTCCTCCCACTCCTGCTTCTTCATCGTCCTCATCCTCCCCCATCCCCTTTCCTCCTCCTCCTTCTCATCCTTGTCCTACTCCTCTCCCCCTCCCTCTCCCTTTCCCACTCCCTCCTCCATCCTTCCTCCTCTCCCCCTATCCCCTCCACCTCATCCTAACTCCAACTCCTCCTACCCCTACCCCTCCCAATATCTCCTCCCTCCTTCACCCACTTCCCCTCTCTTGTCTCCATCCTCCCCTTCTCTCCCTTGCACCATGTCTCCATTCGCCCCCTTTGCCTCCCCCTCCCCCCTATCCCCTCAACTACCTCCTCCACTTCTCCTCCTCCCCCCTATCCCCCTCCACATCCCCTCCTCCTCTTCCTCTCCCTCTAACCCGCCATTCCCCCTCCACCTCTTCCTCTCAATCCCCTCCCCCCCCTCTCCCTCCTCCTCCTCCTTTTCACCGTCGTCATCCTCGTGACCCTCACCCTCCCCCTCATCCTACCCCTCTCCACATACCCCCTACACCTTCCTCCCCCTCCTCCTCCCCCTCTCCCCTCCCCCTTCTCTCTCTCATATCCCTGCACCTCCTCCCTCCCTCTCCTCCTTTTAACCATCCTCATCCCCATGACCCTCACCCTCCCCCTCATCCTACCCCTCTCCACACCCCCCCCTACAACTTCCTCCCCCTCCTCCTCCACCTCTCCCCTCCCCCTTCTCTCTCTCATATCCCTGCACCTCCTCCCTCCTCCTCCTCCTCCTCCTTCTCCTCAACCCCCTAAACCTACTCTTCCCCCTCTCCCTCCTCCTCCTCCTCCTCCTATGTCCTTCTACCCCTCCCTCCTCTCCCCCTACCCCCCTCCTCCTCCTCCTCCTCCTCCTGCCTACTCTTCTTCCTTCATCCCACTTCCCTTCTCCCATCCCCGTACTCCCACCCCTCACCTCCCCCCATTTCTGCCCCTAACTCTCCCTCTCTCATCCCCCGCTCACTCCCTATCTCCCATTCCCCCTGCCCACTACCCTCCCACTTTTCCCTCTCCTCACTCCTCCTCCTCATTCCCCTATTCCCCCCCTCTCTTCTCCCCCTCTCCTCCTCCCTCTCCGCTTCTCTTCCTCCTCCCCTCCCCTCTTCCCCCTCCTCCTCCCTATTTCACCTCCCAGTCCCCCTTCCTGGTCATTCTCTCCCTCGCCATCCTACTCCTCCTCCCCCTCCTACTCCTCCTCCTCCTACTCAAACCCCCTCCCTCTCCCCCCTTCTTCTACATCGCTCCTCTCCCCCTACCACTCTCCTTCTCCTCCCCATGCCCCCCTCTCACTCCCTATCTCCCATCACTCTCTCCCCCATCCCCATCTCCCATACCCTCTCCCCCTAACTCCCTCCTACCCTTTTACCCCTCCTACCCTCTGACACTTCCAATGTCCTCCTCCTCCACCACCTCCACCCCACCATCTCCACCACCACCTCCACAACCACCTCAACCTCCACATCCTCCTCCGCCACCACCTCCTCCTCCGCCACCTCCACTCCTCTGCCACCTCCTCCTCTGCCTCCTCCTCCGTCATCACTACCTCCTCCCCCACCTCCACCTCCATCCCCTCCTTCTCCTCCCTTGCCTCCCCCTCCACCTCGCCCACCTCTTCCCCTGACCCCTCCGCCTCCCCCGCCTCCCACTCCTCCTACCCCTACGTGCCCCCCATTCCTCTTCTGCCTCCCCCCCTCCCTCTTCCACCTCCCCCCCTGCATCCTCCTCCTCTGCCCCCTCCCCTCCCCTTCCTCCTGCTGCTCCTCCCCACTCCCTCACCCTACCCCCTCGCCTCCACCTCCTTTCCCTCCGCCTCCCCCTCCCCCTCCACCTCCACCTCTACCTCCACTCACTCCCCAGCCTGCCTCCTCCTCCTCCTCCCCTGCCTCCCCCTTCTCCTCCCCCTCCTCCTCCTCATCCTACTCAAACCCCCTCCCTCTCCCCTTCCCACTCCCCCTTCTTTCGCATCACTCCTCTCCACCTACCCCTTTCTTTCTCCTCCCCATGCTCCCTCTCACTCCCTATCTCCCCCAACCCTCTATCCCATCCCCATCACCCATACCCTCTCCCCCTAACTCCCTCCCCCCCCTCGGACACTTCCCATGTCCTCCTCCTCCACCACCTCCTCAACCACCTCCCCCCCACCACCTCCCCCCACCACCTCCAACTCCACCTCCTCCTCCGCCACCACCTCCTCCTTCGCCACCCGCCTCTACCACCTCCACTCCTCCACCACCTCCTCCTCCACTGTCGATGCCCTCCTCCCCCACCTCCCCCTTTGCCCCTTCCCCCTCTTCCGCTACCTCCCCCCTCCTCCCCCACCTCCCCTCCATCCCCCTCCACCTCCACTGCCCCCTCCTCCTCCCCCTCCACCTCCCCCACATACCCCTCAGCCTACCCCCACTCCCCTGGCCGCCTCACCCCTGCCTCATCCTCCTCCGCCCCCTCCCTAGCTCCCCTACTCCTCCTCCTCCTCACCCCTCCCTCACCCTCCCCCCCGCCTCCTCCTCCGCCTCCACCTTCCCCTCACCCTCTTCCTCCGCCCGCTCCTTCACCCAACTCCTCCTCCTCCCCTGCGTCCCCCTTCTCCTCCCTCGCCTCCTCCTCGTCCTACTCAAACCCCCTCCCTCTCCCCTTCCCACTCCACCCTTCTTCCGCATCCCTCCTCTTCCCCTACCCGTCTCCTTCTCCTCCCCATGCCGCCCTCTCACTCCCTATCTCCCCTAACCCTCTCCCCCATCCCCATCTCCCATACCCTCTCCCCCTAACTTCCTCCTCCCCTCTGACACTTCCCATGTCCTCCTCCTCCACCACCTCCCCCCCACCTGCCCACCCACAAACTCCAGCACCACCTCCTCCTCCACCACCCCCTTTGCCACCTCCACTCCTCCATCGCCTCCCATGCCTCCGCCTCCTCCCCCACCTCTCCTGCCTCCACCTCCGCCTCCCACTTCGTCGCCCCCCTCCTCCCCCTCCGCCTCGCCCACCTACCCCTCCTCCTCCCCGTACGTACCCCCCCTCCTCCTCTGCCTGCCCCCCAATCCACTGCCTGCCTCCACACCCCCCGGCCTCCTCCTCCTCCCCCCTCCCTCGCCCTCCACCCTCGCCTCCTCCTCCCCCTCCCCCTCCCCCTCCACCTCCGTAGCCCCCTCCTCCTCCCACCCTACCTCCCCCACCTCCTCAACACCCTCCGCCTCCCCCTTCTCCACACCCACCTCCCAGTTCTCACCCTTCGCCTCCTCCTCCTCCCCCGCCTCCGCCTCCACCTCCCCCTCCACACGCTCCCCTGCCTTCGCCGCCTCCTCCCACCCCCTCCTCCTCCTCTGCCCCCGCCTCCTCCTCCGCCTCCCTCCCTCTCCTCCTACACCCCCCTCCCTCGCCTCCTCCTCCTCTGCCCTCGCCTCCTCCTCTCCCTCCCCGCCTCCACCCCTGCCCCTCTCCCCCTCTCCCTCCCAGCCTCCGCCCCTGTCCCCTGCCCCCCCCGCCCCCTCCTTCACCCAGCTCCTCCTCCTCCCCCGCGTTCCCCTTCTCCTCCCCCACCTCCTCCTCGTCCTACTCACACCCCCTCCCTCTCCCCTTCCCACTCCACCCTTCCTCTGCATCCCTCCTCTTTCCCTACCCCTCTCCTTCTCCTCCCCATGCCCCCCTCTCAGTCCCTATCTCCTCTCACCCTCTCCCCCATCCCCATCTCCCATACCCTCTCCCCCTAACTTCCTCTGACACTTGCCATGTCCTCCTCCTCCACCTCCTCCTCCACCACCTCCCCACAAGCTACCCCCCCACAACCTCCACCACCACCTCCACCTCAACCTCCTCCTCCAGCACAACCTCCTCCTCCACCACCCCCCTCTGCCACCTCCACTCCTCCGCTGCCTCCCATGCCTCCGCCTCCTCCCCCGCCTCTCCTACCTCCGCCTCCGCCTCCCACTTTGCCGCCCCCTCCTCACCCTCCGCCTAACCCACCTACCCCTCCTCCTCCCCGTACGTGCCCCCCCCCCCTCCTCCTTCGCCTGCCCCCCCGTCCACTGCCTGCCTCCCCTCCCCCCCCGGCCTCCTCCTCCTCCTCCTCCTACCCCCTCCCTCCCCCTCCACCTCCGCCTCCGCCTCCCCCTCCCCCTCCCCCTCCCCCTTCGCCTCCCACCCTGCCTCCCCCGCCTCCCCCTCAACGCCCTCCGCCTCCCCCTTCTCCACCCCCGCCTCCCACTTCTCGCCCTCTGCCTCCACCTCCACCCCCCCGCTCCACACGCTCCCCCGCCTTCGCCCCCTCCTCCCCCCCCCCTCCTCCTCCTCCTCCTCCTCCTCACCATCCCCCCCCCCCCGCCTCCTCCTCTGCCCCCGCCTCCTCCTCCCCCCTCCCTCGCCTCCTCCTCCTCTGCCCCCACCTCCTCGTCTCCCTCCCCGCCTCCGCCCCTTCCCCCCCTCCCCCTCCTCCTCCCCCACCTCCTCAGATAAAAACATCATAATAAAATAAAGAAACTTTTATTAACAAACTTTAAAAATATTTTTAATTTAACATTCAAACAAAATTAAAAAAATTATTTTAATATTTAAAACAAAATTAAATAAAAACATCATAATAAAATAAATAAACTTTTATTAACAAACTTTAAAAATATTTATAATATTTTGAATTTAACATTCAAACAAAATTAAAAAATTTATTTTAATATTTAAAACAAAATTAAATAAAAACATCTTAATAAAATAAATAAACTTTTATTAACAAACTTTAAAATTATTTATAATATTTTGAATTTAACATTCAAACAAAATTAAAAAAATTATTTTAATATTTAAAGTAAGAGAAATAATTATGATAATGAATTCATAATTCACATTTCGTAGAACCATAATGTTTAGTGATGCCTAATAAATCAATTTAATTAATAGCATATTTTGAAGCGTTCCTTCACATTTTCCAATAACCATCTTCGAAGAGAGAGAGTAAAGGAGTATGTATCTAGAGATTGGATAGTCCAGTTGGAGCGTCCCACGATTGCTCGCAAAACAAAGGCACTTGGGATTAGCTTTCATAGCAGGGTGGCCGTGGAGATTAGCATTCTGAAGCATGAAGGTTTCTCGCTTCGGTGTTCCTACGATTTAGCTTAGAACCCTTCGGCTTATACGGTAGACCATCCAGTTCAATTAGTTGCCTCATCATCACCATTTCCAGCACAGGGACACCTCAATCAATTGCTTCATCTTTCCATGCCACCAGTTCTAGTCACATCCCACCATACGTCCCCGGCTCCGCCATGCCAAAGATTCCTACAACGCCACATGCTAACTACACGCCGCTCACAAATCCTCGCATGCGCCCAGTTACCGAATTTGGCATGGCCAGTATGGAGTTGGGATTCGATCCGTGAACATGGAGTAGGGCCGAAGTCAGGCCGCCCAATAGAGAAGACACTCCGCCAAAACGAATGACGACAATCCAACGCCGCCACTGCTGATACCCGTCAACAGACGGAGTATCAAATAAACCCAGAAATTCGGCGACAAGGCCGTCAGAAAGCCGAGAATTGCATTGCAGACGCATCACCCTTCCGTCCAAGCGAAGAATCCGACAGGTGCCCAAATAAATCAAGAAATCTGTATTATGATCAAATAAACCCAGAAATCTGTATTATGATCAAATAAACCCAGAAATTAGGCGACAAGGCCGTCAGAAAGCCGAGAATTGCATTGCAGACGCATCACCCTTCCGTCTAAGCGAAGAATCCGACAGGTGCCCAAATATCTCTGCACCTGTATTATGATCAAATAAATCAAGAAATCAGAAACTGTAAGCAAAATCTTAATGGCGATCGCAAAATCAGAAACTATCAAAAAAGGCAGACTGCAGAAACCCAACTTTGTATTTCTGGCCTCCGCGGCCTCCGTCCCAGTCCCATGAAGCCCTGTCCATGGAACATATAGACCCCGTCGAAGCCGTGTCCATGGAATATAGACCCCGTCGGGCTGCAGGATTCGAACCTCGCTGCATGGAAAGGAAATGGTTCTCTGTGTTGCAGTGGCATTGGGTTCATAGTCGGAGAAAATCATGATCATCGTATGAAATGACCTAAAGTCCTCTATGGGATCCTGATCAGTTTTCCATTCGGTTCCACGAATGACCTAAAAAGAATAACACTCATATCGCCCTCCCTCCAGAAAATCAGACCGTTAAATCAAAATTCCAATGGTAGAGGTAGTTATCATAGTGCCCTCTCTCCAAAAAAATCAGACCGTTAAAAATTCACGATCTGCGAAATCAAGATGGTATTATAGGCCGCCGAGATCAATGTGTGACACCTCAAGCTCACGTTGCTTTTGTGTTTTTTCACAGACTTACATCTAACCGAAATTGTTTTTTGATTTTATTTATTTTAAATGGAAGGGAGGGGTGTAATGATAGGGACTTTAACCTAACCATTTTTTCTTATTTTTTAAAAATGGAATTGAAATTTTAGGTTGTAATTTGGATTCCATGAAATGGAATCATCAAAATCCAAATCTAAATGTAACCATGATTTTTTTTAAAAATAGAATAAGAACTTAATATATATTAATAATGACTAAGTAAGTTTTGGGGATTCCATTAAATGTCAATTCAAATTGTATTTCTGAAAATGTAATTTAATTTTCACTTTAATCATCAATTTATAAATATTTATAATTTTAATCAATTTTTACCATAATTATTAATTGTAAATATTCAATATTTGATTTGTAATTTTAATTATAGAAAACAGTTCGAAACCTTTTAAAATATCTTAAATTTGCTTTCGAATGATATTGTAATTTTAATTATATAATTAAGATAAAAAATAAAAAAAATATGTAAACTAAAAGATATTAAAAAGCAAAACATTTTACATCATTTTTATCATAACTTTTTATAAAAAAATCAAATTAAAAGTAACTATGAAATTTTAATTAATTTTAAAAAAGATATTATACATATAATTGATATAGATCTAAATTATTTGGATTTATTTATTATTATAAAGGATTTTATATATATATATATAAATATAATATTCATTATTGCAACATTAGAAAAATAAACCATGGTACAATATAATAAGCATTTTTCTTTAAAGAATTTCTCACAATTCTTTTTATCTTGGGAATTGGCCTATGACCTTAGTCTAGTAGGTGCGGCAAATAATAGGTGCGGTAAATGGGAAGATTATAAAAATTAACTAATGAAAGGGACATCATGTGCAAGTCTAGGAACAAAGTGACACTATCTTTAACGACCAATATGGCCCATGTGGCATCATAAGAGGAATCTTTCACCAGGGAGGAAAGCTTATGGTGGTGTACTATGTGGAAAATACCTTGCACATTGAAGGGGAATATAACATTATGTCTATCTTTAGTAAAAAAGATTTTAAAATGGGATAATGAGATCAAACGAGGATGGTGTTGCCCCAGCTAGTGAAATATTTGTTCTTAGGAGCATGAAATGATGAACCACTTGTTTTTGGAATGTGTATTCACTAAAGAAGTTTAGAAGGTGATAAACAATCCATCTAAATTGTAATGGGAGGAAGATTTTGTTTAAGGATGCGTTAAGGAATGGCTATCAGATGTAAATGAGTATGGAGTTTTACCAAATATTTTGGTCTATTGGATTTGGTGGATTTGGAATGTGAAGATCTTCCAGAACATGACTATTCCTCTAGAGCTAGGGATGCATAAAATAATCATAAAATTTAGATTATAAAATAAAAATTAAACCAAAAAGATGTAAGGAATTGGTTATCAAGTATAGAATTTCATATCGTGCAGGGGTAGTTTAATGGCGCCATTCAGGGCCATCCCCCATTCGGTGGTTATACTTTAACGATACAAACCAAAACCATCCCCCATCTGGTGGTACATGTGATATGTTTTTCCTAAACTTTGCTCATGTCTTCAAAATGCAATATACATTAGGTGGACCATTGAACATGAAATCAAAGTTGTTCGCTCTCTAACTCTTGTTGAGAAGTGTATCCCAAAGTGTTGCCAAGAAACTATACTATTTATAATAAAATTATATTTCTCCGACTCAAATTTCACATGTGAAATAGAATATGTTTGTTGTGCATTACAAATTGAGATGAGACGTGTTTAAGCTCCAATAATAAATTTAATTCAACTAATTCATAGTCACTTATTCACATCATATATAGATTTGGTACACTCATAATCAATTAATGTCCTCCAAAGGTAACACACATATTTATCAAAATGCACCTCTCAAAATTATAAGAAGCCAAAAATAAAAAATGCAAATTAAATCAAGGAATAAACGTAAAGAAGAAAATCAATACTGAAAAAATAAGAACAAACTCTCATGAGTTCTGTAGTGAAACAAGTGTTTTACAATTCCTAATAAAATCATAGGACAAAATAATTTTCCATCTTTGTGACAGTAAGAGATTTCAACATAAAAATCCCTTTCTCTCAAAATGTAACATGTACACCCACATTAAATATCTATTTTTATAGTCATATAAATAAAAGTTGATTTCACTAAACATTAATAACTATTATCTTTATCATCAGCTAAATTGAAGAAAATATATATACACTTTAAAACTACCAAATTAATATCCTCCTACATATCCAACAAATTAAAAAAAAATTGTTCTAATTAAAATTGTATATTATATATTATAATTTAAAAACTTATTGTAATTAAAAAAAACTACTAATTTCATATTCTGTACATATACATTGTAATATCTAACTTAATTACAAAGATGATAAAAAAATGAATCTCTATTTAAAAGTTAGTGAAATTTGTTAATATAATATTTAAAATTAAATAAATTTATTTTTTAAGATAATATTTTGATTTTAAAGATAAATGGGTCAAACTAAGTCAACCACAACCAAAACAAGTAACTTCAAATCTTGCTATATTAACAATAGTGCCATAACAATCTATTCCCATAGCTTCAAATCCTACTAAATAACACCCTCAAATCAATGATAGAATTTATATTATTATTATACAATATTCATAGTTTTAGGACTCATTAATTATTATATAATTAAAACTATAATAAAACAAACTAACATATAGTTGTAAATACAAAATTAAAATAATTTAAGATTAAAAAATAATAACTTCACCATACCATATTTAATTGTATCTTTAATAGCATATAAATTAATGTCATAATATGTGAGAGAAATTTTTTTGAATCGAGGAAACTTAGGTTTCAGTCCATTAATAGTCGATATGATTTTTGCATTAAATTCAGGTGTGATCTCATTCGCTTCCTCTGTGCACTCTCCACCTACTTTGATTTTCTATATCTTTACAAAGGGTGGATGGCGTAAAGGAGGTAGGTTTATTTTTCCAAGTCTACGCACATCCAAACTGTACAACTCCTGCAAAACTAATGTCAATAAAAATATATTAAATATTTTTTTTTGCAATTATTTCAATTATAGAGATTTGAGTGAGATATTCAAACCTCAATATATGCAGACAACATGTGCTATAGAAAATCTATGAATTGGGAAACTATAAAGTACGATGGATTAATTAGGTCCATAAAATAATCTGCAATGAAGTCATTGGTGCCAATGGTGATAAAAATCACCAGCATCATTATCGTTATCAAACAACATTGACACGAGTATCATCATCCTTATTATTTGCTACATAGATGATTTTAGGGGCGAATTTTATCCCACAAGTGAATTTTAGGGGGTTTTAAAATTAATTGGGTGAATTTTTTATATTAAACTCTTTTTTTCATTGTTAAAATATAGCCCACAATTTATTTACCAAAAAAAGGTTCAATATATATGATGTAGGAGCGTCGGGGCCTAGGCAGATTAGTCAAAGTTCATCGACCGAAGGGAGCCGACTAGCGGGACTGCTGATGACCACTGGTGCGGGGAGTAGGTTGACTTGTCGAAGTCAACAAGTCGAGCAGAAGTAGTCGGGGTGCGGCCGACTGAAGGAATAGTAGATGTCGCACGAGGTCGAGGATTGATAGGGAATGGTCGACAGATGACGAGCGATGTGAGAGGTCGGGTAGTCGACAAGTGGTTGAACTACGACACGATAGGGTTTGGCGAAGTCGAGTGTAATGGGAAGGAGTGAACTGACAGGACAGTCGAGATGTGACTGATTACTGTAGCAGGGTCGGAAGGATAGAAAATTCAAGGGATTGTACCAGTAGCCATTCGGGGTTGCTGAGGAAGTTATTACAGTTATTGCATGTTGGTGAAGGACATGACAGAGGACGTCATGGATAGAGGATGTGCAGTATGGATAGAAGTTGACAGTACAGATTCGCAGGATTTGGACAGGATCGACGAGTGGAGGGAACGCGTGTCTCGGGATTGTAATAATCTTGGAAATAGCATCCGCAGAGTAGAAGAGGAAGAAGAGGTCTTCAGTCTAGAGAGACAAGAAAGAGTAGGGAAAAGAGAGCAGAGCGTAGAGCCGAGAGAGTTGTGAAGAGTCACACTAGCCGAGTGGAGTTTGCTGAGATCGAACCATAGCTCAGAGTTCCGTGGTGAACCAAGAGAGGGTGAGGTCGACACACAAGGAGAACACACCATAGTTACTTCGATGTTGTAACGGCTGAGGCCGACTGTAGTTAGTTATTTTCTTACAGTTATTTTATATTGTAACCGATTTTAGAGAAGTAATATAAGTCAATCCTGGCATCTTGTTCTACACCTTGTTTGTGTGAGCATTGTGGTATGTGTCATGTTTGTTGTTAAGTAAGAACCTTATTTCTGTAAGGCGACTTGCGTCATTTGGTATCAAAGCCCGGAGGCGAGTCCGGTTGGAGAAGAGAAGACCATACCAACCTGACTTACGTCAGTTGGTTTCAGATCCCGGAGGCGAGTCTGGTTGGAGAAGAGAAGACCATACCAACCTGACTTGCGTTAGTCGGTATCAGAACTAGAAAGTGTGAGAATTTTTAGCAGAAGTCAAAAATGGCTCATAGAGGCGTTAATGCCCGAGGACGGAGAGCACATGGCATAGAAACCGTCACAGTGGATCATGAGATGTTTGATGAATGCATCTGAATGATGCGGACTTTGACAAATGAAGTCGCAACGATCAAAGAAAACTAGAGGCGTGGTTGCATTCCTGAAGCGCTAGACCACAGCAACGAGGAAGTCGAGGAAGTGGAAGCTCGGGAAGCCGCAGTGAAAGAACTAGAGGAGAAACTCATCAAGCTTCTGACAAAAATGAGAGGTCGGGTGAAGATAGATGTGCGTACATACTCGGGAAGCCTGGACCGAGAAGACTTGATCGACTGGTTCAGAGAGATGGAGAAATATTTCGATGTAGAGCAGATCGAGGATCCTCAACGGATTAAGACTGCATGTCTAAGGTTGAAGGGTCATGCCTCATTGTGGTGGGACAATGTACAGGCTAATAGGCTCAAGAAAGGAAAGGAAAAAATCAAATCCTAGGGCAGGATGGTTGCCAAGCTGAAGGGGAAGTTCTTTCCGAATGACTATGTGGTTTCCCTATTCCGGAAGCTACAAAACTTTCGACAAAAAGAGATGACCGTGAAAGAGTACATGGAGGAGTTCTACCGATTGTCGATTCGGTTAGGACAGACTGATGAAGGAGAAGAAGCTATTGCTAGATATGCAAATGGCTTGAAATATGCTATTCAAGATGAACTCAACATGTCGAGATTCAAAACAGTCGGGGAAGCCTATCAGTTCGCTCTAAAGAAAGAAGAGAAACTGTCGAGAAAATCCGTAGTGACCAGAGGTTAGGATGACTAATCGGGGTTGAAAGACTGTCTCCATGAAAGGTCAAGGTAGTGGCTACAAGAAAGAAGGTGTCGAATATAGTCGATGCACAGAAGGGGCATCGACGAAGGAAAGAGTGCAAGAGAACTGACGCAATGATCGTGAGAACCACGGTCGAGGCGCGTATAGTCGAAATGGTCCATCCGACAAGAAAGGAGCTAATAGACCAGCTATAATATGTTATAAATGTCGAGGAACGGGACACAAGGCATATGAATGTCCAAAAAAACTACATGCTGCAGAAGAATTGAAACCCAGACGTTGAAACAAGGATCAAGTCGACGAGAGGGAAGAATCAACATCAGATAGCAGTGGAGGTGAGAAAAAGAAGAACCAGAATCTGACGGTTCAGAGAGCTTTGATCCAGGAAGATCAACGTGATCCAGTGGAACCACCACAATGGAAGGTGATCTTTCGAACGAAGGTGCGGATCGGAGAATGGCGTTGCAAGACCATAGTTGATGGTGAGAGTATAGAGAATCTTGTGTCGACAGAAGTCATCGAAAATATCGGGTTGAAGTGTCATGAACACCCACACCCTTACAAGATCTCATGGTTGCAGAAAGGACATCATGTCAAGGTGACGAGACAGTGCCTGATCAACTTTAGAGTTGAAGGATTGGAGGGCAGCGTGCTGTGTGATGTAGTTCCCATGGATGGATGCCATCTGTTGTTAGGGAGGCCATGGCAATATGATCATAAGATGATCTATGATGGTCGAGCTAACACAGTCACAGTGTGGAAGAAAGGCATGAAATGGACTCCTAAACCAAGGCGAGAAGAGCCAGCCGACGGTAAGGACGGTGAAAGCAATATTTGGGAAAAGCGAGTGTTGATGAGCACCGCCAAGGAATTCCTCGTGGAGGAGGAAAATCAGTCAAGATGTTTTGCAATCATTCCAAAGGGACAATATGTCCATGGAATGACCAATCGAGAGAGCATTCCGGTCGAAGTCGAGGAGTTACTCGAAGTGTTTTAGGTCATAATGGCTGATGAGAAACCGACGAGATTACCGCCGACAAGGAGTATATCCCATCAGATCGACTTGATTCCAGGGTCGAGTCTGCCAAACAAAGAACCATATAGGATGATCCCAGCAGAGGGACAGGAGCTCAACGAACAAGTCCAAGAGTTGTTGGACAGGGGATTGATCCGAGAAAGCTTGAGCCCATGTGCAGTACCAGCAGTATTGACACCAAAGAGGGGCAGGGAATGGAGAATGTGTACTGATTCCAGAGCCATCAACAAGATCACGATCAAGTATCAATTTCCGTTGCCGAGGATGGATGACTTGATGGATTGCTTGAGTGGAGAAACATACTTCACGAAATTAGACCTGAAGAGTGGATATCACCAAATTAGGGTCAGAGAAGGAGATGAATGGAAGACAACATTCAAGACAAGAGAAGGGTTATATGAGTGGTTAGTCATGGCATTCAGATTGACTAATGCACCCAGTACATTCATGAGATTGATGAATGAGGTACTGAAACCATTCTTGGGAAAGTTTGTCATAGTCTATTTAGACGACATTCTGATTTTCAGTCGGACCAAGTCAGAACATTTGGAGCATGTTCGACAAGTATTGTAGAAATTACAGGAAGAGAAGCTAATGATTAACCTGCAAAAGTGTTTCTTGATGAAGAAGGAATTGGTATACTTGGGATTTGTAATTTCAGGTAAAGGGTTGGAGATGGACTCCGAGAAGGTGAAGGCAATAGTAGATTGGCCCGAACTGACGAGTACGACTGTAGTGAGAAGCTTCCATGGACTTGCTAGTTTCTCCGGAAGTTCATTCGGGGATTCAGTTGGATTTGTGCACCATTGACAGAATGCATGAGAAAGGGCGAGTTCAAGTGGACGGATAAAGCCCAGGAAGCTTTCGACAAATTGAAGGAAAAGGTCATTGAGAGCCCAGTGTTGGCGCTCCCAGACATTGACAAAGTTTTCCAGGTCGATTGTGATGCGAGTGGAACAGTAACTGGAGCAGTGTTGAGCCAGGAAGGCCAACGAATTGCATTCTTAAGTGAAAAGCTGAATGGAGCAAAGCTGAAGTATTTGGTCTATGACTAAGAATTTTATGCTATCATACAAGCATTGAAGAAATGGAGGCATTATTTGTTGCCATAGGAATTTGTGTTATACACAGATCACCAAGCACTGAGGTATCTGAATACTCAGTCGAAGTTGGAGCAGAGAAACATGAAGTGGGTGGAGCTGCTCCAGAGATATATGTTCGTGTTGCGACATAGGTTGGGAAAATTGAACAAAGTTACCGACGTGTTGAGCAGGAGAGGTGCGTTGTTGAGCACGATGACTGTTTAGGCAATAGGAATAGAGTTTATAAAGACGGAGTATGAAGCTGACGAAGATTTTGTGAAGGCATGGAAGGCTTGTCGAGAGCCTTGGAGCATTGAAAGAACTCCATATTTGATTTATCTCATTCAAGAAGGCTACCTGTTCAGAGGAAGTTAGCTGTGTATTCCCAAAGGATCAGTGAGAGAGAACTTAATATGATAATTTCATAATGGCGGGTTAGCAAGGCACTTTTGGATCGACAAGACCAAAGCACTGATCGACGAAAAGTATTTCTGGCCAAGCATGTCGTCAGATATCAGAAAATGGGTTCGACAATGTCAAGTTTGCCAGTTGGAAAACGGAAAGAGTCAGAACATGGGGTTGTATACACCATTTCCAGTTCTAGAGAACCCATGGGAGCATCTTAGCATGCATTTTGTTTTAGGATTACCAAGGACTCAGCAGGGGAACGACTCAATATTTGTTGTAGTCGACAGATTTTCGAAGATGGCACATTTCATACCATGTAAGAAAACAAGTGATGCCACAGGAATCGCTGTATTATTCTTTAAGGAAATAGTTAGGTTGCATGGGTTGCAAAAGAGTATCACATCGGATAGAGATACAAAATTCATGGGGCATTTCTGGATAACCCTATAGAAGAAACTCAACACGAAGTTAGAGTTTAGTTCGGCATATCATCCGTAGACAACTAGACAAACTGAGGTTGTAAACAGAAGTTTGGGAAACCTTCTGAGATGTTTAGCAGCCGACAGACCCAAGCAGTGGGAGAATGTGTTGGCATAGGAAGAGTTTGCATATAACAATTCTATGAATCGATCGACAGGATTGAGCCCATTCCAAATTGTTCAACGGAGGAGTCCACATGTAGTGGTAGATTTGGTCAAATTGCCAACAAAAACCAGGAAGAGCGCGAATGCAGAATCATCCGCAGAGCATATGCATGAAGTTCACGAAAATGTGTGAAAGCACATCGAGAAGAGTAATGCAGCGTACAAGTTGAGAGCCGACCGGAGGAAGAGGCTATTGTCATTCCAAGAAGGGGACTTATTCTATGCATACTTGCAGAAGGAGCGATTTCCGACAGGAACATACAAAAAGCTGAAGTTGAAGAAGATAGGGCCATGCAAGATTCTGAAGAAGATTTTAGACAATGCCTATGTGTTGGAATTGCCGGAAGACTTGAACATTTCAGCAACGTTCAACGTCTCAGACCTGTATAAATTTGAAGAAGGGTCAAGCAGAAATAAGGGGGAAGGAACCAGTATCAACTGGACAGAACAGATTCCAGACCGGCATAAGAAAGGGATCGCAGAAGTAATCGATGAACGCGAGGTAGGGCATACCCGTGGATCACGCATGAAGGACTACTTGGTGCGATGGACAAATGATGAGTTGGAGGAAGCGATGTGGATTTTCGAAGAGGAGTTCAGGAGACTGATGGAGCAGTCGAATTCTTTTTCACCTGGGGAGACTGATGCAAGAGCATCAGGACCTAGGCAGATCAGTCGAAGTTGATCGACCGAAGGGAACCAACCAATGCGACTGCCAATGACCACTAGTGAGGGGAGCAGGTTGACTTGTCAAACTCAACAAGTCGAGTAGAAGCAGTCATGGTGTGGCCGACTAAAGGAACAGTAGATGTCGCTGGAGGTCGAGGATCGACAGGGAATGGTCGATAGATGGCGATCGATGTGAGTGGTCGGGTAGTTGACAAGTGGTCGAACTATGACACGACATAGTTTGGCAAAGTCAAGTGTAATGGGAAGGAGTGAACTGACAGGACAGTCAAGATGTGACTGACTTCTCTAGCAGGGTCGGAAGGACAGAAAAGTCAAGGGCCTATACTAGTAGCTATTCAGGGTTGCTGAGAAATTTATTACAGTTATTGCGAGTTGGTGAACGACATGACAGAGGACGTCATGGACAGAGGCTGTGCAGCACAGATAGAAGATGATAGTGCAGATTCGCAGGATTTGGACAGGATCTACGAGTGGAGGGAATGCGTGTCTCAGGATTGTAATAATCTTGGAAACAGCACCCGCAAAGTAGAAGAGGAAGAAGAGGTCTTCAGTCTAGAGAGACAAGAAAGAGCAGGGCAGAGAGAGTAGAGCGTAGAGCCGAGAGAGTTGTGAAGAGTCACACTGGCTGAGTGGAGAGTGATGAGATCGAACCATAGCTCAGAGTTCCATGGTGAACCAGGAGAGGGTAAGGTCGACACATAGGGAGAACACACCACAGTTACTTCGATGTTGTAACGGCTGAGGCCGACTGTAGTTAGTTGTTTGCTTACAGTTATTTTATATGTCAACCTTGTTTGTGTGAGCATTATGGTTTGTGTCATGTGTATTGTTAAGCAAGAACTTTATTTCCATAAGGCGACTTGTGTCAATATATTAGCCAATTCGTATTTACTAAGAAAAATGAAGAAAACTGGGTTTCTCCCTCTCAAAAATTGAATTGAAAACCACCAAAATGGCATTCGCCCCTCGATTTCCATGAATGGTGGTTTCCTGGGGCAATTTCACCCTTTATGGTTCCTCGAAATCGAAAGAGTTCAATTCTCCCCCTGATTTCTAGGAATGGAGGTTGTTGGGACAATTTTGCCCATGTTGGAGTTGAATTTGCAGTTTTGAGTGGGTTTTATAGTTAGCTTTACCCCCAAAAATTCGTTCAAAGCTGGTTCTAACCCTATAAATATGTTATTGCTCAGTTGAGGGTTGCAAACATTAAACACAGTCTCACAACTCACGATTGTTCATCTTAGTATACTTTTTTTCTGGGTTTTATAACCATTCAGATTTGAGGGATTGAGATTCCAATGCACACCAAAGATGAGAGTACAGGTCACAACAGTTGCCAGAGGACAGGTAACTGGATTGAGGTTAGTGTTCCTTAGTTTTCAAGAACACTTAAGACTCAAAAAAATCAACTATAATAAGCTTGTGAATTGGAAATGGAATATTTGTCCTATAGATCTCCATCCTACACGTATACTATTTTCTTACGTGAATGTTGGACCTAGTTTAGAATTTATGGGTTAGTAGTAGGACAAATCAATGAAATTCATCAACCACATCATTTTCTTGATATATATTTTTCATCCACTTCGCATGAACAAAATTTTCTCTGCAAGTTGTATCAGTTTAACTTATTTTCTCTAGGAGAAATATTGCTTATATAAGAGATATGATATGAGATGTATATTATGATTAATATTCTATTGTTCAAAGCATTATGTTTGTAATATAATTACTATTTAAAAGATAGTTATTATTTATATAATCTACAACTATATATTTACTGAATTTATACTTTGCATAAATCATTTATTGAAAATAGTGAAATTCTACCAGCATATATATATAACATATAATTGATATTGGAATAAACAATAATAATTTATAGACAGTATATAGACTACGACAGGGGATATTATCTTTAGAAAATAAATATTTAACTGTAAATAAAACAATACAGAATTCTAATAACTTGAAGATGAAATATTTAACAATATACATAAAACAATTTAGAAGTAATAAACTAGAACAATGTAGAACCTGTTAACTTTTGAGATGGAAAAAAATCCAAAGAAGATCATTCCTCCCAACCTTCTCCTAGAAGCAGCCAATATTACTTGCTTCAGGAACCCCGAGCCTATTCACTAAATGACCAAGACGAAGATACTGTGTAAAAGCATGTACTATTCTCTTTCTATCTCATCAGTTAAAAAAAAAACTTTCATGCAATACACTCTCTGCAACTCAGTATTCAAACTTGAAGACAATACACTAGCAAACTCACTTTAGCTTTTCCCTCATCGAATTCCTCTTGTGTGCTTAATTTTTCAGTATCCAGCAAATCCACAAGGCATAAATTAGCGAGCCTCTTGTTCATTTGATGGATATATGCTTGTTTAGGTCTTTGGGTCAGTTCTTACATTTAATGATCTACTTGCTCAATTCCTCCTTCCTTGGGGAACATGACCACATCTTAAGGGAAGTTGCCTCCTGCATTAGCTAGAATGTGAGTGTTGTTGCTTCCACTTGTCATTTTTCCTTCTACACAAGTTCATTCCTCTTAGTGGTTCAGTGAACACTCTTCAATAGTCCTCTTTGGATAGGTGTATCCTATCTTATTTATTAAATAATAAAATATTCAATTACAGTCACCCTTGACCATCCTTGGTCAACAACATAAAACTTTACAATAAATTTTAGAGTAATGTTTTTCCACAACATAAAATGTTTCAAGTTATAGGTGGGTTACACACACCATCTTCTTGTGATGTCAGCAACACACCATACACTTATGTTAGTACAATTAATATTAATTGATATTATGGTCATTCTTAATAAAAATGTGTTTATTTTATTAGATAACAAGTGCAATAAGAGTGTTTTAATTTATTAAAATAGGTTATCACAAAATCCTTTATGTAGTCTCTTCCCTTTATTCACTTGTATAAATCTAAGAAGAGCTATTCTATCTAATGCACAAAATATTTGACAATTCTCTCCTTTATTGTGTAGGGCTATCTTTCTCTCTCTTCTTCTAGTTTATGTTCTCAATATGGCATGATATATAAGGTGTAAATAATTCCAGGACCAAAGTGATGAATTTAAGAGCATAGAGGTAGGCCACGAAGCTATGTCGGACGTGGAGCTAGGCCAGCCATGAACCTAGGCATGCAATAGAGAAGAAATTTAACTTACTTCCACTCAATTTGACTTATTGTGGTCGTATTTGAATGGTTTCAACTCTGATTGACTTTGTTTGACATGTTTTCAACTCAATTTGATCAAGTTTGACTTATATAGACTCAGTTTGACTTACATTAGCTTAGTTTCACTTTCCCGTCTTTTTTCATCTCATTTCTGGGTTGGTTTTCATTTTTCCATCTCAGTGTGTCTTTTTTCGTTTTAGTATAACTTACTTTGTCTTGATTTAGTGATTTAGGCTTGATTTGACTTTCTCTGTCTCAGTTTGACCTTTTCCGGTTTGACTGATTCTCGCTTGCTTTGAACGATTCTTGCTTGGTTTGACTTTTTCCTTCTCGGTTTGGCTTTTTGTACCTCAGTTAGACTTCCTTAGGCTCAACTTGACTGATTGTATCTTGGTTTTACTTTTTCCATCTAGGTTTGTTTTTTTCATCCCAGTCTAACTTTCCTCATCCTGATTTGATTGATTTCATCTTGGCTTGATTTTTTTCATCTCGGTTTGACTTTTTATTATTATTGATTTTACTTACTTTGGTTCAATTTCACTGATCCTATCTTGATTTGAATTTTTTTCTTGCTTTAACTATTCTCATCTCTATTTGACTTCCTTCATATCAGTTTGAATTTTTGTTGCGGTTTGTTTAATTTATGCTTGGTTTGAATTTTTGCATATCATTTAATCTTTTTCATCTCCATTTGACTTACTCCATCTAGGTTTGGATTATTTCACTCGGTTTGAAATTTTTCAACTTGGCTTGAATTTTTTGGTTTGACTTACTTTGTCTTAGTTTGACTTTTTTCCCATCTCGATTTTACTCACTCTTGCTCTATTTGATCGATTTTAGCTTAGTTTGACTTTTACCATCTCATTTTGTATTTTTTTATCTGAGCTTGACTTCCTTCAACTCAGTTTAATTGATTTTTTCTTGGTTTGACTTTTTTCATCTTAATTTTACTTACTCCCACTAGGTTAGACCCAATATGGCTTAATTTGACTTTTTCTATCTCGATTTTCCTTTTTCTCTAGGTTAGATTGATTTCCACTCAATTTGACTTTTTTCATCTCTGTTAGCACCCAAATCATACCTGTAGGTTGCAGAGAGGCCAAATGGGGTAACCACAAACCCAACACTATGGAATGTATTACTAACCCAACACAATCAGAGAGTGCTCTCTCATAAAATTCATAAAAGACTGAAAGTAATCACAGATAAACAAAACCTTCTTATTAAAGATATTCATTCAAAGCATACTCAGAAGGTCAGATTTCTGCTGGGCCAAATTGGTTTTAAAGTTTGGTAAGATAATCATGAGAGAAAAGTTGGGCAATTGAGTCAAACATAACACATAAACAAATTAACAGTGCTGCTGCATGAAATATCATAACATAGGCAAGATAGCCACCCATTTACATTCAAAATGTTTTGTCTGGTGATAAGGGAAGAAGAAATGAACAATCCATTAGCATGGGAATCTAAAATGGATGAATCCTATGCTAACTTTAGTGGAAACGTTGGTGGATATCTGAAACAGTATACAAAGCTTATAAAAAGAATTTTGCATTACCATACACTAGTTTCAGACATGAAAGAGAACAACATAATGGAAGTAAACAACATGAAACACATCCACTTGAGAGGGAGGAAATACAAACTGTAAACTAGATAACACATGAATCTCTGTCCGAATCATCTTCAAGAACTGCAATTCTATTAAGGAGAATGCTTCAAAATAGATCCTAGTTTCCCCAAGGTCTCAGCCATTGATTTTCCAACCCTTTCTACTGCTATTACATAGATATTTATAGGCTCTTAGCCTCAAATTGTTCATCAAAAATAGTTACAAAATATGCTGCCACCTATAGGGCCCAGTTCGCCACCTTTGACAACAAATCATTAGATGAAAACGACTATTAATAGACAAACCATGATTGTTTCTATAGGTGTCACTTATAGGGTCCAGACCACAATAGTCTCAAATGATCGACAGACCCCAAATGGCCTTAAAACTTGAGGAAAGAGATACCTATACATTTAGACAAAGACAGACTTGTTAGGTAGGGAAAAATAAACTACATGAATAGGTCGTCGCCTTCTTCTTGAGGCTTCAATTGGCCCTATGGCTCAAAAAAGTCTTCTACCCTCAGGGAATCTTCCCCCAGTGCATTTTTTGCTGAAGGAGGAGGTGTCATCTGTTTAGTGGGGACGATGTAATCTTTGATAATATCTGCGTCATGAAGGGCATCCCACATCTCTTCTTCAGTCGACATCGAACCTTCCTACACGTCTATCGACCTTCGTGCTCCTCAGGCTCGTTGGCCGAACTTTCTTCCACGTGGTCGAATACTAGTGGAGAGGAGGGAACATGCTCCTCCTTCACCTCAGACCATACTTGATCTGGTACAACAACCACTTCGGCTCCCTGATATCTCTCCATAACTAGACTTTAACTGAAATATTCCTGAGTGGCCAGGATTTCCACCTTTCACATGCAACAATCCTAAATGGGGGACGTGAGGACCATGCTTATAACGGTCGTGACGATGATGACAGTCACTCGTGATTACTTCCTGGAGATGATGGCCTCATAGAATCTCCCAATCGAGCATCAATGATTCCTATGACTTCAGCTGAGATGAAACATGCTTATCCATGCCTTCCAGACAGGGGGAAACTATTTTGACGGTGCTGAGGTGGCTTTACATCAATCGGAAATCATTTGAACTCATAGAGATGTTCGCCAGCTTCTATCGCCTAATGAAAACCAGCGTTGTAGATCTTCAACCTTAAATGCATTAGGTCTGTCAAACGGTGGGCCTTTACAATGTTCACAAATTTTGGGTTGGATGATTTCCCACGCAAGTAGGATCTGTGAACTAAATTTTGTTCATAGATATGAGCCTCATTGCATCCAGCTCATGCAAACTTGCGCCCCTCTACCAAAGTTCGCAGATTTGCAAATTGGATTTCTCCACTCATGTCAATTATGTGAACAAATTATCATTCATTGATTCATATCCTCCACCGTCGATCAAATTCTAACTTTCCCGCTTGTTAACTCCTCATCCGCGGTTATACAAACTTCAACTTCTTTTCTGATGGAGGCCTATAATCGTTGATCTCCATCGATATAATCTTCGTCGTCCATGGGTGTCAGCCAACCTTGCGGGCACATTTCTCTATACTTAACCTTCCTACTCACTATTAAGCCTTTGATCTTCTTATATTCTCTTACCTCGGACCAGGCCTACTGTACGAGGTTCTTATTTTTTGCCACTAAGGGATGTAGACTAAGGGTTGGGTTTCCTTCGGGGTTTTCCATGACCCTGCAACTCCTCCCTTCACAAAAAATATTTTCAAATACTTAGCACAATTCTAGTGCTAACAACAAGCTCCTATTGGGGATGCTATCCTCCCTGCGAGGTAGCAAAGAACCCCCGCAGACCAGTGCCTAATCCATTCGGCCATGTCCATCACAAAATTTTCGGCTTGTAACCTTTATCGAAAACTGGAAAAAGAAATTGAAGGCTAAAACCCATTACTGTAATTGAGAACTTCTGAAGATGTGCTCGCCATGTCGAGCTTATTTATGTACAAGCCTTCCTACCCTACGTCATTCAAATGGCTACCATATCATGTGATATGAAAATGCTAGTGTAGCCATTCTACCAACTGATACCCTAGGTAGACTCTTTCACCATGCTTGACTAAAATCAGACCATAAGAATGCAATTTAAAAAGGTACCGATGACATGAGTAATCTCCTTGGTAAAAACAAAACCTCTTACCCTCACTAAAGAACCTCTTCATATAGTCATTTATGGGGTCGCATGAAGTATGATGCTCTCCAAATTTATCTACTATTCTCTCGACCAAGCAAACCTGCTTCCTCTGCCACTCCTCTGGTTCTCCATCAGACTGCAGCTCTACTTGCACTTGGGCCAATTTTCTTCCCAGGGAACTGTAAGGAGCTTCCTTATCTCGTGTGTCACTCATATCAGGCACAAGGATAGAACATTGGTGGTAGGCTTCCAACAAAACCTGGAACTCCCCTCTGCTTAGACCCCTATACAACCTAATAAGACCGACACAACCAGCTTCATGCCTCTTCTTCTGCTGTGATTGTAACTCTGCAACATGAGAGGCTGTGTTGATGCCTCGGTTGTGCAGGTTAGATGCAAAAGGTGCTGGAATGTTCCAAGACACTCAACAGAGGAAGAAAACCCATGTTGAAAGGCTTCGAAAGACCCTGCACAATGGCAATTCTATCCCCAACCTGTTTGGTGTGGTGATCCTCCATGGATATTCAGCCTCCGCTGGCAGTCTAATAGTTGGTGAGTTGATCTATTAGAGCAGTTTTCCAGTCTAGGAAAACCAAAATGTGGATATGGTGATTCTAAGCTAACCTGACCTATTCTAGAAGAGGAAACTAATCTAAGTTAATCCTATTCTAAAATGAAAGCCTGTTTATGTGCAGATTGGTCTTGAGATATGATTGAACAAGTAATTGAACAACTTCAACAGAAATGTCTTTAGTTGTATTACTTGTTAACTTAAATTATTATCAGTTAATGAAAATTAAATGACAATCTTTCAAGTATTCAAGCTCATTCAATATCCAGTCTGTAATCACTCTGCTAATTTAAAAATTGACAATGATTATATAAGTTTATATGCACTGAATCATTTGCAGAAATAAAACATGAAATTACTTGTATTGAAAAAACTCAATGAAGTACTTTGAAACATAAACCAGTCATATAGAGAAATCGATACAATAGATTTGCGCATTAACAAATGTTCAGCAAAAGATTAGATACATAACATATGACAATTCGAAGCATAAATCATAAATTCTCAAAGAAATTTGAGGAATAACAGAAGATAGATTAAAAGATAACTTTACTGTATGAAGTGGTCTTGTACAGAAATTACAAAAAGCTTTGCTTAACAGAGTATCTCCAGTCCAGTCTTTTGTTGACTTACAACTCCAAAATTACCAACCTCTAACTACGAGAGATATCCTTCTTTAAATAATTACAACAGAGTCCAAAAATGGAGATCGCTAAAAAATAGAGATTACAAAATCGGATCAAAACTATAGATCCAAGAAATCTTGCCATTTCTCAGTCTACGTGATTCCTACCGCCTTTCAAAATAGTCTATTAAAGATGCATTCTTTAATCAAAAAGATCCTCACAACACAACAAGAATTCCACCCCAACTTGCTCATTATCAGCAACAGACGATTTGGCTTGTAGAAAATATGCCATGGGAACTTCTGGATCAGAGACTATATTGTCGAAAACAGAAAAATCCATTAAAGGATCTATTTCAGAAGAAGTCGGCAGGACATCAGGTTCTTGGTTGATTATAAAATCTTGTAGAACAGAGTCGTCAAGGTCAGCCGATTCCTCAAAATTTTCTTTGTTTTCTCTTTGGGGAATCGCATGCAGATAGAAAGATCTTCAAAATCTTCTTCACCGCTATCACTGCTTAAATCAGGAACACCTGCATCAAAAGGTGGTGACATAGGTTCTTGATATAATAAGGGAAATAATTCTTCATCTTTAAAATGTGAATCGGGGAATGCATTGCCTGTCTAGATATTGCTCGTATTAGATACGTCTAGAAGGAAAAATTGCAAGACTATCACACAAAACTTTTCCTCTTAAAGAATGCAAAGGACGAGCTTAAAAGTTTCATATTTATTGCTAATTTAAGACCAACAGATAAGATAATAGACATTGAGCAAGACAAATAACAATGATTGAAGTTATACGACCGATTCAACTGCAATTATCCAAACTGTGATGAAAACGAGTGAGAACATGCATTAGTTGGGTAAAACATATGTGGAAGTACAAAACCAATCGAAACTCGCATGTCTTAAACTTGTTTGAAAAGCTCATTATTACAAGTATTCTCACATCATCAATCATGGCTTGAAAACTGTCTGTGAAATGACTGAAACAGGATCTTGAGTACACAGAATAGCAACTCTCATGTACGCATCAAACCGGATTTAACAGAATAACCGGAAGAATCTTTCTAACCGAAACAGGCATAATGGTGTAAAAACTTGAGGATCAGAATCAAATAACGAAAAAGGGTGTCCCAAACAAATCAGAACTTATCAAACACCAAGCGTAGCCAGGGCAACAATCCAGCCAGAAAAAACTGAAAATGAGTTAAATCGTCCTCTAGTAAGAATTCAGCAGTAAAATAATTAGTGCAACGGGATAATTATTCAAAAGTAATATGGTAAAAATAAAATAGGAAAAACCCTATTTATTGAATTCATCGGATTAAAGAATGACCATAGGATCAAAACAAATGGACGATCGAGATGAACCGAAGCGGGATCCCTTAATAAATTTTGTGAATAAAACTTTCGTGCGACCCCACATCCCGACAATTGCGGGTTGCGAGTTGCGGGGTCGCGCAAATGGCAAAGGTGGAAAAGAATTCCCAAAATCCAAAAGCCACAATTGCGGATTTCGGGATACAGGATTAATCACAATAAAAAAATGAGAAACGTGTTCCAAAAAGCCGTAACCTGACACTTGCTCGTTGCATATTTTGGGGAGGACACACTCGTAAACTAAAAACAACTTTTCGGAAAGCCACAACCCCACAGTTAAGGGTTGCGGGTTTCGGGAACGCGCAACAAAATAAATAAAAAAGACAAATCCCGAAAGCCGAAAGCCACAAATGCGGATTTTTGGGTTTCGGGTTTCAGGATGATAGTTTCCCAAGATTATTACAAGACGAACCCGCAACCTACAATTATCCGGTTGCGGGTTTCGGGTTGGCCAAATTCCAAAACTACAAAACAAACACCCCGCAACCCGAAATTGTCGGGTTGCAGGTTTTGGGTTGATTGAAGAAAATGGTAAAATACTCAAAATTTGAGGATTTTGACAAACCAGACAGTTAGAGATCATCCAGAAAGAGGGAAACACGTAGGACAAAAGTATGTGTGAGAGATATAAACAAGTGAAAACCCAAATTCTCATATTTACAGAGTACACTCACCCAACTACCTTTGTGTTTATTCGAAAATGGGGTTCCCGTGCTTCAGCTAAGCATGGGATCTATTTTGGCCACAACAGGCTGCTTCGACACCTTGACTATTCATAACATCACCCACTTGGCTTCTTAAAATTCCAAGATTAAAAACTGATTATGCTCTGGTGCTTCTATCACGGTCCCTCTCGTGGACCCAATTCAAGGGAACATGATGCCAAATTATGGGCTTTCACATATTCTCAACCCAATTCATTAGATTCACATCATTAAAATAAAGAGTGTGCAGATGCAAACTAAGCCAATATGCACAGTAGAATTAAAACTCATCCACACACATATCGTATGCATACAACATATAAAAAACAGTCCCCAATTTAAACATTGCAGAAGTAAATGCATAGACAGAAAAACACTTATCTTCATTGTGCAATTGTCCCCAAACAACTAGCTATGTTGTTGCAACGTTCCACCCATCCATAGGCCAGTTGTGTTAATCAATCTCTCAACACAACTACCACCCCCGAGTTGGGCATGATTCTTACAAGGAAAAGGGGACATTCAAGCTCATGCACAGCCAAAACAATAGATACCCATAACCCATACCCCAACATACTCTTACACACAACAAACTCAGAAACTGGGCATGGATACACATTCCCAGCAAGGGTATTTTACAAAACAGGCTCCATGGGTTTTTTCCCCAAACCGTGGCTCACCAAAATGGACTATGGGAAGGGAAATTCGTCCCCAGGGAGCAACCCAATTTCTCCCACATGTTATGAGTGTTTCAAATGGCCAAAACAGCCTCATTAAAACCCCAAATCCATCTGTTCTCTTCCCCATTGGTAACCAAAACAAAAATTCCCTTCCCAGCTTGAAAGATGAAGGAAAACACAGGAAATCCATGGAGAGAAACGCCCAGGTAGCTCCAAAAACATGAGAGTGGCAAAACTGCTTGATGGGTAATTGCTTGGGGAGCAATTCATGGTTGTTCTCTTGCCCAAGAAGCAAAACACATTTCTCCATGAAGGGTGGCTTGCCCATACTCGAATTTGGACATCCATACCTCTCCATTCCCAAGGCATTAACTACCTCAACCAACTCTTTGGGAGAATGAATGATTGGGTACAAAGTCAACATGGGTAGCTGAGGGTTTGATGGGTTCTCTCGTTGACACTTTGCTTGACTCGATTGAATCAAGGGTTTGAATTTTTTCCCCCCCAAATCCTTGTAAAATCATGCCCCCATCTCTTGTTGCATTGCATAGCTAGCTGCGGGTATTTTATTAAAATGCATATTTACAATTCCAATGTGCCTGGCTAGCTTGTAAACCATATGCATCAATAAATTGATGGCGGAGACTTGGCCTTGAGATCCTCACCAGGATTTTATAACAATATTACATTATTTTTATTTTAATACAATGGGGTCAAAATTGGGATATTACAGCTTCAAAAAAAATCTCACCCTAATTTCCGAAAGGATCAAGTAAGAGACCCTCCCCTCGAGACCAAGATTCAAGGTTTGAAAAACCTGTATAAACATTATGTTGACCCTCCTAGTATTCCTCTAGCATCTCAATTATATGGTCATCTTGTTGAAGGTATGTGCTAGGCCCAACAACTTCTTCAAGGATCCCATAATCTCCTCAGCTTCAGTCCAAAAAGAAAATTCTTCTTGCTCGGGATCTCTAGGAACCCCCTGATCATTAGCTCCTTCTTCCTCCCTTAGATGAGGGTTAGGTTCTCCATGCAGAGTCTCAAGCTTCTCTTCACTCATGGTTTTAAGAATTTTCTTTATTCTGGCGAATGATTCATTTTCGGGAGGTAGGGCTTCACCACCTTCAGGCTTAATACTTCCCTGGATTTCAATGGTAAAATTAGGAGCTACAAATGATCCCTCTTCCTTGGCTGGCTCCTCTACATAGTGGAACTGACTACATGATGTTTCATTCCTCTACTCCACTTCTAAAAAGTTTATGGCATCCTCATCTCTATATTCATCATATATGGGTGGACCAGACATCTCTCCAAAACCTTGCATCACAGAATTCTTCATCTATTGAGGGAAATCTCCACAAGAAAAAATAGCACCATTATATTCTTATATATGGTTGGGCCGACCACCTCCTTTCCCATCATGAGAAAACAACGCAGATCCTTCATGCCCACATCTCCCCTCAAACTCCAATCTTTGTCTCAGTTCATCCTCATTTCCCTACTTTGAGATTTTTCTGGACATTCTGAGATTGTCTTCAACCTCCATTGCATCAATGAACATATGTTGCAAATTGGGAGACCTCCTCTCCAAAAGATGAAAAGATAATTCGGGGGGAAAGGTAGAGGCATAATGCAAATTAGCAACATTTTCTAGGGGATGAATCTCCTTTGGCATATTATAATAGACGCTTGTAAACATCCTGCTAAAACTGGACATGGCTTCGGTTTCTTGCCTTCTTATGGAGTGAAACTATGAAAGAACTAGGTTCCATCACCTTCTTTTACCCCAAAACTCTCAAAAAATATCAGAAAATTCTTCCCATGTACCAGTAGATTCAGGTTGCAAGTGCTTAAACCATTTTTTCACATCTCCAAGGATGGATTGAGCAAAAACCCTCATACAAACATCTTCATGTTCTATTTAAAAAAGGTCTGGAAAATGTTTGAAGCCTTGAAGATGTTTCTCAGGAGTAAGACTTTCAGATTCTCCATCAAAAAGAGGGAGGTATTTATGGTATTTGGGAGGAAATTCATGAAGAACATGGGAAAGCCTTAAAGGATTATATCTCTGCTAAGTTCTAGAAGGTAGGGGAGTATGTATAGGAGGAATGCCTTTAGCCTTGCTCTCAGGGGTTTTGCAGGACTGATTAGGGACCTGACAAGATTTGGAAGAAAAGTGTGGATCATATTTAAGGATGAAAGAGGAATGTACATCTGTAAGATCTAGGGAAGGATATAAAAAGGAAACTCTCTCACCACCTAGACCTCTCCTGCGAAATAGAGATCTCCTGACATAAATACATAAGGGTAGAAGGAAACCAAAGAAAAAGAACAGGACCTTTTTAAGGAAATTGACATTTGGATACCTGGATCTTAGTTCTGCCATGCTTTAGGCAGCTGGGCTCGCTCATCAGTGGAGTCACTACAGGATCTTGGACATCTTACTTCTAACATGGAGCCCCCCGATTCTCCCCAGTGGAGCTGCCTTTATATTGAAAACTCAATGAGTGGAGTCACAAGGTGAAAGGTATACAACCTTCTCAATGTCTAAGTGTTGTTCACCATCAACATTCAGCTCTCAAACTTTGTCGTTCTCCCAGGGATGATATGATTCCCGTTCCCCCACAACAACACCAATATGTTAGCACCCAAATCATACCTCTAGGTTGCAAAGAGGCCAAATGGGGTAACCACAAACCAATTAAGATTGTATTACTAACCCAACACAATCAGAGAGGGTTCTGTCATAAAATTCATAAAAGACTGAAAATAATCACAGATAAACACACAAACTTCTTATTAAAGATATTCATTCAAAGCATACTCAGAAGGTCAAATTTCTTCTAGGACAAATTGGTTTTAAAGTTTGGTAAGATAATCATGAGAGAAGCGTTGGGCAATGGAGTCAAATATAACACATAAACAAATTAACAGTGGTGTTGCATGAAATATCATAACAGAGGCAAGATAGCCACCCATTTACAGTCAAAATGCTTTATCTGGTGATAAGGGAAGAAGAAATGAACAATCCATCAGCATGGGCATCTAACAAGGATGAATCCTATGATAATTTTAGTGGAAAAGTTGGTGGATATCTGAAACAGTAAACATAGCTTATAAAAAGAATTCTACATTACCATACACTAGTTTCAGACATGAAAGAGAACAACATAATGGAAGTAAACAACATGAAACACATCCACTTGAGAGCAAGGAAATACAGACTGTAAACTAGATAACACATGAATCTCTGTCCGAACTAGCTTCAAGCAAGGCAATTCTATTAAGGAGAATGCTTCAAAACAGAGCCTAGTTTCCCCAAGGCCTCAGCCATTGATTTTACAACCCTTTCTACTGCTATTACATAGATATTTATAGGCTCTTAGCCTCGAATTGTTCATAAAAAAATAGTTACAAAATATGCTGCCACCTATAGGGCCCGGTTCACCACTTTTGACAGCAAATCATAAGATGAAAAGGACTATTAATAGACAAACCATGACTGTTTCTACAGGTGTCCCTTACAGGGTGTAGACCACTATAGTCTCAAACGACCGACAGACCCAAACTGGCCTCAAAACTTTAGGAAAGAGATACATATACATTTATCTAAAGACAAACTTGTCAGGTGGGGCAAAATAAATGGCGTGAATAGGTCACTGCCTTATTCTTGAGGCTTCAATTGGCCTTGAGGCTCAAAAAAGACTTCTACCATCAAGGAATATTCCCCCGATGCTTTTTCTGCTGAAGGAGGAAGTGTCATCTCTTTAGTGGGGATGATGTAATCTTTGATAATCTTCGTGTCATGAAGGGCATCCCACTTCTCTTCTTCGGTCCCTTTCTTCTTCGGTCAACGTCGGACCTGCCTGCACCTCTATAGTCGTTCGTGCTCCTCAGGCTCGCTGGCCGAACTCTCTTCCACATGGTGGAATAGTAGTTGAGATGAGAGAACATGCTCCTCCTCCACCTCAGACCATACTTGCTCTATTACAACAACTACTTCAGCTCCCTGATCTCTCTACATAAACAGACTTTAACTAAAATTTTCCTGAGTGGCCAAGCTTGCCACCTTTCACATGCAACGATCCTGAACAGGGGACGCAGAGACCATGCTTATAACGGTCGTGACAATGATGGTAGCCACTCATGATTAATTCCTGGTGATGATGACCTGACAGAATCTCCCAATCGAGCAGCAATGATGCCTACGACTTGAGCTGATGTGAAGCATGATTAGCCACGCCTTCCAGATAGGGAGGAAACTATTTTGATGGCGTTGAGGTGGCTTTGGATCAATTGGAAATCATTCGAACTCAGAGAGATGATCGCCAGCTTCTATCACCTAATGCAAACCAGCATTGTAGATCTTCAACATTGAATGCATCTGGTCCATCAAACGGTGCTCCTTTACAATGTTCGCAAATTTTGGGTTGGTTGATTTCCTGCACAAGTAGAATCTGCTAACTAAATTTTGGCCGTAGATCTGAGCCTCGTTGCATCCAGCTCGTCCAAACTTGCGTCCCTCTACCAAAATTTCACAGATTTGCGAATTATATTTCTCCGCTCATGTTAATTATGCGAACAAATTATCAGCCGTCGATTCGCATCCTCCACCATCGATCAAATTTTAACTTGCCCACCTGTTAACTCCTCATCCACGGTTATACAACCTTCAAGTTATTTTGTGATGGAGGCCTATAATCGTCGATCTCCATCACTCTAATCTTGGTCTTCCATGGGTTTCAGCCAACACTGCGGGCGCATTTCTCTATTCTTAACATTCCTGCTCACTATTAAGCCTTGGATCTTGTTAGATTCTCTTACTTCGGACCAGGCCTATTGCACAGGGTTCTGATTTTTTTCCACTAGTGGATGCAGACTAAGGGTTGGGTTTCCTTTGGGGTTTTCCATGACCCTGCAACTCCTCCCTTCACAAAAAATATTTTCAAATACTTAGCACAATTCTAGTGCTAGCAACTGGCTCCTGTTGGGGATGCTATCCTCCCTGCGAGGTAGCAAAGAACCCTCGTAGACCAGTTCATGATCCATTGGGCCATGGCCATCACAAAATTTTTGGCTTGTAACCTTTATTGAAAACTGGAAAAATAAACTGAAGGCTAAAACCCATTACGATAATTGAAAACTTCTGAAAATTTGCTCACCATGTCAAGCTTATTTATGTTCAATCCTCCCTACCCTACGTCATTCAAATGGATTCCATATCATGTGATATGAAAATGCCAGTGGATCCAGTCCACCAACTGATACCCTAGGTAGACTCTTTCACCATGCTTGACTAAACTCGGACCATAAGAATGCAATGGAAAAAGGTATCGATGACAGGAGTAATATCCTTGGTAAAAACAAAACCTGTTACCCCCATTAAAGAACCTCTTCATATAGTCACTTATGGGGTTACCTGAAGTATGATGCTCTCCAAATTTCTCTGTTATTCCCTCTACCAAGCAAAATTTCTTCCTCTACCACTCCTCTGGCTCTCCATCAGACTGCAGCTCTGCTTGCATTCGGGCCAATTTTCTTCCCAAGGAATTGTAAGGAGCCTGCTTCACCCCTTCGCTTCTTAAAATTTGAGGATTAAAAACTTGATTCTGCTCTGGTGCTTCAAAAGAAATCTCACCCTGATTTCTGAAAGGATCAAGTAAGGGACCCTCCCCTCGAGAGCAGGATTCAAGGTTTGAGAAACCTGTATAAACATTATGTTGACCCTCCTGGTCTTCCTCTAGCATCTCAATTATCTAGTCAGCTTGCTGGAGGTATGTGCCAAGCCCAAGAACTTCTTTAAGGATCGCATAATATCCTTCAGCTTCAGTCCAAAAATAAAATTATGCCTACTGAGGATCTCTAGGAACCCCCTGATCATTAGCTCCTTCTTCCTTCATTAGATGAGGGTCAGGTTCCCTAGGAAGAGTCTCAAGGTTCTTTTCACTCATGGTTTTAAGAATTTTCTTTATTCTTGAAAAAGATTCAGTTTCGAGAAGTAGGGCTTCACCACCTTCAGGCTTAATACTTCCCTGGCTTTCAATGGTGAAATTAGGAGCTACAAATGATCCCTCTTCCTTGGATGACTCCTCTACATAGTGGAACTGACTGCATGGTGGTTCATTCCTCTCCTCCACTTCTAAAATTTTTATGACATCCTCATTGCTGTATTCATCATATATGGGTGGACCAGACATATCTGCAAAACCTTGCATCACAGAATTCTTCATTTGCTGAGGGAAATCTCCACAAGACAAAATAACACCATTATCTTCTCGTATATGGCTGGGCCGATGACCTCCCTGCCCATCATGAGAAAACAACACAAATCCTTCATGTCCACATCTCCCCTCAAACTCCAATCTCTGTCTCAGTTCATCCTCATTTCCCTGCTCTGAGATTTTTCTAGACATTCTAAGATTTCCTTCAACCTCCATTGCATCAATGAACATATGTTGCAAACTGGGAGACCTCCTCTCCAAAAGACAATAAGATAATTCGGAAATAAGAAATAATAAAGTATAAGCCAACCTATTCACTTTTGGGGGATGTTCTTATTTCATGTGTGGGTTTCATATCCACAGGGAAGGAAAAAAGTCAAACCAAGATGAAATCAATCAAATTTAGCTGAAAAAGTCAAATTGAGTCGGAATTGGTCAAACCAAGGTGTAGTATGTCAAATGGAGATGTAAAAGTCAAACTAAGGTGATAAAAGTCAAACCAAGTCGAATTTAGTCAAATTGACCTAAAGGATGTCAAAATCAAATGAAAAAACCAAATTGAGACAAAAAAAGTCAAATAAAGCAAGAATCGATCAAACAAAGATGAAAAAGACAAATTGAGACGGAAAAGACAAATCGAGATGAAAATAGTCAAACCAGGCTAAAATCAATCAAACTGAGATGGAAAATGTCAAACGTGGATGAAGGAAGTCAAATAGAGACTAAAAAAGTCAAACCGAGATGGAAAAAGTTAAATTGAGTTGGAATTGATCAAGCCTAACCATAGTAAATCAAATCGATACAAAAAGGTCAAACCAAGCCAAAATCAGTCAAACCAAGATGTTGGAAGTTAGATAGGGATGAAAAATGCCAAAAAGAGATGGAAAAAGTAAAATTGAGCTGTAACTGTTAAGACCGAGTCAAAGTCAAAATCTAATGAAAAAATCCAAATGAAGATGGAAAAAAGCTAACCGTGCCAGAATCAATCAAATCAAGCTAGAGTAAGTCAAATTGAGAAGGGAGAAAAGTCAAACTAATATAGAGTCAAACCTAATTGGGGTAACTCAAACAAAGACAAAAAAGTCAAACTAAGAGGCAAAATTCAAATTGATCTAAAATTAGTTAAATTGATACAAAATAATTCAAACCTAATTGTAATTGTTCAAACTAAGATGGAGTAAGTCAATAGAGACAAAAAATTCAAATCGAGCCGAAATTAGTTAAACCATAATGAAGAAATCCAAACCGAGATGGAAAATGTCAAACTGAGCCGAACTTGGTCAGACTTAGCTGGAGTAAGTCAAATTAAGATAAAAAAAGTGAAATCGAGTGCAAATCAGTCAAACCAACCCGAAGAAAGTCAAAATCAAATGAAAAAATACAAATCGAACATAAAAGAAGCAAAACAGAGCCAAAATTAGTCAAACATAGCCAGAGTAAGTCAAATTGAGCAAAGTAAGTCAAATCGAAAAATATCAAGTTCAGTTGAAAAAAGTAAAACTAAGTGAAATAAGCCAAATTGAGCCGAAGTAAGTCAAATAGAGACAAAAACAGAAAAACTAAGGAAGAAAATGATACTGTGCTTAAATAAGTCAAATTGAGATGAAAAAATCAAATCAAGATGAATAAAGTCAAATAGGTATGGAAATTGTAAAATCAGGTGGAAAAAGTCAAACTGAGATGGAATTAGTCAAATCGCGTTTGAGCAGGTGAAATCGATATGAAAAAATTCAAACCAAGCTGAAAAATGTCAAAATGAGCCTAAATTAGTTGAACCAAGACGAAAGAATTTAGAGCGAGACAAGAAAAGCCAAACTGAGATGAAAAAATTCAAATCAAGCAAAAAAAAAGTGAAATTGATCTGAAGGAAGTCCAACTAAGACCAAAAAATCCAAATTGAGACATAAAAAGTTAAACTGAGTTAGAATCGGTCAAATCAAGTCGAAGTAAGTCAAATCAAGATGAAACAAGTTCAAACTAAGATGACGGAGTAAGTCGAACTTAAAAAAAGTAAAACCAAACTTGAGAAAGTCAAATTAAGCCAAAATCAATAACTCAAGATGAAAAAAGACTCAGTTTGACTCTTTCCACCTTAGGTTGTTCTTTTTCATCTTGGTTTGACTGATTTCGTCTATGTTTGAGTTTTTTCTTCTTGGTTTTGCATTTTTTTATCTCAATTTGACTTACTATAGTTGGGTTTGATCAATTCTAGTGGACTTGACTTTTTCTGTCTCATTTTTACTTCCTTCATCTTGGTTTGACTAATTTCAACTCATTTTAACTTTCTGTGTCTTGGTTTGGCTGATTTCAGGCCAGTTTGAATTTTTCTCTCATTTTTATTTTTCATCTCGATTTGAATTACTCTTCCTCAGTTTTCAACACATTGGGTGCACATTTGGTGGATGTAGGCATTGGAAAAATATACGTGGGGGGGAGTGGATTAGTTGGTGATCCATGAAGTTACATGAGGGGCCACAGAGTGGCTAGTGGGATAGGAAGCTAGGAGGGTTGTGGAGCACCATTGGGCCATGAATCTAAGTGGGTTGTGGAGCGACCAGTGGGACATGAAGTGAACAGTATGCCACGAAGATGTGTGGGCCATGGAGTTAGGATAACCTTGAATCTAGGTAGGCCAGAGAGAAGAAATTCAACTTACTTCCACTTGGTTTGACTTATTTCGGTTGTTCATGACTTGGTTCAACTCTTCCTGTCTATGTTTGACCTGATATTAACTCAATTTGTCTAAGTTTACTAATTTCATCTCTATTTTAATTTATCCATCTCTGTTTGAATTTTTTTGGTTCGAATTAATCAGTATAGGTTTGATTTTTATCTTTCTCTATTTGACTTACTCTATCTCACTTTGACTGATTTTGGCTCAATTTAACTTTTTCGTCCTGGTTTGGAATTTTTTGTCTCAGTTGCACTTCCTTAACATTATTTTAACATTTTCTAGCTTACTTTTATCGATTCCAACTTGATTCGGCTTTTTATGTTTCAGTTTTTATTTTTCATCCTAGTCATACTTCCTTCATCTTGGTTTAATTGATTTCAACTCGATTTGACTTTTTCATCAAAATTTGAATTTTTTCGTATCGATTTGACTTACTCCATCTCAATTTCCCTAATTCCATCTCACTTTGACTTTTTCCATCTCACTTTGACTTTTTCCATCTCGATATGATTTTTTTTCTCTATTTGACATCCTCCATCTGTATTTGTCTTTTTCGTCTCGGTTTGACTCATTTCAGCTTAGATTGAATTTTTCTGTCTTGGTTTGTCTTTTTCATCTTTGTTCGAATTACTATGGCTTGTTTTGGATTATTTCACTTAGTTTGAATTTTTCTCTCAGCTCGACTTTTATTGGTTTCACTTACTCTGTCTCAGATTGACTTTTTTCTATTTTGATTTGACTCACTCTGTCTCTGTTTGACTGATTCCAGCTCATTTTGAATTTTTTCATCTCAGTTTGGATTTTTTATTCTAAGATTGACTTCTTTAAGATTGATTTGATTGATTTACTCTCGGTTTGATATTTTTCATCTTGATTTGACTTAATTCAACTTGATTAGACCAAATCCGCATGAGTTTGACTTTTTCGGTCTCAATTTGGACTTTTTTTCCTTGGTTGAACTTATTTAAGCTTTGTTTGTATTTTTTCATCTTGATTTGACTTACTCTAGCTTGGTTTGACCAATTCCATCTTTGTTTGACTTTTTTCAGCTCAATTTGATCGATTTAAGCTCAATTTGATTTTTTCCTCTTTGTTTGACTTTTTTTGTCTCTGTTCGAATTACCTCTAGTTGGTTTGATTTTTTTTTCAGATCATTTTGACTTTTTTCTCATCTTGATTTGACTTACTCTAGCTTAGTTTAAGCTATTTTGGCTTAGTTAGAATTTTTCCATTCCGATTTGTATTTTTTCATTTGAGTTCCACTTCCTTCGGCTCAGTTTGACTAATTTTGATTTGATTTGACTAAGTTTGGCTTGGTTTGACTTTTTCCATCTCCGTTTGAATTTTTTCAACCTCGATTTGACTTACTCTTGCTCGATTCGATCAATTCTGGCTTAGTTTGATTCTTTCTACCTCGATTTGTTTTTTTCCTCTTACTTTGAATGATTTCATCTTGGTTTCAAATATTTTATCTCGATTTGACTTACAATAGGTGGGTTTGACTCATTTCGGCTTAGTTCGATTTTCTCTGTCTCGGTTTGACTTCGTTCATCTAACTTTGATTCATTTTAACTTGTTTTTACTTTTTCTAGTTTGGTTTGACTAATTTGAACTCATTTTGAGTTTTTCCTTGTAGTTTGAATTTTTCATCTCTGTTTGACTTACCCCAGTTGGATCTTGAGCACATTGGGTGCAAATTTAGTTGAATAAGTCATTGTACAAAGCTAGGTGGGGGGTTGTATATAAATCAATGAGCCACAAACTTAAGCGAGGGGTCATGGAGCAGTTGATGGGACACAAAACTAGGAGCAGCCGATGGGACATTAATTTAGGTGAGCTGCAAAGTGGTGAGTGGGACACGAAGCTATGTGTGGGGCCATAGAGTGGTCGATAGGACATGAAGTTGTGTGGTTCATGGACCTAGGCCGATTGTGAATCTAGGAAAGCTGGAAAGACTAAATTTAAGTTAGTTCTGGGTGATTTGATTTATTTCGGTCGTCCTTGACTTTGTTCGGCTCTGCTTGACTTAGTTTGGCTAGGGATTACACAATATTTTATTATCTTGTATGATCCTTCACATACTATGAATTTGATTTTAGGTATCAATTTCTCATTCATTGTTTAGATTATATATTGAACTTCATCTATATCAACACAATCAACTCAATGATTACAAACATTGGCATGTTTGTGTGTATCTAACTTTCCTTGTTGATTTTTGTTGATTTATATGTAACTTCGGAATGTCTTTCACATATATGTATATTGTATTCCTATAGAGATGTTATTATTCCTCTATACGAAAGTGTCGTTATTTATATTGTAAGTGTCGTAACTTATACTTGATGGGTTATTAGACCACCTTGTTGGGGTCGGCCCTGTATAAGTCATGTGGGTAAAAGGGTTATTAGACCACCCTATTGGGGGTCGGCCAAGTGGGTCAAAGGGTTATTAGACCACCCTAGTGGGGGTCGGCCCAGTCAGCATTATGTTAAGTGGTTAAGTTGAGGCCGACCTAGTTGAGTAAAGGTCAAGTCAATTTAGTGTATAAATAGAGAGTGTATCTCTCTCATTTTACACATTCTATTCTCTCACTCACACTTGGGAGAGTGGCACACTTGTGGAGGAGGAGGCTCTACTTCTAGGAGAAGACTATCTCTTGTATTCTGGTTGTATCACTTCTCTATCTATCTCTGAGGAAGTTATTGGAGTTTTTCACTTTTATGGTTTTCCCCAAGTAAACTCTCTGTCTCTTGTGTGCTTGCATTATTGTGTCCATGATTGATATGCTATAGATTTGTTGTACATGTTATTCTCTCAGTTAAGATCCTAGATCAGATTGAAGTAAATTCTGAAAATTTAACATGGTATCAGAGCTAGCCTGAAAGAAGGCATGATATGGCATGTATGACACTTGTTGCACTTACGATGCTAGGGCTTGATATAGCAAAAACCAGTAGTCGTAGAACTTTCCATATAAATCCATTTTGGCAAAGTTTTCGGATCTAAAACTTTTACAGGTCGAAGAAAATATCCCTGTGTACCCTGTGTCCAAAGGACAACCTCTAATTCATTGTACTTTGTGATTTGTGATCTATAAAATATAGGGTTTCTGCCTCTTCCAGATCTGAGTCAAAATCAGGTGACCTTGGGAAAAAGGTCATAACCTAGGCTAGGAATCTCCAAATGAAATTTTGTAATGCGTGACAGGTAGTACACAGATTGTACTATCTCAGGAAAAGTTTTTAGAGGCCGAAGTTGAACCAATGACACGTGTCACCACGTACAAGTTCGCTCTCCTGTATTATCCCATAAACAGGTTACGTTGCGACACTTGGCATATCTCTCTCTCAGAGAATCCAATTGAGGTCAGACCTATCGAGATGGAAATATAACAGGTCGAGCTATCTCAAGAAATGTTTTCAGACCTTGTGGATTGAAAAGTTCAGAGTTGCACCAGAAACAATCAGGTACATATTTCTGTCAAAACAGAATTATTTTTTAGCACCTCCATCCATAGCTTCCAGAATTTACGGCTTCAGATAAAGTTGGAATTTTTGTAATTGGAGACCACGACTGGATTCTACTCATCAAAATCGAAATTTAGAGACCAATATAAGATTTTTTGGTTGGGCAGAAGGCCGGGCTTGATCAAACCCTAGTTCGGGACTTTGATCGGAAAGATGGAAAATTAGGGCTTCTGCAAAAATTTGAATTTTGGAAATCTGTGACCATGGATGGAAGCTCCTCAGAAAAATCGAAGCTTAGAGCTTTGAATCAAATCTTTTGGTTGGGTGAAGCTCTGGGAAACTCAAACCCTAATTCAGGGTCCTCCTAGTGAATCCGAAAATCTAAAAGGCAATTTCGAGGGGTGAAACTTTGCAATTTTCAAATTCTGAATATACCAGCTTGATCAGCTCATCAAGGCGTATATTTATATCATTTCGGAAGTTTGAAATTCAAAGTTTGAATTTTTGGGGTTTCTCTGACAAACCCTAATCCAGCTCCAGATCCAGTTCTTGCAAATCAAGTGGATTGGGTTAATCCTAGAAGAAGATGGATTGGTCACCTGCATAAGTGAAGAAGTTCCTGTTTCAGAGGGAGATGAGGCTAAGGCCTTCCATAAGAAGATTGCAAGCAATCTTGACAGGTATGTTTCAAATTCTGTTCATAGTTAAGTTTATGATATGTTTGTGTTCATATCATTACAGTACAATCTTGATTAATTACTAGACTTGTCGTATTACCTTAATAGAAGATATTCATTGATTAAGGTTTTGACACTTATGATTGTATTAATGCATTGTGATGTTGTATGAGGTTTATGTTGTTCGCTAACATGAAAGGTACACCAAGAAAGACAAATCATGTTCTAATTCAAGAACATATGATCATGATGACATGAAGACAAAGATTCATCCATTGTCATGGATCACTTATAAAATCTACTTACGAGGTATGTATAACTTGGTTCTACAATGGATAACTTATGAGACATGTAGGTTACTAGCACAAGTCATTGAAGAGAACCATAAGACATTATGCGGGTATGTTAGACATAACTAGCTAGCATGCTAATCTAGGTATGTTTTTCCTATATCAAGCTAGAATCCTACCTTGTGTTAGGATCTTATACTGTTGTGTTGTTGATAATGATTATTCATGAAGTCATAGGTTTGAATAGTCATGGTTGTATGCATATTATGTTTCTTACCATAATTGATGATATGATTAACCAGAAGAATCATGAAGGTATAGGTTTGAGTAATCACAGGTTTTATGCATATTAGATCTCTTATCTTGATTAATGATTTAACTAACCAGAAGAGTCCTATGATCAAATACGAATATGCATGAGTAAAAGAAGAATTTCCTAAAACCTTGAATACTAATGTTTATTATCTGTGTTTGAAATGATCCCGACTATAGATGCTTTAGATTATTGTGTTTTGATAATATTAAGATTATACTGATGAATTTTTTATTATGTATGAGACCTAGAGGATAACACAATGATGATACTAACAAGCATGCATAGGGATCGAGAATGAATATAAGTTCAACGACAGGTAATCCAGGAAGCAAAGATCAAGAGGGAGCACACTCCAGTAGTTTCTGGAAGGATGCAGATATTCAGAGGGAGTTGACCACTTCTCACAATCCACATCAAAATGGAGTTGCAGAAAAGAAGCAAAGACTGAGAGGGAGTCCACCTAACAAACAAACAAAGATAAGTATTTGAATCGTCATTACTTGCATATTTTATTGTTTAAATAATACTGTTCAATAATGTATATACTGATGTTCCTAGACTTAGGTTGTGTATTATGCATATTAGAATAGTTGCATTGATGAACAATATACTACTAATATACATGGGTAAGTAGCCTATGGCACTGTACAACATTCCATTGCTACTTATATAGAATGAAACCTCTTTGGTAACATGTTGGGAGTTGTGCACACTCTTAACAATGTTCTGGTAGAGATTGGAAGGCATCTAGAAAGTTACGGGATATGGATAAATGTTGTATTGAAGCATTGGCTAAGATAATTGCATGACTGTATGACATATTTCTTAATGTGTAAGAATTTGTTCTGAAAACTGTGAGTTGTTTTCTAATCATGCAATTGAACTTGTTGTGTAGGAAAGATCATATACCATCACCTAGAAAAGAAGGACTACAACATTTGTTCAACAACAAAGTTATCTATTGAAAATATTGAAGATATTGAAGTTCCCGGGATCTGGGAAGAATGCCATGATCGAGGAGTACCATTCGATCATGAAGATGTTTGGGATGCAGTCCCAAAGGGTAGTATGTAGTGACTTCCAATAGGATCTACAAGATCAAGCATGCTGCAGGTGGTAGCATAGAGACTTTTGCTCCTGTAGCCAGATACACTTCCATTAGATCCGTACTTGCTCTGGCTGCAGTGATGAAGTGGAAGATACACCAGATGGATTTCAAGATAGCCTTCTTGAATGGTGAAGTTGAAGAAGAAGTGTATGTGGAGAAGCCACTTGGTTCTGAGACACATGACAGGGAGTCATATATGTGCAGAAAATTGTATGGTAGGATAGACAACTTTCTATCCAGTTTGGGCTTTACCAAGAATAAAGAGGATTCCAACCTTTACTACAAGGTTGAGGAAGGAAATCCAGTGATACTACTATGTGGATGACTTGTTTCTAACAGGTGAGGATAGATTGATTGCCGACATGCAGCGGAAGCTTGCTGCCGAGTTCGAGTTGAAGAACTTGGAGATGATCCACTGTTTGTTTTTGGCATGGAGGTGTGGCAGAGTGATGGAATCTTCCTTGGACAAGGGAAGTATGCAGTAGAGATCCTGAAGAGGTTCGGGATGATGGACTGCAAGGCTATGGCCACACCTATGGCATCGAACCTGGAGCTTCTGTGTGATGCTTCATCTAAGCTAGTTGATATCACTATGTATCATCAGATGATTGGGTCCTTGATGTACCTGACAAACACGAGACCAGATATTTGCTTTGCGGTGAACACATTGAGCCAGTTCCTGATGGATCCGAGGAGTGTTCACCTGGTTGTTGTAAAGTATATTCTTAGGTACCTGAAGAGTACAGTTGATTATGGGCTCAAGTATGATGCGAATCAAAAGTTTAACCTCTAGGGTTATGTTAATTAAGATTGGGCAGGCAGTGTTACAGATAGGAAGAGCACATCTGGGTGCTGCTTCAGTATGGGATCAGGTGTGATCTCTTCATTTAGCAGGAAGCAGTCCTGTGTAGCACTGAGTATAGCTGAGGCAGAGTATGTTGCATCCTGCTCAACTAGTTGTAGGCAGTATGGCTTCGAAAGCTACTGTCTGAGTTATTTGATCTCCCGTTGGATTCTACTGGTATCTTCTGTGATAACCAGAGTTGTGTGAAGCTGTCTGAGAACCCAGTGTTTCATGACAGGTCAAAACACATAGAGATCAAATATCACTATATCAAGGATATGGTGCAAAGAGGAGCTATGAAGCTTTTGTACATTGCAACGGACGAGCAGATTGTAGATGTGCTGACGAAGCCACTAGCCAGGGTGAAGTTCGAGTACTTCAAGGAGAGGCTTGGTGTTCTTCAGATTGATGACACTTCGAGGAAGAAGTGATGGACACATTTGCTAAAGCCATTCATAGCATGTTGGAAGGAGGATCCTTCACATGGCTATGGATGTAAGCACTGGATGATGAGCATCGGGATGATGTTATGGTTTCTGCTCTGTATGATTAGTTGGATCATTTATATATGTATGTATGCATCATGTTGGATGCTGGATATGATCAGTTGGATCATTTATATGTATATGTATGTATGCATCATGTTGGATGCTGGATATGATCAGTTGGATCATTTATATGTATGTACGCATCATGTTGGATGCTGGATATGATCGGTTGGATCATGTGTATGTATTTTGTATATGCATCATGTTGGATGCTTGGACCATGTATCTGTATATGTATTAGGTGGATACATTCTATGATCAAGTAGATCATGTACGTTGATATGTATCATGTATTTATATTTGTATCAGGTGGATACACTGTATGATCAGGTGGATCATGTATGATGATATGTATCAGGTAGATACTTGGTATGCATCAGGTAGATGCATTGTATGATCAGGATGATCATGGATGACGAGCTTTAGGATGTTGCTCCAGATGACATGCAGCAGGATGTTGTAGTGATGATGATCAGGATGATCATGTGTACTTCAGGATGACGTATGGTGAGTATCAGATTGATACTATGTGGTCGTGGAATAGGTTGTGCAGATAAGCATGTAATTTGTGCCCTGGGAAATTTGCAGATAGTCTTTCAAGGTTTTGCCGATGGCATGTAATTTGTACCCTGGGATATCTGGCAAATGCTCTTTCGAGGTTTTGCTTGGGAGGACATATAATTTGTGCCCTGGGAGATCTGCAAATAGTCTTTCGAGGTTTTTCCTATGGCATGTAATTTGTGCCCTGGGATATCTGGCAGATGCTCTTTCAAGGTTTTGTCCTATGGCATGTAATTTGTGCCCTGGGAGATCCGATAGGTTGAGCCGTGTGCTCGTAATCAGTCCTGGGATGCTCTTTCGAGGTTTTGCCATGAACACATGTAATTTGTGCCCTGGGAGATCCGATAGGTTGACCATTGTGCTCGTAATCAATCCTGGGATGCTCTTTCGAGGTTTTGTGGTGACCACATGTAATTTGTGCCCTAGGAGATCCGATAGGTTGAGCCTTGTCCTCGTAATCAGTCCTGGGATTCTCTTTTGAGGTTTTGTGGTGGGGTCAGATGTAATAACTCCTGGATATCTGGACAGGATGAAAAAGGCCTCAGATGCTCTTTAGGGTTCTTGCTAGTCAAGAGACTCTTTTAAGGTTTTGTGACGCACGTAATAAGTTCTGAGATTTCCACAGTATGGCCAGTGATGATGAAGACCTGGAGGTGGTCGGCCTACATCCAGTATGAAAAAGGACTGGCTCTGTAGAACTTCCTATGATGAGTAGATTCAGAGATTGATTGAGATAGCAGCAGCAGTGATGATGATCCAGAGAAGATGACTTGTGCTAGAAGACCTGTGTCAAGAAATACCTTCCTAGTTAACAGGGAGTGTTGATGTATATGTAACTTCGGAATGTATTTCACATATATGTATATTGTATTCCTATAGAGATGTTATTATTCCTCTATACGGAAGTGTCGTCATTTATATTGTAAGTGTCATAACTTATACTTGATGGGTTATTAGACCACCTTGTTGGGGTCGGCCCTGTATAAGTCATGTGGGTCAAAGGGTTATTAGACCACCCTATTGGGGGTTATCCATGTGGGTCAAAGGGTTATTAGACCACCCTAGTGGGGGTCAGCCCAATCAGCATTATGTTAAGTGGTTAAGTTGAGGCCGACCTAGTTGAGTAAAGGTCAAGTAAAGTTAGTGTATAAATAGAGAGTGTGTCTCTCTCATTTTACACATTATATTCTCTCACTCAGACTTGGGAGAGTGGCACACTTGTGGAGGAGGAGGCTCTACTGCTAGGAGAAGACTATCTCTTGTATTCTGGTTGTATCATTGCTCTATCTATCTCTGAGGAAGTTATTGGGGTTTTTCACCTTTATGGTTTTCCCCAAGTAAACTCTGTGTCTCTTGTGTGCTTGCATTATTGTGTCCATGATTGATATGCTGTAGATTTGCTATACATGTTGTTCTCTCAGTTAAGATCCTAGATCAGATTGAAGTAAATTCTAAAAATTTAACAATTTTGAAGAAGAATAACTTGTGGGGTACACTACACATAGGTCAAATTATCAACAATTTTAGAATTTAATTAAGATGAACTAGTGCCATTTAAAATTAAGAAGAAACCATTATACACATAATGTATGTAGATTCCGAGGATGTGACAGTCATTTGCTCGGTTAGTTGGTGACAAACAACTATGGAACAATGGTTATGGTGATTTAATCAAGCCACTGTAGCATAGATAGACCCCTTCCTCATGCATGCGATGTAGGAATTTTGCTTCTTTAGGTTCAAAACTTAATCGAAAGAATGAATCCCAATAGATATTCATATTAATTCTAATTTATTAGATCAAGGATCATTGTGATCATGCTATTGTTGTTTTACCCCTTTTTATGGGTGAGGTCAATGATGGTCTTATTCTTCTCGATATATAATTTGGAACACAGATAAGTGGTTGGGACAAAAACTGTGCCACTACAATCTAGATATGAGGTGGATGCCATTAAAAGTGGAAAACAAAATGATACCCTCCTAGTGTTGGGATGCAATAGAGGCGAAGGTAAAATAATTCAATTATTTTTAAATATTGCAAATATTGTGGTAACACTTTCCTTTTCATAATTTGAATGGGTGATTTATTTGGAATAAGATTTGGCATATTGAATGTGTTCTTGGAATTAATGTGTTTTTTATATCTTGCATATGTTGAATATAATGCATTTTTGGAATTAATGCTTTATTAATATCTTGCATATAATGCATTCTTTTATATATTGTATTCTTGGAATTAATGTATTACGTATAAATTGAATGTGTTCTTGAAAATATTTTTTATTTTTATTTTTTACTATTTCGGGACATTACAAGTGGTATCAAAGCTTAGTTACAAAACTAAGTGACCTATTGGGCTCATTACAAACATCCACTGCAGATACATAGTAAACAGAAACATACATTTAAATTTTGTTTTGTTTTACATGAAAATAAACTAACATGATTTTATGCTCTTTATACTTATATAACATTTCAGGTACAGTCACTATCTGAAAATGAATGCAGAAGGGGGCAGTAGCATACATGGAAATATGAACTCCCCACCATGAGAGCAAGAAATTGTGGTGGAAATCAACTTGGATTTAATGAAATCCATGCAGAATCTACAGGCCGAATTCCAAAGTTTCCGAGATGAAAACATGCAAGAAAGAAGAGAGCAGCAGGCCATAAATGAGGCACTGCTTCAGAATTTAACAAAGGAAAAACCTCATGGATAACCCACACTCTCAGTCAACACTTTTAAAAAGGGAAACAGCCACACAAAAAGGACTGCCAACCCTAAGGGAGAAGAGAATAGGGAACACTTACCTGAATCAATGGAAGAAGACAGTAAGAGGTCTTCCAACGATAAAGGTTCACCACCTCCTTGCAAGAAAAGGAGGAAAAGTGATGACAGTCTTCAAGGGGAATTCAGAAAGATAAAATCCCCAACCTATGACAGAGAGATTAAATCTGGGGAAAAGGCTGAGGAGTGGCTACTAGGGATGAATAAATACTTCAAAGTTCACAATTACTCCAGTGAGATGCAAGCCAGACTAGCCATATACAACCTAAATGGTAAAGCTACCAGATGGTGGCGGGATTTGAAACACACCAAAGGACAAGAACTGAGAGACATAACCTGTGATACTTTTAGCAGAATATTCCAGGACAAATATATGTCTGAAATATTCTTTGACAAGAAAATTAAAGAATTTCATGAGTTAAAAATGGGCTCCCTGACTATGGAAGCATTCATAAACAGATTCTTAGACTTGTTGCACTATGTGCCATACATTAAAGATGAGAAGGTCAAAATACAACAATTCTTGGGAGGGCTGCCACCAAACTTTAGAGAAAAGATAGAGTTTGACATGCCCAAAACCCTTGATGTGACCTTACATAAAGCAAGACTGTGTTATGAACATAGACAACCAAGGAATTACAACATCAACATAAATAGAGATAGGTTCAGAACCTTCTCGGAAAACCGTAGACCAGGTTTTAGACCTCCACCTTACCGGAATCATAACAACAGTTTTTCTCCCAATAGAGGCTTCAACCGACCACAAGAACGACAAGTGCACCCGCACCACCTGTCGACAGGCCAGCTTTCAACAAAGGGACAAAATCCATCCCACCAACTGTTTCTTGTTGGAAATGCCAAGGGCCACACTACTACAGAGACTGCCCTAGCAAAACCAATGGATTGTTACACAACATCCAAGCAGAACCTACCATAGAAGACATGGAAAAGACACCGAGGATTTATGCCACTCTTGATGGACGAAAGGCAGATCACCAAGCCACCATGGTGGAAATAAAGGGTAATATCTCTAACACTACCGTTTTAGTTTTAATAGATCCTGCTGCTTGCCGAAGTTATATCTCCCCTAAGTTAGTGGAAACTTGTAAGTTGAACTGAGAACCTCACGAGAAACCATGGTTGGTACAACTAGCCACTAGTACCAAACGAAAGGTCTCCGAGTTCGTTAAGACTTGTGAGATAGACTTAAACGGGTTCGAAACTAGGTTAGAATTAAATATTCTACCCCTAAGGTCGTACGATGTACTCATCGGCATGGATTGGTTAGAAGAACACCATGTCCTACTAGACTGCTTAAATAAATCCTTACTCCACAGGGATGACCAAGGGAATCAGAAGATGATTAAGGGTATCCCTAAGAAAGTGTCGGTAAGACAGATCTCCACCGTACAAGCAGAGAAATGTATCAGAAAAGGTTGTAAACTCTTTGCTGTCAATATCCAAAACATAGAAACTAATAGGGAACATAAGATCGAAGACTTCCCAGTCCTCGTAGAGTTCAAAGATGTATTTCCCGAATAAATACTGGGATAACCACCCAAATGAGACTTAGACTTTTCCATCGAACTAACACCCGGGTCAGTACCAGCTTCTAAAGACCCGTACCGCATGAACACACTAGAATTGGTGGAGCTCAAGCTTCAGTTACAGGAACTAATTGACAAAGGGTACATTCGACCAAGTGTGTCCCCTTGGGGCACACCGATACTCTTTGTCAAGAAGAAATATGGAACGATGTGGATGTGCATCGATTACCGCAAACTCAATAAGATGACCATTAGGAACCGCTACCCACTCCCTAGGATTGATGACTTGTTTGACCAAGTCGGAGGGGCAAAGATCGACTTACGATCTGGATACCATCACGTGAGGATCCGTGATGAGGATATCAACAAGACCGCATTTCGAACCCATTACAGCCACTACGAGTTCGTAGTGATGCCCTTTGGGTTGACGAACACACCGGCCAACTTTATGTGCATGATGAATAGTATCTTTAGTAAATACCTCGATAAATTCATTCTAGTCTTTATTGACGACATTTTGATATACTCCAAGAATGAAGTAGAACATGAGGAGCACCTCCGAATTGTTTTACAAATACTAAGGGAACACCACCTTTACGCCAAGTTTAGTAAGTGCAATTTCTACAAACCCTAGATTCAATAATTAGGACATATCATCTCCGAGAAGGGACTAGCCGTCGACCCCGAAAAGGTCAAATCTATCCAAGAATGGCCCATGCCTATATGCATATTCGATATAAGATCGTTCTTAGGATTAGCTGGCTACTACCGAAAGTTCATTAAGAACTTTTAATGGATTGCATGTCCCATGACCGCCTTGCAGAAAAAGGCAAACAAGTTTATCTGGATGGATAAGTACGAAGAAAGCTTTCAAAAGCTGAAGCAACTACTGATTAGTGCACCAATTCTGTGTATTGCGGATCCCAATGGGGGCTTCATCGTCTGCACAGATGCAAGCAAGGAAGGACTCGGGGGAGTTCTTATGCAAGACAATTTTTCCATATGCTACGAATCAAGGAAAATAAAAGAACATGAACAAAACTACCCTACTCATGACCTCGAGCTAGCCTCCATCATCCATGCTTTGAAGATGTGGTGACATTATCTCATGGGAAAGAAATTCCTATTGATGATTGATAACATGAACTTGAAATACCTTTTTGACCAACCCGACCTAAATGCCAGGCAGCCCAGGTGGTTAGCCTTCCTTAGTGAATACCATTTCAAACTAAAGCATATAAAAGGCAAGGAAAACAAGATTGCGGATGCCTTGAGCCGTCGAGCACATATGCTTTACGAGGTCACGGTGAGTCAAACCGACTCAGAATTACACCACAAAATTCGAACGACATGTAAGAGTGACCATTATTTCACGAAAATCCTTGCAAAGATCCAGGAAGATAGACTCTTCCAACAGCAGAAAGAATATAAGATAGACAAGTCGGGACAACTATGGTTGAAAGACCGACTTTACGTCCCGGAGAGTGGAGACATTAGATCAAACATTCTCACTGAATTTCACTAGAAACCCTATTTAGGGCACCTCGGATATCAAAAGATGATGTCGTCATTAAAGAAACAATACTTTTGGCCTAAGTTGAATGCTGACATCGTGATGTTCATCGCGAAATGTCAGGAGAGACAATTGGTCAAAGCAGAACACCAAAACCCCTCTGGATTTCCTCAACCTTTACCCATTCCGGAATGGAAATGGGAGGTAATAAGTATGGAATTCATTACAAGCTTACCCAAGAGTAAGAAACTGAACGACTCCATCTTTGTAGTGGTAGACAAGCTGTCTAAAGCATCCCACTTTATATTGGTGAAATCTACCTACAAAGTAGTTCACATCGCATAAATATTCTTAAAAGAGATCTTTCGATTGCACGGGATACCCGAGGAAATCATTTTCGATCAAGACACGAAGTTCACTAGTAACTTCTGGAGAGCATTGTTCTCCGGTTTGGAAACCCAGTTACAATTTAGTACCGCGTACCACCCCCAGACCGATGGACAAACAAATCGAGTAAACCAAATCCTCGAGGACATGTTGAGGGTGTATGTCATGAGCAACCACACCAAGTGGGAAGATTATTTGCACCTCGCAGAGTTCGCTTACAACAACGGTTATCAAACCTCGGCCAAAATGAGTCCTTTCGAGGTAATCTACGGTAGGAAATGTCGGACACCCATGACTTGGGACAGTCCAGTAGACAGACTTATGTTAGGACCCGACCTACTAAAGGATTTGGAACAGCTAGTCTCCAAAGTACAATTGAACTTAAAAGAAGCACAAGACCGCCAAAAGAGTTATGAGGACAAGAAAATAAAGGACAAAGACTGCCAAGTTGATAAACATGTGTTTCTAAAAATAAAAGCAAAACGAAGCTCGTTGAGCTTGGGACGTTGCGGGAAACTATCCCCAAGATTTTGTGGACCTTTTGAAATACTGGCCAAGAAGGGCCCAGTAGCTTATGAGTTAGCCTTACCAGCTCATATAAAAGTTCATAATGTTTTTCATGCTTCACTATTAAAGAAATATGTATATGATACTAAACATGTTATTGATTGGTCCTTATTACAGGTGGATCCTGAAGGGGAGTTCATGCCAGAACCACTACACATTCTGGACAAGAGAGAGGTGCAGTTTAGGAGGAGGACCATTACACAGCTAAAGGTGCAATGGAGGCACTTTGAGCCAGATGAGGCTACTTGGGAGAATGAGGCCACCATGAAAGAGGCATACCCCGCCTTATTTCATGACTTCATTCCTAGTCCCTAGAAACACCGGGATGGTGTTATTTCTAAGTGGGGAGGGATGTAATATCCCAAATTTGTGGACTAACTATTTTGGTTGTTATATTGGGCCACAGACCCAGCATCTATTTTTTACTTGGAGTATTGGGCATAAGCCCTAGCACCTATGATTACCCTTTTATATATATTGACATATCGAGCATGGACCTTGACTGACTTCTTTATTTGAGTGTATACTGGGAAAAAAGGCCCCGATGATCTTTTGTTACTTACTGTGCAGAGTTGTGATTTTACATGATTAGACTTATGAGTGTGTTGAGCGTGGAATCAGAAACACACATATAACCTACATACTGGGCATAAGCCCGGATGTACCTAGAAGAATGTTTATGTACTGGGAGTAAGCCCTAAGGTACATTGAGTGTTGGGCCTAAGCCCTGGAGCACTCCAAGCTTGTAAACAAATACCGGATCCAAGGCCACTTAAAATATTCTCGATGTGCCTCACAAACACATTCTAGCACTAGTGTTGAGTTGAGGTTGTGGAATTGCACTAGCGTAATGCCCATGTGAGAGTGTTGAGTTAAAAGGCTCTAAAGAGCACTCGGGGTTACTAAATATCAAGTGTTGAGTCGAGAGGACTCTGAATAGCACTTTTGTTTCTCATCACATCTATTCAAATTGATCAAATAAATCTTCTTCTATCTATCATCAAGTATTGTGGGAACTACCATGTTAAACGAGAGAATCCGACATGCAAAGGGAGAGACTAGAGGTACCTATCCAAGCTTACTAAGACCGTCCAAAGAATTGGACCTCGTCCTTAAAAAGTCAAAAGAAGTATCATGTGAAGGTACATAATTAAATAAAAGATAATTACCAGTAGTCTTCTATGAATAACATGTATAAAGGCCTCACAGTTGATATTATTAGTAAGAACTTTAATAATAATGTTGTCATTATTTATTTATGAAACATATTTATTATATATGGTCTATGCATTATTAATATTATTAATAATGTATTGGTAGTTAAGTGAAATATAACTATGGTTATCAAAATTATTGCTATTAAAATTATTATGGAAAGCTTAAATCAAAAGAACTTATAGTTAAACAAGTGAAAAAGTCTTAGTTCAAAGAGGACCAAAATATTTATGAAATAATATATTTTAAATATTGTTTATTTAATTTAAAGAAACTAATTATTCCAGCAGTCCTAATTCAAGACACCCCTACATAAAGAGGGCAGACCCCAAGTTTGGGGGCATCTGGATCTTGATCTTTTCATTATCATTCTCTTATCGTAATCAAAGGGGATTTTTCTGCTCCAAGAACTGAAGTAGTCCACATAAGTTTCCAGATCTGAACTAGCAATAGCCCAATGACCTGTATCTCTTTTGCATGTTGGAATCCATCCCGCGGGGATCCATATAGAACCAGGAACGGTTGTAGGATCATGGTTGGGAGGAACATGGTAGTCCCAAAGTTATCCAGCTAAGAATATCATCCTAACAGGTCATCTAAATACTATAGGTCTTCATTAACTACTGTTTGAGTGTGTAGGCTTCTACAAGAAGGGATCAAGTGCCAAAGTAGCCAGGCTCCTACAGGAAAGAACCAGGTGCCAAAGCAGCAAGGTATGTGGTATTAATTTTTCCCATCTTTCAGGTTATAGTAGACATAGGTTATTTGTTTTACTAGCATTGATACTTCAACATTGTTTAAATCCTCATTACAAATATTATCAACATAGAGGTTTTGGCCCAGAAACTAGTGGAGGGTCTAGAAGGTCTAGCCAAGCTAGCATGTGCTAGACAACACCCTAATTATCTTCTAGGTTAGGGTCATTAGGATTTCTTTTGAAAGTAAATGTGATCTCTGTTTGAATCGTTTTATTAACTTGTAACGCAGGGTTTATATCTGTTTTCTTTTAATTATTTTATTATCCCTTCTATGCTTAGGAAGAATCAAATAGAATGACAACAGTACCATTTCAGGCATCATTTCTCTTAAACCATACTATACATCCAAACATAGATTTAAACATTAACAATAATTCAATATCGTTGTTCTTTTAAAACTAGGGTATCATTCCACAACTCAACGATTTCAATCAATAGACAAACATTATATCAAATTCAACCACAGATTCTTTCCTCATGAATCGAGTCCCACTACCAAACACGTGCATTCCATAACATTTAAAATTTATTAAGTTTTGCCATCAAAGGAATTGGTCACAAGATCAAGTCTCACTAAAGTCGTACTAATTTAAACAGTAGCCAGACAACATAGAGAATTCACATAGGAACATTTACACTTATACCCAAGCGTTTTCACTACCATTAAACAAACGCTTACAGTCATCCTTTAAACATAAAATACAAGCCAGTGTTTGAATCCCTCTTTTCCCCCATTTAAAGTAGACTACCAGAAAATGCAGTAAGAGGAACCGACAGACCTATAAGAAGTTTCAGGAAAGGGTTTAGACCCATCTATCAACAAATACATCTAGCAACAATTATAAAATCTGAGGAATCCAAATCCTTTCAACATATAGGGCCACATTAGCCACTTGAAGAGAAACTCCTAAACACTATTTCAAATAGAGAAAAGACGCAGAGATTAGTTCCAGGTTCAAAGCCTCCTAGAAAAACAACGTAGAGACCAAATCACAGACATAGGAAATCACATCTCATAATAAACACAAACCATGGTAAGATCATGATATCCTATTTTTACAAATACTCAATCATCGACCTCCAGAGCAGAGGTGATGGTAGCAACAAATACATAAACAAAGGTCCAAGGACTCTTTATATAAACCCCAGTTTGATATTGGGCATTATTTTAATTACAAATTCTACCAAGTTCAACATTGAGCTGAATGGCCAAAACCCTCCAGTGCTATAAAAACCAAAAGATACATTTCGCAGTGGTCCAGCAAATGACGACCTCAAGGAACCCAACAACTTGTTGCAGAGAACCCAACTAGGCTCACAGAGTTCCTCAAAAGCAAACACCAATAGTACACTCCACAGAGGCGAATGGAGGAGATAAGAAATGGTGAATTCTGGACTTACCATTTTGCAACATCACCACTATCGAGTATTGGCCATGTAGAAGAGAAATGCCATCCAACACCTGTTAACCAAACATGCCATATGAAGTGAGAACTCCGAATTTTATATCACGATATATATAAATGCAATAGCAAGAATGTAGTATGAACCTAGGAGGAATTACCTTCGAATGTTTCAGTCGCCATCTCGATTCCATATGGTGTGCTGACCATGAGCCACAGCTCAGGTCAGTAACGAAACCCTCAATGCACCCACAACACGCAAGAGAAATGAACCATGAAAATGATTCTTCGTTGCTGTAGAACCCTAGAGGAAACCCTCAGCACAGTTGGCAGCGTTGGCCATGTGCCATCGTAGAGCTACATTCAATGCTACCACCCACTCAAAGTATTTCGATGTTGACCCAAAACTCTATAGTATTAGAACCATTCGAAATCAACAAGTATTGTAAATACCATCAACATTACAATGACCCCAAACATTACATAGTGCCATTAAGTAATTACAAGGTTAACAAGTCGTGCAAATTTCACAAGTATTACAAACCCCAACAAGGCTTTTAAAAGTGTCAACCCTCAAACCTCTCACACTTGAGACTTAAATAATTGCTAGAAAGGTGGAGTAGGAATTGTATACATGCCAAAGCGAGAAACCTTCATATTTGCAACAAATATCCATGGGAATATTTCTACGAAAAATAATCTGCATGTGAAGTTGAACCATGCTATGAAATCTCTGTAGTTTTCAAAATATCATGGCAGTGGAATTCTAGGGCAATAGATTCACTAGACTGATTCCTTGTCATCTCTAAGTGGGACATATTCTTTCTATAAAGAAATTCATAGGTGAAATACCTTTGGCACCAATTTCTTGATTCCATACCCTATGGTGAGTCTAGGTCGCAACATGATTCATTGGTCTTGGTTTGCAAAGTTTAACTTATTTTTATTTCTCACATAATCACCTAGAAGGTTCAATTTCCATGAATTCCAACAAGTGTACCTCCCTCAAGTCCTTCAACGTCTCCTATAACAATATCTTCCTTCCAAGCATTTTTTAATAACATAAATCCCAAGTGCTTTTGTTTGTGACCCATGATCACATGGAATCATATGATGCTACTACTCAACTATCTAATCATCTGGTTCATTTCCCTTTACTCTCTTTTTTCAATAGGGTAAGTGTGAAGGAAGACTTCGAAATATACAATTAATTAAATTTATTAATTTAATTAATAGTATATTTTGAAGCATGAGGAGGATGAGGAGGAGGGTGTGGCTAAAGGGGGGGGTGGTAGGAAGCGAGGGAGGTAGGAAGGGGGAGGAGGAGGAGGGTGTGGTTGGAGGGGTAGGGTGGTAGGAAGCCGGGGAGATAGGAAAGGGGAGGGAGAGGGGGAGGGGGGAAGAGGAGGTGGAGGAGGAAAGGGTTTTGGGGAGGTGTGATTGAAAGGGGGAGATAAAAAAATTTAGAAGAATGATGGGGTGGATTCAATGAGGATGGAAATGGGAAGGGAGAGAGGGTGGAGTATTGCGAGAGAATGTGTGAGGTGTAAGGAAACAAGGAGACATGGGAGCATGTGTAGGGTATTTAGGTTAGTGAGAGGGAGGAGAAGAGGATGTTAGGAAGGAATATGGGGAGGAGTGGAGGAAGGAAGGGACCATGTATTCATGGAAGAATGAAGGTATTAATTTAATATGTAACATGTTTCTAATGATATCTTATTTGTGTTTTTTATTGCATATATGAATCACAATGTTGATATATTGATATATATTTCATTTCTAAGGCATTAGCAATGTATTTAGGGTTGGAGACCCAATTCGTCACTTTCTTCTTGATACCATTAATGCCATCACTGGCACAATCAGGTAGGAAACTGGTGCACTCGATAGTATTTCCTCCTACAAAGAGAGGAAACAAAGGTAGTATGGCAATGGCTTGGATAATTATGCCATAAAAATACTAAATATAAGCAAAGCAGACATATTTTCCCTATTCAGAGACCCTAAAATAGATGAAGCCATGGAAACCAACCATCTCCACATTTTCATTGAATGGTGTACCTATCAACCATTCATTGATAAATAGATGGATAGGTGGTACATCGTGTTTAATGTGCCCTCCCGCAGCAATAGGGATGTACTTCCTCAGGAAGGTTTATTTCGAGTTCGTGTTAACGAATATTGTAAGATATTTCCATTATGCTCCATTTTAAGGTGTTGGGTTTGGGATTCCCCAAAACCAATAGGGTGTGAGGATTTAAGATGCCAATTTCCAAGCCCCTCCATGCATATGCCACTTCCTAGGGAGGAATTCCTTCCTAGACAACAATTGCTTCCAAATATATAGGATGTATTATTGATTTTGTCCCATACCATGGCCTTCCATGCCACCTTTCTTACGAGAGGTGTCCACATAGAGACAGTTCCTACTTATCAGTTAATAGCATTAGCTACAGGTCATGATGGACCATCAGCTGCAAGTTAGGTAGGACCATCAAATGCAGGTCATGAAGTACCATTAGCTACCATACAGGGAGGAGCTTCTACTCCAGGAGATCCATACCATTCATACACATCATGTAGCCATATCTATTATGGTTTTTCCCATGCAGGTTTTTGGGAGCATGTACTTACATGAAACCTAAAGGTTTTGTTAGTAAATGTTTTTTCTTGTGGTTCATAGATATATGTCTACTCTTCTCATCTTTTTATGTCCTTAACTTGTAGTTTCTCAATAAAATCTACCCAGGGGTGACATTGATTTAGACACTTCAGTGCCTCAGTTAGAAGAATATATCAACAATATATATTTTTTTACATGTTACATTGTTAGATGATGTTAGTTTTGTAATAAATGCATATATTTGACTATTTGAGCACTCAGTGTTTATATCCATTGATATAGGAGAGTTGTTAGGGGCCTCCCACTAAAGAGACTTCATTTCCTCATACCATAGGAATATCTCAGCAAGAGGTAACTTTTTGAACATGTTACATATGTTTAGTTGATGTTAATTTTGTAATAAATGCATCTATTTGACTATTTGAGAACTTGGTGTTTGCATCTGTTGAGAGAGGAGAGACGGCAGGTGCTTCCCAACGTAGGGACATTAGTTCTTGAGACCACAACGATATCTCAAAAAGAGTTATCTTTTTGAACATGTTACATTGTTATTCGATGTTAATTTTTTTATAAAAACCTTATATTTGACTATTTGAGGACCTAGTGTTTGCAACCATTGAGAGAGGAGAGTCGTGTGTATACTAGATGGTCTTCTCCTTGAAAGACAAAAAGTGGGGATACACATTGATAGGTAGTTTGACTAGACTTAAATTGTAGTTGTTTATTTTTTAAACATACATTTCATACATATATGTTCACAAGTATAACATGTATAACTATTTTAAATAATGGGTTGCTCATAAACATTGCTAGTAGGAGAGCCTGTTGTAACAAGTACCATTCTTCAATATACTATGTAAAGATGAAATATTCTTTCTATCATTTTTCTAGGCTAATGAAATATGCAATAGATAACTTGGTAGCCATTACTTGACTATGCTTATTTTCTTGTTAGATAATGGTGTACACATATTCTTCATATTGATTTCAAAACATATTCCCTAGTCTCAAGCTTAAGCAAAGTAATTTAGATTTTAATAGATGTAAGAAAGTTTCAACAACTAGAACCCAACTTCATCAATCTCTTTTTACCAAATGGATGAGTGCATCAATTATGGTTCCAATCGAGATTAGGACTTATACTTTACTTTTGTAGAGTTTATTATAGTAATATGTTTAGGGATATACATACTAATATGCATGAAACAATAGATTTGTTTCCCAATGTTTATATTGGAAAAGCAATTGCATTAAGAACGAATTATTTACCAAATTAAAACAAAATTTCGCTCTCTAAATAAAATTGTAATCCCACTAAGGGCATCATAATTAATTAATTATACTCTAATTAGGATCTCTACAAAAACTTATTTAGCTTTAGATTTGTAGTTCATATATGGACTTATTAATTCCAAAGGGCACATCATATGGACCCACTAATTCCAAAGCATGCATTATATGAATGCATTAATTCCTAGAATGCATTGTATGAATTAATTCCCCACTATTTAAGAAGTCATTATATGAATTATATGCAAGAATGAAATATATGCTTTAGTTGCAATGTATACAAGAATGTGTTATATGCATTCATTCCAAGAATGCAATAAATATATACGAATGCAATATTTTCAAGAACACATTCAATTTATACACAATACATTAACTCCAAGAATACAATATATAAAAGAATGCATTATATGCAAGATATTAATAAAGCATTAATTACAAAAATGCATTATATTCAACATATGCAAGATATAAAAAACACATTAATTCCAAGAACACATTCAATATGCCAAAGCTTATTCCAAATAAATCCCCCATTCAAATTATGAAAAGGAAAGTGTTACCACAATATTTTCAATATTTAAAAATAATTGAATTATTTTACCTTCGCCTCTATTGCATCCCAACACCAAGAGGGTATCATTATGTTTTCCACTTCTAATGGAATCCACTATATGGACTGTATTGGCATAGTTTTAGTCCCAACCACTTATCTGTATTCCAAACTATATATCGAGAAGAATCAGACCACCATTGACCTCACCCATAAAAAGGAGTAAAACAACAATAACATGATCACAATGATCCTTGATATAATAAATTAGAATTAATATGAATATCTATTGGGATTCATTCTTTCAACTAAGTTTTGCACCTAAAGAAGCAAAATTCCTACATCCCATGCATGAGAAAGGGGTCTATCTATGCTACAGTAGCTTGATTAAATCACTATAACCATGGTTCCATAGTTGTTTCTCACCAACTAACCAAGCAAATGACTTTCATGTCCTCTGCATCTACGTACATTATGTGTATAATGGTTTCTTCTTAACTTTAAATGGCACTAGTTCATCTTAATTAAATTCCAAAATTGTTGATAATTTGACCTAAGTGTAGTGTACCCCACAAGTTATTCTTCTTCAAAATCAACAAGAAAAGTTAGATACACACAAATCTGCCAATGTTTGTAATCATTGAGTTTATTGTGTTGATATACATGGAGTTCAATATATAATCTAAACAATGAATGAGAAATTGATACCTAAAATCAAATTCATAGTATCTGAAGGATCATAGAAGATAATAAAATATTGTGTAATCCCTAGCCAAACTAAGTCAAGCAGAGCTGAACAAAGTCAAGGACGACCAAAATAAATCAAACCAACCAGAAGTAAGTTAAATTTATTCTTTCCATCTCGCCTAGATTCACAGTCGGCCTAGGTCCATGAACCACAAAACTTCATGTCCTATCGACCACTCTATGGCCCCACACATAACTTCATGTCCCACTCACCACTTTGTAGCTCACCTAAATTAATGTCCCACCGATTGCTCCTAGATTTTTGTCCCATCAACTGCTCCACGACCCCTCACTTAACTTTGTGGCTTATTGATTTATATACAACTCCCCACCTAGCTTTGTACGATGTCTTATTCAACAGAATTTGCACCCAATGTGCTCAAAATTGAGCTGGGGTAAGTCAAACAGAGATGAAAAATTCAAACTGAGAGGAAAAACTCAAAATGAGTTCAAATCAGTCAAACCAAACTGGAAAAAGTAAAAACGAGTTAAAATGAATCAAAGTGAGACGAAGGAAGTCAAACCAAGACAGAAAAAATCGAACTAAGCCGAAATCAATCAAACCCACCTATTGTAAGTCAAACCAAGATAAAATATTCAAAACCAAGATGAAATCATTCAAACTAAGAGGAAAAAAACAAACCAAGGTAGAAAGAATCAAACTAAGCCCGAATTGATTGAATCGAGCAAGAATAAGTCAAATCGAGGTGGAAAAAATTCAAACGGAGATGGAAAAAGTCAAACGAAGCCAAAATTAGTCAAATCAAATAAAAATTAGTCAAACTGAGACGAAGGAAGTGGAACTCAAATGAAAATATCCAAACCGGAATGGAAAAATTATAACTAAGCCAAAATAGCTTAAACTAAGCTAGATTAAGTCAAATCAAGATGAGAAAAAAAGTCAAAATGATCCCGAAAAAAAAAAATCAAACCAACTAGAGGTAAATCGAACAGAGACAAAAACAAGCCAAACAAAGAGAAAAAAATCAAATTGAGCTTAAAAAAGTCAAACAAAGATGGATTTGGTAAAACCAAGCCAAAGTAAGTCAAATCAAGATGAAAAAATACAAACAAAGCTTAAATCAGTCCAACCAAGGCAAAAAAATCCAAATCGAGACCGAAAAAGTCAAACCCATGTGAATTTGGTCTAATCAAATTGAATTAAGTCAAATCAAGATGAAAAATGTCAAACCGAGTGTAAATCAATCAAATCAATCTTAAAGAAGTCAATCTTAGAATAAAAAATCCAAACTGAGATGAAAAAATTCAAAATGAGTTGGAATCAGTCAAACAAAGACAAAGTGAGTCATATCAAAATAGAAAAAAAGTCAATCTGAGACAGAGTAAGTGAAACCAATAAAAGTTGAGTTGAGAGAAAAATTCAAAGTAAGTGAAATAATCCAAAACAAGCCATAGTAATTCAAACAAAGATGAAAAAGACAAACCAAGACAAAAAAATTCAATCCAAGCTGAAATGAGTCAAACCGAGACGAAGAAGACAAACAGAGATGGAGGATGTCAAATAGAGAAAAAAACTCATATCGAGATGGAAAAAGTCAAAGTGAGATGGAATTAGTGAAATTGAGATGGAGCAAGTCAAATCGATACGAAAAATTTCAAATTTTGATGAAAAAGTCAAATTGAGTTGAAATTAGTTAAACTAAGATGAAGGAAGTATGACTAGGATGAAAAATAAAAACTGAGACATAAAAATCCAAATCAAGTTGGAATCGATAAAAGTAAGCTAGAAAATGTCAAAATAATGTTAAGGAAGTGCAACTGAGACAAAAAAATCCAAACTAGGACGAAAAAGTCAAATTGAGCCAAAATCAATCAAAGTGAGACAAAGTAAGTCAAATAAAAAAAGATAAAAATCAAACTTATACTAATTAATTCGAACCAAAAAAATTCAAACAGAGATGGAGAAATTTAAATAGAGATGAAATTAGTAAAATTAAACAAATTGAGTTAATATCAAGTCAAACTTAGATAGGCAGAGTTGAACCAAGTCAAGGACAACCCAAATAAGTCAAACCAAGTGGAAGTAAGTTGAATTTCTTCTCTCTGGACTACCTAGATTCAAGGTTATCCTAACTCCATGGCTGACACAGCTTCATGGCATACTGTTCACTTCATGTCCCACTGGCCACTCCACAACCCACTTAGATTCATGGCCCAATGGTTCTCCACAACCCTCCTAGCTTCCTGTCCCACTAGCCACTCTGTGGCCCCTCAATTAGCTTCATGGATCACCAACTACTCCACTTCACCCCACGTATCTTTTTCCAATGCCTACATCCACCAAATGTGCACCCAATGTGTTGAAAACTGAGGCAGATTAATTCAAATAGAGATGAAAAATAAAAATGAGAGAAAAATTCAAACTGGCCTAAAATCAGCCAAACCAAGACACGGAAAGTTAAAATGAGTTGAAATTAGTCAAACCAAGATGAAGGAAGTAAAAATGAGATAGAAAAAGTCAAATCCACTAGAATTGATCAAACCCAACTATAGTAAGTCAAATTGAGATAAAAAAGGCAAAAACAAGAATAAAAAAGTCAAACATAGACGAAATCAGTCAAACCAAGATGAAAAAGAACAAACTAAGGTGGAAAGAGTCAAACTGAGTCTTTTTTCATCTTGAGTTATTGATTTTGGCGTAATTTGACTTTCTCAAGTTCAGTTTTACTTTTTTTAAGTTCGACTTACTCCATCTTAGTTTGAACTTTTTTTCATCGTGATTTGACTTACTTCGACTCGATTTGACAGATTCTAACTCAGTTTAACTTTTTATGTCTCAATTTGGATTTTTTGGTCTCAGTTGGACTTCCTTCCGATCAGTTTCACATTTTTTTTGCTTGATTTGAATTTATCCATCTCAGATTAGCTTTTCTTGTCTCGCTCTAAATTCTTCCATCTCGGTTCAACTAATTTACGCTCGTTTTGACATTTTTTGGCTCGGTTTGAATTTTTTCATATCAATTTTAGTTACTCAAACGTGATTTGACAAATTCCATCTCAGTTTGACTTTTTCCATCTGATTTTACAATTTCCATACCTATTTGACTTTATTCATCTTGATTTTATTTTTTCATCTCGATTTGACTTATTTAAGCTCAGTATCATTTTATTCCTTAGTTTTTCTGTTTTTGTCTCTAATTGACTTACTTCGGCTCGATTTGGCTTATTTCACTTAGTTTTACTTTTTTCAACTGAACTCGATATTTTTCAGTTTGACTTACTTTGCTCAATTTGACTTACTCTGGCTATGTTTGACTGATTTTGGCTCTGTTTTACTTCTTCTATGTCGGTTTTTATTTTTCATTTGAGTTTGACTTTCTTCGGGTTGGTTTGACTGAGTTTGCACTCGATTTCACTTTTTTCATCTTGATTTGACTTACTCCAGCTGCGTTTGACCAAGTTCGGCTGAGTTTGACAATTTCCATCTCAGTTTGGATTTCTTCATCATGGTTTAACTAATTTTGGCTCGATTTGAATTTTTTGTCTCTATTGACTTACTCCATCTTAGTTTGAACGATTACAACTAGGTTTGAATTTTTTTGTATCAATTTAACTAATTCTAAATTAATTTGAATTTTCCCTCTCAGTTTGACTCTTTTGTCTTTATTTGAGTTACCCCAATTAGGTTTGACTCTATATTAGTTTGAATTTTCTCCCATCTCTATTTGACTTACTCTAGCTTGATTTGATTGATTCCGGCACGGATAGCTTTTTTCCATCTTCATTTGGATTTTTTCATCATATTTTGAATTTGAATCGGTCTTAATAGTTATAGCTCAATTTTACTTTTTCCATCTCTTTTTGGCATTTTTCATCCCTGTCTAACTTCCAACATCTTAGTTTGACTGATTTTTGCTTGGTTTGACCTTTTTGTATTGATTTGATTTACTATGGTTAGGCTTGATCAATTCCAACTCAATTTAACTTTTTCCATCTCGGTTTGACTTTTTTAGTCTCTATTTTACTTCCTTCATCCACGTTTGACATTTTCCATCTCAGTTTGATTGATTTTAGCCTGTTTTGACTTTTTTCATCTTGATTTGTCTTTTCCGTCTCAGTTTGTCTTTTTCATCATTGTTTGATCGATTCTTGCTTTATTTGACATTTTTTGTCTCAAATCAGTTTTTTCATTTGATTTTGACATCCTTTAGCTTAGTTTGACTAAATTTGGCTTGGTTTGACTTTTCTCACCTCAGTTTGACTTTTTCATCTCGATTTGACTTACTACACCTAGGTTTGACCAATTTCAACTCAATTTGACTTTTTCATCTGAATTTGATTGATTTCATCTTGGTTTGACTTTTTTCCTTCTTTATGGATATGAAACCCACACATGTACTAAGAACATCCCCCAAAAGTGAATAGGGTTGCTCATACTTTCTTATTTATTATTTCTGAATTACCTTTTCATCTTTTGGAGAGGAGGTCTCCCAATTTGCAACATATGTTCATTGATGTAATGGAGGTTGAAGACATTCTCAAAATGTCCAGAAAAAACTTAGAGCAGGGAAATGAGGATGAACTGAGACAGAGATTGGAGTTTGAGGGGAGATGTGGGCATGAAGGATCTGCGTTGTTTTCTCATGATGGGAAAGGAGGTGGTCAACCTGGCCATATATGAGAAGATAATGGTGCTATTATGTCTTATGGAGATTGCCCTCAGCAGATGAAGAATTCTGTGATGCAAGGTTTTGGAGAGATGTCTGGTCCACCCATATATGATGAATACAGAGATGAGGATGTCATAAAATTTTTAGAAGTGGAGGAGAGGAATGAAACACCATGCAGTCAGTTCCACTATGTAGAGGAGTCATCCAAGGAAGAGGGAACATTTGTAGCTCCTAATTTCACCATTGAAAGCCAGGGAAGTATTAAGCCTGAAGGCGGTGAAGCCCTACTTCCGAAAATTGAATCATAAGCCATAATAAAGAAAATTATTCTAACCATGAGTGAAGAGAACCTTGAGACTCTTCTTAGAGAACCTGTCCCTCATCTAAAGGAGGAAGAAGGTGTTGATGATCAGGGGGTTCCTAGACATCCCTAGTAGGCATAATTTTCTTTTTGGACTGAAGCTGAAGGATATTATGGGATCCTTGAAGAAGTTCTTGGGCCTGGCACATACCTTCAGCAAGCTGACCGGATAATTGAGATGTTAGAGGAAGACCAGGAGGGTCAACATAATGTTTATATAGGTTTTTCAAACCTTGAATCCTGCTCTCGAGGGGAGGGTCCGTTACTTGATCCCTTCATAAATCTGGGTGAGATTACTTTTGAAGTACCAGAGCATAATCAATTTTTTAATCCTGGAATTTTAAGATGCCAAGGAGGTGATGTTATGAATAGCCTAGGTTTCTAAGCAGTCTCTCATGTTGCAGAGTTACAATCACAGCAGAAGAAGAGGCATGAAGCTGGTTGTGTCGGTATTATTAGGTTGTATAGGGGTCTTAGTAGAGGGGAGTTCCAAGTTCTGTTGGAAGACTTCCACCAATGTTCTATCTTTGTGCCTGATATGAGTGACACACGAGATAAGCAGGCTCCTTACAGTTTCCTGGGAAGAAAATTGGCCCGAGTGCAAGTAGAGTTGCAGTCTGATGGAGGGCTAGAGGAGTGGCAGAGGAAGCAGGTTTGCTTGGTCGAGGGAATAGTAGATAAATTTGGAGAGAATCATACTTCATGCGACTCCATAGATGACTATATGAAGAGGTTCTTTAGTGGGCGTAAGAGGTTTTGTTTTTACCAAGGAGATTACTCATGTCATCGGTACCTTTTTAAATTGCATTCTTATGGTCTGAGTTTAGTCAGGAATGGTGAAAGAGTCTACCTAGGGTATCAGTTGGTGGACTGGCTGCACTGCAATTTTTATATCACATGATTTGGCATCCATTTGAATGACGTAGGGAAGGGAGGCTTGTACATAAATAATCTCGACGTGGCGAGCACATTTTCAGAAGTTTTCAATTACAGTAATGGGTTTTAGCCTTCAGTTTCTTTTTCTAGTTTTCGATAAAGGTTACAGGCCAAGAATTTTGTGATGGCCATGGTCCAATGGATCAGGAACTGGTCTACGAGGGTTCTTTTCTACCTCACAGGAAGGATAGCATCCCCAATAGGAGCCAGTTGTTAGCACTAGAATTGTGCTAAGTATTTGAAAATATTTTTTGTGAAGGGAGGAGTTGTAGGGTCATGGAAAAACCCAAAGGAAACCCAACCCTTACACTGCATCCCCTAGTGGAAAAAAATCAGAACCCTATACAATAGGCATGGTCTGAAATAAGAGAATCTAAGAAGATCCAAGGCTTAATAGTGAGCAAGAAGGTTAAGTATAGAGAAATGCGCCCGCAGTGTTGGTTGAAACCCATGGACGACCAAGATTAGAGTGATGGAGATCGACAATTATAGGCCTCCATCAAAAACGAAGTTCAAGGTTGTATAACCGCGAATGAGGAGTTAATAGGCGGGCAAGTTAAAATATGATCAACGGCGGAGGATGCGAATCGACGGCTGATAATTTGTTCGCATAATTGACATGAGCGGAGAAATCCAATTCGCAAATCTATGAACGTTTGGTAGAGGGACGCAGGTTTGGACAAGCTAGATGTAACGAGGCTGAAATATACGCCCAAAATTTAGTTCGCAGATCCTACTTGTGCGGGAAATCAACCAACCCAAAATTTGCGAACATTATAAAGGCCCACCATTTGATGGACCAGATGCATTCAAGGTTGAAGATCTACAGTGCTGGTTTGCATTAGGCGATAGAAGCTGGCAATCATCTCTCTGAGTTCAAATGATTACCAATTGATCCAAAGCCACCTCAACACCATCAAAATAGTTTACCCCCTGTCCCGAAGGCATGGCTAGTCATGCTTTACATCAGCTCAAGTCGCAGGCATCATTGCTGATCGATTGGGATATTCTGTCAAGCCATCATCACCAGGAAGTAATCACGAGTGGATGCCATCATCATCACAATCGTTATAAGCATGGTCCATGAGTCCCCTGTTCAGGATCGTTGCATGTGAAAGGTGGCAAGCTTGGCCACTCAGGCATCTTTTAGTTAAAGTCTTGTTATGGAGGGAGATCAGGGAGCCGGAGTGGTTTTTGTACCAGAGCAAGTATGGTTTGAGGTGGAGGAGGATCATGTTCCCTCGTCTTCGATAGTATTCGACCACGTGGAAGAGAGTTCGGCTAGTGAGCCTGAGGTGCACGAAGGCCAACAGAGCTGTAGGCAGGTCCGATGTCGAACGAAGAAGAAAAGGACCGAATAAGAGAAGTGGGATTCCCTTCATGCCATGAATATTATCAAAGATTAGATCATCCCCACTGAAGAGATGACACCTCCTCCTTTAGCAGAAAAAGCACTGGGGGAAGATTCCCTGAGGGTAGAAGACTTTTTTGAGTCGTAGGGCGAATTGAAGCCTCAAGAATAAGGTGGTGACCTATTCACACCGTTTATTTTTCCCCACCAGACAAGTTTGTCTTTGGCTAAATGTATAGGTATCTCTTTCCTTAAGTTTTGAGGCCAGTTAGGGTCTGTCGGTTGTTTGAGACTATTGTGGTCTGCACCCTGTAAGGAACACTTGTAGAAACAGTCAGGGTTTGTCTATTAACAATCCTTTTCATCTTATGATTTGATGTCAAAAGTGGCGAACCGAGCCCTATAGGTGGCAGCATATTTGGTAACTTTTTTTTATGAACAATTCGAGGCTAAGAGCCTATAAATATCTATGTAATAGTAGTAGAAAGGGTTGGAAAATCAATGGTTGAGGCCTTTGGGAAACTAGGAACTGTTTTGAAGCATTCTCCTTAATAGAATTGCAGTGCTTGAAGCTGGTTAGGACAGAGATTCATGTGTTATCTAGTTTACTGTTTGTATTTCCTCCCTCTCAAGTGGATGTGTTTCATGTTGTTTACTTCCATTATGTTGTTCTCTTTCATGTTTGAAACTAGTGTATGGTAATGCAGAATTCTTTTTATAAGCTCTGTATATTGTTTCAGATATTCACCAACTTTTCCACTAAAGTTAGCATAGGATTCATCCCTGTTAGTGTAATATCCTTGGTAATATTCAACCAAGATATGAACTCTAATCTATTTTTTTTACCAAAATTACTAGTGATTTTTCTTAACAATTTTCTGAGTAGAGTAGGTAGTTAGTGACAGGGACCGAGGCTCAAGGTGAGTTTGGTAGGATGAACTTTTACTTCTAGAAAATATATGGAATTAGGTGCAGCAGAAGGTCTAAAGTTTAGAACAGATGTGTCCTTTGCACTAAGTACCAGAACCATTCACTTTTCAACAACAGTGATGCACTGTTGCCTACTTCGAGGCTCCCTAAGCAGTTGGCATATGCAAACTAGACAGTTAGGGTGATACTGAGGTAGAGGGAAGAGATATTATCAGTCATAGAATTTATAGTAAGATGAGTGAGCAGATTTGGGGAGGTTTGGGAAGTATTGGATGACAGAGGCTCAACTAGGATTGTGGAGCTAGGAAATTTGTTGGCTTCTCAAACGCAAGGGAAAGTCTTCCAAATTCTGGTTTTGTGGGATGATATTGTTAATATATCAAGTTATTGACCTACTGCAAAAGACAAGAGGTCAAATAGGTGCTCAGATTGCATTTTACAAGGGAATCACTAAAACTAGTCTAGGAAAACCATCCAAAGAGCTAGTCTTTCCTTTTAATTGAAAAAAATGACTTTCATGAATTAAAATATCTATACTGAAATATTATGCAGCTCTGATATACTCATATGAACAGTAACACATTGATTTTATCATAACAGAGCCATCATTTTATTCCAGTGGCTTTCTTCTCTAAACAGTTTTCCTTACAGGCTAGAAATTACAGTACATTGGATGGAGAACATGAAGAGAGAAGAGATTTGTTATAGGGGATCTATTCTAATGTAGAAATCAGACTCTCTACATATCAGAGGACTGAGTTTTCTGAAACCACTGCTGCAAAACTTAACTAATGCGCCCTCCTTCAACTGATTGTCTCCACTAGTGGAAACACCTCTATATTTGGTTGAACAACTGGAGAAATGAGAGAGGAATGAACGATTAGGTCTGAAGTATACCTATGAAAATGGAAGCCTCTGATAACTATTGATAATAAATTATAGAGCTCACTGGAAATCCTGGGCACTCTCCTCCTTACCTATCTTCATCTATTGGTGAACCTTCTCTAAAACTAGCTAGTAAACTGCTGCGCTGGTAATCTCCTCTCCAAATTGGCACTGAATCTTCAATGGTGACCTGAAATGAATATCAATGGATGCAAGACTATATACTAGACCTAAATAACACTCATAGGAAAACTCACATGGCCTTGGGGCACATCACCCAAGAAAAGTGGTTGAGGCACATCACTCAACTTGAGGGCTTAGAGCTCTCATACAAAATTCTAACAATGATCAAAAGTAAGAGATGGAGTTAGAAACATTGTTAAATAGGAGGGATGAATTCTTCCTTAAGATAGACACATGTGTGGGTGAAGGAGGGCGCATTCCTTGATAGGAATGGAAACTTTTGACTAGAAAAACTTGCCTTCTTTTGTCTTCCTCCACTCAGATTAGCAATTGCGCCTAGGTTAGCTTTTATGGATTGTTGCTATTCTTTTCTGACTGCTTTTCTTGCTTTCTCCACTTTATTTACTTTCTACTTTCCTGCTTTTTTCTGATTTTTCCATCTTTTGTCAGTTTCCATCTTGCTGCACCTTGCCAACTTGTCTCCACTAGATTCCTTAGCTTTTCTGAGATTTACCACTTAAGCAAGTATGGCCTACTTGACCAATTCGAATTTCCTATCCAAGTCATCAACCGATTGGCACATTTATTAGTAATAAACATTTAAATGAAAATAATTCAACTCACAAATAATTTAACTAAGCAATTAATTAATTATCCAGTAATTAATTAACTACTATGGTGTAATTGCCTCAAAACTTCCCCAATTAATTAATTTCTCAATTAATTATGAACTTAGACCCCTAGGGATAGGAGGATCCAAGTGGTGACCAAGGTCACTAGGGAGGGGACATGACAGTCCTCCCTTCCCAATACTACATGTCCTCAAGTAGTTTCAAGCCAGGATGCTGCAAAATCTGTTCATCTTCCCAGGTGGCATCTTCACTAGGCAGACCTTTCCATTGGACCAGGTATTCTTTAATAATTCTACTTCTGAGCTTCCTTTCTCTGATCTACAAGATGTCTTCAGGTTCTAGGACTAGATGTCCTTCATCATCACGGGGGAATTTTTTTTGAAACCTTAACTTGTTGGCCCAGGGCTTTCTTCAAACAAGACAAATGGAAGACATTGTGTATTTTACTCTCTGCTGGTAGATCCAACTCATAGGCTACTTCACCCACTTTCCTTGTTATTCTGTAGGGCCCATAAAACCTTGGCAATAATTTTTTAGCCCCCTTTGTATTAAGAATGGTTTGCTTGTATGGTTGCAATCTCAAATAAAACAAGTCTCCTACTTGGAAGGTTCGGTCTGTTCTATTTTTATCTGCATTGATTTTCTGTTGATTTTGTGCAACCTTCAAATTTTCTTTAAGTGATTTAAGGATGTCTTGGCCTTCTTGCAGCCAATCCTTTACCTTATGTGCCTTACAATTTCCAAAAAAAAGATCTGCAAAAGTGGCAGACTCATACCCATACAAGGCTTTGAATGGGGTCATTCCAATGGACATGTGGAATGTGGTGTTATAGCAGAACTCCCCCAGATGTAACCAGTTGACCCATGCCTTCTGCTGCCCTGTAACATAGTTCCTGAGATAACCTTCCAGCCATTAGTTAACTCTTTTAGTTTGCCCGTCTGTTTGGGGATGATAGCTAGTACTGAGGTTTAAAGTAGTATTTACCAATTTGAACAAAGATTTCCAAAAGGAACTGGTAAACTTACTATCCTTGTCACTGATTATGATTTTTGGAAGCCCATGCAATCTAAATACTTCCCTAAAAAAAGGTGCAGCAACTTGACTAGCAGAAATAGTAGATGTGACGGCAAAAGAGTGAGCAAATTTGGTTAACTTGTCAACTACTAGAAAAATACTGTCTTTACCCTGGGATTTGGGCAAACCTGTGATGAAGTCCATTGATATGCTTTCCCATTTCTATCCAGGAATTGGAAAAGGTTGTAGGAGACCAGCAGGATGAGTGTGCTCAACCTTGTTCTGCTGACATGTAGTACACTCACTCGCATGCCTCAGAACATCCTCCTTGAGGCCCTTCTAGGTGAACCTTTCTCTTAACTTCCAGTAAGTTTTGAAAATACCAAGATGGCCTGCTACTGGTGCATTGTGGGAAGCCATCAAAATCTTCTCCTTCAGCTTAAATTTAGGATTCAAAAAAAATATGTTCTTAGAATAAATGACATCATTGATAACCTAGTAATGATCTTCCTGATTTACTCTATCGAGCAATTCACAAGCAAACTGATTTTCTACATATTCCTTAATTAGTTGCGCCTTCCAGTCAGCAGGCACTTACAGTAAAGAAAAAATAGGCTTCCTAGAGAGGGAATCAACAACTACATTCATCTTACCCTTCTTATATTCAATATCAAAATCGTAAGATTGAATTTTTCTTACCCATTTTTGTTGCCTGTCATTCAGCTCCTTTTGGGTTAGGAAATGCTCAAACTGTTGTGGTCTGTTTTAACTATGAATTTACCTCCCACCAGGTATTTCTTGAATTTAGCCAATGCATGCATGATGGCTAACATCTCTTTATCATAGATAGAGTACAACTTCTCATGGGGCTGCAACATTCTTCTCTCATAAGCAATCGGGTGTCTATTCTGCATTAAAACTACTCCTATGCCTTCACCCAAGGCATCACACTCCAATATAAAAGGTTGGCTGAAATCTGGGAGTGCCAAAAACTAGGCAGCTGCTCATAACTTCCTTCATTCTATTGAAATATTTTTCAGCCTCCTCATTCCAGCAGAAAGCTCCCTTCTTGGTAAGGTTTGTCAAGGGAGAAGTGAGTTTGGAAAATCATTTCACAAATTTCCTGTAGTATGTGCATAAGCCTATGAATCCTCTTAGAGCAGTTACATTCTTTGGTCTGGGCCAATCTTGGATGGCTTGGATCTTCTCCATTTGTAACTTAACTCCTTCTTTCCCAATGATGTGGCCAATATAGAGGAGCTCCTCCATACCAAACTCACACTTTGACAGTTTGGCATAAAAGGATTGTTCTACAAGTAGAGTGAGTACATTGTCCAAGTGCTGCAAATGTTCTTCCCATGTCTTACTATGAATCAAAATGTCATCAAAAAATACAAGTACAAACTTACAGAGTTGTTTGCTGAAGACTCTATTCATGCAAGACTGAAAATTTGCTGCTGCATTTGTCAAGCCAAAAGGCATGACCAGAAATTCAAAGTGCCCAAAATGGCACCGAAAGGCAGTTTTCTGCACATCTTCACTTTTCATTCTAATTTGGTGGTAACCAGAACGAAGATCAATCTTTGAAAAATATTTGGATCCATGCAGCTCATCCATCATCTCATCAATCCTTGGAATAGGATATCTGTTCTTGATGGTTTTCTTATTTAAAGCTCTGTAATCAATGCACATGCGCATTGTTCCATCTTTCTTTTTTACCAAAACCATCGATGAAGCAAAGGGACTTGATCTTGGTCTTATGAATCCCATCTCTAGTAGCTCTTTGCTGGTCTTCTCTATTTCATCCTTGAATCTCTTGGGATGTTTGTAGGGGTGTATTTTTATGGGAAAAGTACCAGGTTCCAGCTCTATCCAATGTTCAGTACCCCTATCAAGAGGCCTTCCATGTGGTAAATCTTCAAACACCTTTTTGCGTTTTTGGATATCTTCAGGATGTTGTGACACATCAATGGTGGTTCCTTTCGTAGTGATAAAACTTTTAGCAGCACACTCTATGTCTCCATGTCTCAAAATAGATCTCATACTATGTGCAAAAATCACTTGTTTTCGGTAGGTGTTAACCCCTCTCAAAACCACTTGCTTACCTTCAGTGTCTTTAAAGCACATTTGAGGAATCCTATAATTTACCACATGCTCACCAAGTGAGAATAGCAATTGTACCCCCAACACAACATTAGTATCAGCAACATCAACAATGTAAAAACTATCAGTTACATTATGGTCTCCAATAGTTACTTGCATCTTGGGAATCCATCTGTTGCACTACATAGTGTTGTTCTTTCCAGGAATATTAACTATGAAACCTCCAAATTTTTCAGAATGGATTTTTCTTCTCCCCACGATGGCTGCATCAATGAAATTATGTGTGGCCCCTCCATCGACTAGCACTAAAACTTTCTTCCCTTCCACCACTCCCTTAAACCTCATAGTGTGGTAGCGGGGAACTCTACTCAAAACGGAAAATTTTGCTTCTGTTTGTGTTGGTTCTTCTCCTTCTGCTGTATTATACCCCTCTTATATTGGTTCTTCCACTTGTACTTATGCACTCATTTCCTCCTCATCACTTTCAAAAAATACTTCTATGTAGTGAGCTTTACCCTTTGCACATTTGTGCCCCGGAACCCATGGTTCTTTGCAGGAAAAACACAGCTTTTTCTTTCTTACCTCATCCCGATCTCGGAATGAGTATTCTTTCTTGTTTGGGGCTGCATTATTTCTAAATGGTGTCTTGGAATTCTGAAATTTTGCAGGTGGATTAACCTTAGGGGGGTATCTGGTTCTTGGGATTGCATCTTGCAGATCCCTAGTTCTGCTCAAAGCTTCTTGTAAGGTAGCTGGTTCGTAGGCTTTAACCATCCCTTTCAAAGGTTCTGTCAATCCTACCGTGAACAAGAGGATTAACCTAGATTCTGATATATCAATGACCATCACTGCCAACTTTTGGAATTCTGATATATATGCTTCCGGAGTGCTAGTTTGTTTCAAATGTGCCAACTCACAGAAAGACAACTCAGGATCCCTCGTATCAAATCTTTCCACCAACCTCCTAGTGAAATCTTCATAAGACTCAACTAAATCATGTCCCAAGGTTCTCATGCCATGGATCCACCAATCACTGGCCTCTCCATCCAAATGTAAAACTGCCATCTTGATGGCATCCTTTTCTGCCATGGGATGGAGCTAAAAATATATGCCTAGTTTATGCACCCAGGAACTAGCATTACATTTTCCAGTCCCATCAAAGTAAGGTATCTGGACCTTACCTGTAGCATTCCTCAACTCAAAACTGTTTTTTCGTTGCCTATTATATCCCCTTGGCTGTTTTTTTAGGTAAATCTCAGAAAAATATTTGAAAGTGAGATCTCTTCTGCACTCATCACTCAAGGTCAGATATACTGCATGCATTTCCTCACAGGTAGCTACCGGTGCACCGGGTACTTCTTTATTTTTCTCAAAGAAGGAAGGCATGGTATGCTGAGGATGATATTGCAAATCCAATTTAAAGTCTTTAGTCATATTAAATGGTCCAATCTTTGAAAAAATGGTTTCTGCAAATGTTTTCTTTTCACCATGGTGGGAACCACTAGCACTCCCTTCTGCCTCTTTGTGTGCAAACTGTCTACTAAGGATTTATTTAGTTTCTTGGCCATTTTGTGCAACAATATGAGTTAGATTTTCTATTCCTCTAACCATCTTAGTAAGAAGTTGTCTAAACTCATCATTAGCTTCCTGTTCAGACATGTCTCTATTCCCTTGTATTTCTCCTTCTGTAGAATCTACCTCTTCTTCCCTAGTGTCTTTGGGGTTCTTTCCTTTAGTGCTAGGGGTTTCTATTGATCTCATCACCACAACAAGAGCAGGATCATAGGACCATGTTCTCATACCATTGTAATATCCTTGGTAATATTCAACCAAGATATTAACTCCAATTCAATTTTTTTACCAAAATTACTAGTGATTTTTCATGACAATTTTCTGAGCAGAGTAGGTAGTCAGTTACGGGGACCGAGGCTCAAGGTGAGTTTGCTAGGATGAAATTTTAATTCTGGAAAATATATGGCATTAGGTGCAGTAGAAGGTCTAAAGTTCAGAACAGATGTGTCCTTTGCACTAAGTACCAGAACCATTCACTTTTCAGCAACAATGATGCACTGTTGCCTACTTCGAGGCTCCCTAGGTAGCTGGCATATGCAAACTAGATAGGTAGGGTGATACTGGGGTAGAGGGAATAGATATTTTCATTCATAGAATTTATAGGAAGATGCTTGAGCAGATTTGGGGAGGTTTGGGAAGTATTGGATGACAGAGGCTCAACTAGGATTGTGGAGCTAGGAAATTTGCTGGCTTCCCAAACACAAGGGAAAGGCTTCCAAATTCTATTTTTGTGGGATGATATGGTTAATATACAAATTTATTGACCTACTGCAAAAGATGGGAGGTCAAATGGGTGGTCAGTTTGCATTTTACAAGGAAATCACTAAAACTAGTCTAGGAAAACCATCCAAAGAGCTAGTCTTGCCTTTTAACTGAAAAAAAATGACTTTGATGAATTAAAATATCTGTACTGAAATATTATGCAGCTCTCATATACTCATATTAATAGTGACACATTGATTTTATCATAACAGAACCATCATTTTATTCCAGTGGCCTTCTTCTCTTAACAATTTTCCTTACAAGCTAGAAATTACAGTACATTGGATGGAGAACATGAAGAGAGAAGAGATTTGTTACAGGGGATCTGTTCTGACATAGTGATCAAAATCTTTGCAGATCAGAGGATGGATTTGGCTAAAACCACAGCTGCAAAACTTAACTGCTGTGCCCTCCTTCAACTAATTGTCTCCACCAGTGGAAACACCTCTAGATTTGCCTGAACAAGTGGAGAAATGAGAGAGGAATGAGAGATCAGGTCTGAAGTTGACCTATGGACATGGAATCCTCTGATAACTGCTGATAATAAATTTTGGAGCTCACTAGAAGTCTTGGGAACTCTCCTCCTTAGCTATCTTCGTCTGCTGGTGAACCTTCTCCAAAACTAGCTAGTAAACTACTGCGCTGGTAATCTCCTCTCCAAATTGGCACTGAATATTCAATGGTGACCTGAACTGAATATCAATGGCTACAATACTAAATACTGGACCTGAATAACACTCACAGGAAAACTCACATGGCCTTGGGGCACATCACCCAAGAAAAGTGGTTGAGGCACATCACTCAACTCGAGGGCTTAGAGATCTCATACAAAATTCTAACAATGATCAAAAGTGAGATATGGAGTTAGAAACATTTTTAAATAGGAGAGATGACTTCTTCCTCAAGCTATCCAAATGTGTGGGTGAAGGAGGGCGCATTCCTTGATAGGAATGGAAACTTCTAACTAGAAAAAATTGCCTTCTTTTGTCTTCCTCCACTCAGATTAGCAAGTGCACCTAGGTTAGCTTTTTTGGATTGTTGCTATTCTTTTCTGACTGCTTTTCTTGCTTTCTCCACTTTATTTACTTTCTACTTTCCTTCTTTTGTCTGATTTTACCAGCTTTTGTCAGTTTCCATCTTGGTGCATCTTTCCAACTTGTCTCCACTAGATTCCTTAGCTTTTCTGAGATTTACCACTTAAGCAAGTTTGGCCTACTTGACCAATTCAAATTTCCTATCCAAGTCATCAACCACTTGGCACATTTATTAGTAATAAACATTTAAATGACAATAATACAACTCAGAAATAATTTAACTAAGCATTTAATTAACTACTATGGTGTAATTGCCTCAAAACATCCCCAATTAATTAATTTCTCAATTAATTATGAACTTAAACCCCTAGGGATAGGAGGATCCAAGTGGTGACCAAGGTCATTAGGGAGGGTACATGACAGTTAGATGCCCATGCTGATGGATTGTTCATTTCCTCTTCCCTTATCACCAAACAAAGCATTTTGACTGTAAATGGGTGGCTCTCTTGCCTATGTTATGATATTTCATGCAGCAACACTGTTAATTTGTTTATGTGTTATGTTTGACTCCATTGCCCAACGTTTCTCTCATGATTATCCTACCAAATTTTAAAACCAATTTGTCCCAGCAAAAGTCTGACCTTCTGAGTGTGCTTTGAATGAATAACTTTAATAAGAAGGTTGTGTGTTTATCTATGATTATTTTTAGTCTTTTATGAATTTTATGAGAGAGCACTCTCTGATTGTGTTGGGTCAGTAATACATTCGTAAGTGGTTTGTGGTTACCCCATTTGGCCTCTCTGTAACCTAGAGGTACAATTTGGGTGCTAACAAAGATGAAAAAAGTCAAACTGAGCGGAAATCAATCTAACCTAGAGAAAAAAGGCAAATCGAAATAGAAAAAGTCAAATTAAGCCATATTCAGTCTAACCTAGTGGGAGTAAGTAAAATTAAGTTGAAAAATGTCAAACCAAGAAAAAATCAATTAAACTAAGTTGAAGGAAGTCAAGCTCATATGAAAAAATACAAAATGAGATGGAAAAAGTAAAACTAAGCTGAAATCGATCAAATAGAGCAAGAGTGAGTAAAATCGAGATGGGAAAAAAGACAAACTGAGACAAAGTAAGTCAAACCAAAAAAGTCCAGCTGAGTTGAAAAAATTCAAACCGAGTGAAATAATCCAAACCTAGATGGAGTAAGTCAAATAGAGATGAAAAAGATTAAATGATATGCCAAAAATTCAAACCAAAACCCTAATTTCATTAAATTTGGACTTATTCCTAGTCTAAATTGGGTTTTTAATAAGGTTAAGAAACATTTCCATGAGGTTTGGTAGTATAATATGGAAGTTAGCTCAAATGGGTATTATTTTATAATAAAAAGTCAAACTGAGATGAAGGAAGTCAAATAGAGATGAGAATAGTTAAACCAAGAAAAAAAATTCAAATCAAGATAGAATCAGTGAAATTGAACCAAAGTAACTAAAATCAATAATAAAAAAAGTCAAACCGACATGAAAAAAATCAAGCCAAGATGAAATCAATTAAATCAGGATGAGGAAATCCAACTGAGGTACAAAAATCCAAACTGAGAAGGAAGAAGTCAAACCAACAAAGAATCGTTCAAACCAAGCGAGATGAAGTCAAATCAAGATGTAGAAAAATAAAACTAAGATGGATTAAGTCAAACCGGAAAAGGTCAAAGTGAGACAGAGAAAGTCAAATCAAGCCTAAATCACTAAATCAAGACAAAGTAAGTTAAACTAAAACGGAAAAAGACACACTGAGATGGAAAAATGAAAACCAAGCCAGAAATGAGATGAAAAAAGACAAATCGAGACAGGAAAGTGAAACTAAGCTAACGTAAGTCAAACTGAGTTGAGATAAGTCAAACTCGGTCAAATTGAGTTGAAAACATGTCAAACGAAGTCAATCAGAGTTGAAACCATTCAAATACGACGAAATTAAGTCAAACTGAGTGGAAGTAAGTTAAATTTATTCTCTATTGCATGCCCAGGTTCATGGCTAGCCTGGCTCCACATCCGACACAGCTTCGTGGCCTACTTCTATGCTCTTAAATTCATCACTTTGGTCCTGGAATTCTTTACACCTTATATATCATGTCATATTGAGAACATAAACTAGAAGAAGAGAGATAAATATAACCCTACACAATAAAGAAGAGAATTGTCAAATATTTTGTGCATTAGATAGAATAACTCTTCTTACATTTATACAAGTGAATAAAGGGAAGAGATTACATAATGGATTTTGTGATAACCTATTTTAATAAATTAAAACACTTTTATTGCACTTATTATCTAATAAAATAAACACATTTTTATTAAGAATGACAATAATATCAATTAATATTGATTGCACTAACATAAGTATGTTGTGTTGCTGACATCACACGAAGATGGTGTGTGTAACCCACCTAGAACTTGAAACATTTTATGTTGTGGAAAAACACTACTCTAAAAATTATTGTAAAGTTTTATGTTGTTGACCAAGGATGGTCAAGGGTGACTCTAATTGAATATTTTATTATTTAATAATTAAAATAGGAGACACCTATCCAAAGAGGACTATTGAAGAGTGTTCACTAACCCACTAAGAGGAATGAACTGGTGTAGAAGGAAAAATGACAAGTGGCAGCAACAACACTCACTTTCTAACTAATGTAGGAGGCAACTTACCTTAAAATGTGGTCATGTTCCCCAAGGAACGAGGAACTGAGCAGGTAGCTCATTAAATGTAAAAACTGACCCAAAGACCTAGGCAAGCATATATCCATCGAATGAGCAAGAGGCTCACTATTTTATGCCTTGTCGATTTGCTGGATACTGAAAAGTTAAGCACAGAAGAGGAATTCGATGAGTGAAAAGCTAAAGTGATTTTGCTAGTGTATTGTCTGCAAGTTTGACTGTTGAGTTGCGGAGAGTGTATTGCCTGTAAGTTTTTTTTTACTGCTGAGATAGAAAGAGAATAGTACATGCTTCTACACAATATCTTCGTCCTGGTGGTTTAGTTAACAGGATCGGGGTTCCTGAAGCAAGTAATATTGGATGCTTCTAGGAGAAGGTTGGGAGGAACGGTCTTCTTTAGATGTTTTTCCACCTCAACAGTTAACAGGTTCTACATTGTTCTAGTGTATTACTTATAAATTGTTTTCTGTATGATGTTAAGGATTTCATCTTCAAGTTATTAGATTTTTGTATTGTTTTATTTATAGTTAAATGTTTATTTTCTGAAGATAATATCCCCTGTCGTAGTCTATATATTGTTTATAAATTACTATTGTTTATTCCAATATCAATTATATGTTACATATATATGCTGGTAGAATTTCACTATTTTTCAGTAAATGATTGATGCAAAGTATAAATTCAGTAAATATATCGTTGTAGATTATATAAATAATAAATATCCTTTAAATAGTAATTATATTACAAACATAATGCTTTAAACAATAGAATATTAATCATAATATGCATCTCATATCATATCTCTTATATAAGCAATATTTCGCCTAGAGAAAATAAGTTAAACTGATACAACGTGTAGAGAAAATTTTGTTCATCGCGAAGTGGATGAAAATATATATCAAGAAAATGATGTGGTTGATGAATTTCATTGATTTGTCCTACTACTAACCCATAAATTCTAAACTAGGTCCAACATTCACGTAAGAAAATAATATATATGTAGGATGGAGATCTACAGGACAAATATTCCATTTCGAATTCACAAGCTTATTATAGTTGATTTTTTTGAATCTTAAGTGTTCTTGAAAACTAAGGAACACTAACCTCCAGCCCGTGACCTGTACTCTCATCTTTGGTGTGCACTAGAATCTCAGTCCCTCAAATATGAATGTTTATAAAACTTAGAAAAACAGTATACTAAGATGAACAATCGTGAGTTGTGAGACTGTGTGTAATGTTTGCAACCCTTGACCAAGCAATAACATATTTATGGGGTTAGAACCAGCTTCAAAACGATTTTTTGGGGGCAAAGCTAACTATAAAACCCACACAAACCGCGAATTCAGCTCCAACATGGGAAAATTGTCCCAGCAACCACCATTCCTAGAAATTAGGGGGAGAATTCAACTCCTTCGATTTGGAGGAGCCATAAAGGATGAAATTTCCCCAGGAAACCACCATTCCTGGAAATTGAGTTGCGAATGCCATTTTCGTGGATTTCAAATAGATTTTTGAGAGGGCGAAACCTAGTTTTCTTCATTTTTCTTAGTAAATACGAATTGGCTAATATATATTGAACCTTTTTTTGGTAAATAAATTGTGGGCTATATTTTAACAATGAAAAAAAGAGTTTAATATAAAAAATTCACCCAATAAATTTTAAAACCCCCCTAAAATTCACTTGTGGGATAAAATTTGCCGCTAAAATCATCTATGTAGCAAATAATAAGGATGATGATACTCGTGTCAATGTTGTTTGATAACGATGATGATGCTGGTTATTTTTATTGACCCAATTAATCCATCGTACTTTATAGTTTCTCAATTCATAGATTTTCTATAGCACATGTTGTCTGCATATATTGAGGTTTGAATATCTCACTCAAATCTCTATAATTGAAATAATTGCAAAACAAAATATTTAATATATTTTTCTTGACATTAGTTTTGCAAGAGTTATACAGTTTGGATGTGCGTAGACTTGGAAAAATAAACCTACCTCCTTTAGGCCATCCACCCTTTGTAAAGATATAGAAAATCAAAGTAGGTGGACAGTGCACAGAGGAAGTAAACGAGATCACATGTGAATTTAATGCAAAAATCATATTGACTATTAATGGACTGAAACCTAAGTTTCCTCGATTCAAAAAAAATTCTCTCACATATTATGACATTGATTTAGATGCTATTAAAGATACCATTAAATATGGTATGGTGAAGTTATTATTTTTTAATCTTAGATTATTTTAATTTTGTATTTATAACTATATGTGAGTTTGCTCTATTATAGCTTTAATTATATAATAATTAATGAGTCCTAAAAATATAAATATTGTATAATAATAATATAAATTCTATAATTGATTTGAGGGTGTTAATTTAGTAGGATTTGAAGCTATGGGAATAGATTGTTGTGGCACTAGTGTTAATTTAGCAAGATTTGAAGTTACTTGTTTTGGTTGTGCTTGACTTAGTTTGAACCATTTACCTTTAAAATCAAAATATTATTTTAAAAAATAAATATATTTAATTTTAAATATTATATTAATAAATTCCATTAACTTTTAAATAGAGATTCATTTTTTCATCATCTTTATAATTATGTTATATATTACAATTTATATGTACAGAATATGAAATTAGTAGTTTTTTTAATTACAATAAGCTTTTAAATTATAATATATAATACACAATTTTAACTAGAACATTTTTTTTTTTAATTTGTTGGATATGTAGGAGGATATTAATTTGGTAGTTTTAAAGTGTATATATTTTCTTTAATTTAGTTGTTGATAAAGATGATAGTTATTAATGCTTAGTGAAATCAACTTTTATTTATATGACCATAAAAATAGATATTTAATGTGGGTGTACATGTTACATTTTGAGAGAAAGGGATTTTCATGTTGAAATCTCTTAGTGTCACAAAGATGCCAAATTATTTTGTCCTATGATTTTATTAGGAATTGTACAACACTTGTTTCACTATAGAACTCATGAGAGTTTGTTCCTATTTTTTCAATATCGATTTTCTTCTTTACTTTTATTCCTTGATTTAATTTGCATTTTTTATTTTTGGCTTATTATAATTTTTAGAGGTGCATTTTGATAAATGTGTGTGTTACCTTTGGAGGACATTAATTGATTATGAGTGTACAAAATCTATATATGATGTGAATAAGTGACTATGAATTAGTTGAATTAAATTTATTATTGGAGCTTAAACATGTCTCATCTCAATTTGTAATGCACAACAAACATATTCTATTTCACATGTGAAATTTGAGTTGGAGAAATATAATTTTATTATAAATAGTATCTTCCAAGTTATAATCTATTTTTCATTTATAAAAGTTATACAAATTATGTTGAAAATATATGAAGATGAATGGTGATACCTATCGTCTTTCTCCATTAATCAATAATATTGATGTGCTAGTGTTAGAATAACAATATTAATTATTTTTCGTAGTGTTGTCATATATATATATATATTCAATTTGTAGTAAAAATAATATACATTGTCTTTTTCTCGAGAGGAGCCACCACTATTCTAGATAGGCAAAGAGTCTCTAGAACTAGTGCAAAAGGATATAGTATTATGTAGTCTATGAACCATAAGACCGTGTAGTTGATCCTATACCATTGCAAAAATTGGTTTGACCATTTACAGAAACCTAAATCTTAAAAAGAAAAAAGAAAAGACAAATTTTAAAAGAGGGAGACCATAAGGACCCTCTGCAGTCGAGCTTCAATAATTTCCTCCTACTCAATAAGGGACCTGACCTGGAAGTATGAAGTCAATTTTGATAACATGTGTTCCTCTTGGTTTAAATCGTGTTAGATGTGGGAATGTGAGATCCATTTGAAAGGATCTACTTCCTCTATCAAGTTACAATGAGGCCTTAAACTCAAATTTTCATATTTATACTTACTTTAGGTCAATTCAATAACCACTTTTGAATCCAACATAACCTATAGTTTCTTGGCAACACTTTGGGATACACTTCTCAACAAGAGTTAGAGACTGAACAACTTTGATTTCATGTTCAATGGTCCACCTAATGTATATTGCATTTTGAAGACATGAGCAAACTTTAGGAAAAGAATAGCACATGTACCACCAAATGGGGGATGGTTTTGGTTTGTGTCGTTAAAGTATAACCAACAGATGGGGGATGGTTTTGGTTTGTGTCGTTAAAGTATAACCACCAAATGGGGGATGGCCCTAAATGGCGCCATTAAACTACCCCCGCCCTGAATATAAGTACTTATCAAAAAGTGACCCTACTACATGATTATAGCTCAAAGACAACTATTGTGGTAACCCATCAAATACCATGCCAATTAATTGGTTGTCAATATATGCAATGAACACTGTGTAAAGTAATAGCCTAGAAATGGAGTCTATTTTTGTTGTCACATCATGAAAAAAATGTAAATAGCTCAGAAACTAGTTCAGTTTTACAAATTACAAGGATGTTGGTTGTTTCACACATAGTTTCATGTATTTTCATAGAGAAAAGGATACCCTTGGTTTTAAATTTTCAAAATATGTCCCCTATGTTCCTAAAGCCGTGCATGTCCATCTTGTTTCATCTGTTGCAGGCCACAACGAGTTCACTTTCATTTTCTACAAGAAAACATCGCTTATGTTATGCTCTAAAAATGTTTGCTAGAGTTCAAGTAAAATATAACCACTTACATCCTCTATGATCTAGACATATTTGTAGTTCTACAAGTGAGAGGAGCATGTTATCTGCAAGGTTGAAAAGAATAAAGAGAATCAAAATAAACTGTTCATTTCATTTGAATGAGATACTTTAAAAGTTGAAAAGAAATCTGAAGACCATATCAATCTCTATTTCCCTCACCTGATTGGACAAGAAGTTGTAAGTATGCTTCTACGCAAATTTTTAAGACATTATATATATGCTATGCAATTTTAAGTGCTATACTTGTTTTTGACTTACCCTCAAGTAAAATATAAGTGGTATAGACTTATATTTCCATTTCTTATCAGGATGTGCATTGCGCATTGCTACCATGAAAACAACAATGAATTTTGACATAGATGATGCTTAGACATACAAGTGTAGTACATATAAGTCCAAAGATACATATGTAGGGATTTAAAACACACGAAGGGCTAAAAATTTTCAATCAGAAAATAATCTCTATTGTGGGATATCTCATTGTCCTATTGAATTAGCTCTATAAATGATCATTATTGTTCAGAATTATTGGGAAATAATAATCAAGAATAAAGAAATCGCAAAGAAGCAATATTGTTTTTTGAGAAGTACTTATATAATTTATTTGGCTAATCTTCCATGCTATCGGGGGAATCTCTTTTCCATCAAAGTCACGCAGGACTTGTACATGGCCTAATCTTCAGCCACTCAGGATATTTTGAACCCAGGTCTATGCATTAATACAAGCTCGATCACCTAGTTGCTTGCCACTATACCATGCTCCCGTGGGCCAAAGAAGCCATAATTAGACAATTGTTGGCAGAGAAACTGCAGGCAGATAGTATTTCTACAAACATCCCAGAATATAAATAGGAGCACAACTTGTATGGATGAATATCAATAAGAATTTTTTATAGTGTACTAAAGAATGCTTGTCATTTCATGATTGACCATGTGAAGTTGGCATGCATAGTTTTAAATTATACACAATGGATACTATGTAGATACTAAAGTTTCAAGCACTTCTCTCACAACAGAAGATTGTTTTTGTTGTCACATGATAATTTTGAAAGAAATACTAACCTTCAGAATATGTAAAAACCTCATAAATTAGTTTTTTTTATGAGGGTGTGTGGTGGTTCTTAGCATGGTCTGAAGTATTTTAGTAGAGAAGGTTAGCATTATTTTTTGTTTTTCAAAAGATGCTTCTATTTTTCAAAGACCTTACTCTCCCATCTTTCTCCATCTACTACAACCTACAATGAGATCAATTTTATTTTCCAGAAGAGCACATCACTCTTTTTTTTGTAAACATGTTTGGTATAGTTCAACAACCGGAAAAACCGACTTACATCCTTGTCGCAACATCAAAATGCAATAAAATAAATGCTCTTCGAGATCCATTTTGTTCAATTGACAATTTGCAACAACGAATTATCCATAACCAATCAAATCCCTATTCTCTACATGAGCTTTCCATGTCAATCAAACACGTTTCAAGCACAAATAATTTGGTAGTAGAGTATGATAGTTTACTTGGTTGCTCCGAGTTGTTCACCATTCTGTTGTAGCATGTTGAGAAGTGATTACATAGCTGGAGAGATGACACACCATTGTGATTAGAAGATTGCTTGGCTCGAGAAGAGGGAGCACTTGGACTGAGAGAGTGTCATGCATGGCACAACGTAATGAACAAATTCAATAGCTGCAGACTCAATGCAGAATACACACAGTTGACATTCCTTGCCTTGGTTCTTATGCATAGCAGAGAGGACAGTGGAGTGAAGATACCTACACTAGATGTACTCTTTTAGTCCCATTAACCTACTTTTGTGGTCATTTGTTGGATACTAATAAAATTATCTTATCTTTTCTTGCGAACCAACAAGTTTCTAAATCTACACATATATACATAAGGAAACAAAAAAACAATGCACAATAAATTTTTCACTATAATCTATGAAAATATATAGATCATGCCTTGTGTGCCCTCAATAGAAGAAGCCTCCTACCTCACAAGCCGATTACTAAATTATCCCTTTGAGGTTCTTTTGAAAATGACTTTGGTAGCAATATATTATATAAGATAATGTGTACAAGATATTGCTAAGACACTCGTGACGTTCATAGGTGGCAATGCATCCTCACATTATATCATTAGATGATGATTTGAATAATGTTTCCAAAGAGGTGAAGGTGAGAATTACAATCTGCAAACACAATTATTCACAATGTTGTATTCCGAAACATGCTTGATTGAAACCTTATCCTAATTAATATGAATACCCTGCTATGTTTACTTTTTGCATGCTTCAATTTGGAAACTGGTTGACATTTATATTGTTCTTTGCAATATTCTAGAGGTGCAAAACTTCATAGCTGTCACAACAAATTTAATATTTTATAGTTTGTAATACAGGAAAAAATGAATGAAAACCTTGATAATACATTGAATCATGTGCAGCTGCAACAATATGTTATATTGGGAAGAGTGAGAGATGAATCATAGTTAGTGAAATGAGTGTGTTGGTGAAATGAGGTGAAAGTTGAATCATAATTAGTGAATTATGAATGTGCATTAGGAATCTTCACTGATTAATTCTTATGAAAACTTATTGGGGATTGAGAACTTAGTCTTATTTGAATAGAATCTAAATAAAAGGTATGAATAAAGCACAATCAAAAGTGAAAAGTAGGAGTGAAAAATAAACTCATAAAAAAAAACATGAATCAAAATTGAAAAGAACAAGGAAGAAATCTGGTTTAAATCCTCCACAAAAAGCATAAATAGAATTTGTAAAAAAGCATGAAAATAAATGAAATAAAAGCTCCCGCTTTGGAATTACCATCAGACTCATCTAATATTGAATTTGAATTCTTTCATTAATCATATTCTTACACATGAATTTGAATCCTTCTATTAACGGGGAAATAGATGCAAGCCATCTATTTCAAACCATATATTTCTCAAACCAAATATATTTCTCTATTTTTATGTCTATGTCCCGAAATTGATTTTTTTTGTATGGTTCCGAGTTTGAGTTTGTGCCTATGTCTACTAAAAATTATAGAACAAATCTCCATGAAATGAACCATAGACACGCCTCAAAGGAAGACACTACTCACCCATGTAGATAACTTTCAATTTGTTTAATGCACAAGGATTCTATTTTGGTTGGTGAAAAGAAAAACATTTTTTCTATAGATTCTTTATATTGTTTCTTCCCACTTTGATCTCCTTTGATACTTGATAGCATGTACTCAAATGTATAGCATTTTGAAATAGTAGGCGCAGAAGAGACTAATTGAATTTACTCATATTAGATAATGGATTTTTTTTCATCTTGTTTGGGAGTGTTATACTTTTTAGGTTCATGAATAATGCTTGAAAAAATTGTTGATACACACACACAGGGAGGAGCATTGTGTTTTGTTATTCAATCGGTCTTGACTCCAAAGAGAATAGGAAGGAAATATACTAGTTCATTTACTAGGAGAAAAGAAGGTTCATTGACCATAAACACATTATTCTTATAGCATGTAGGATTTATATACTAGATCAATGAACTAATTTATAAATTTAAGTAGAAAATATGAATATAGGAGGGCCCCATAGGTGGTGAAGAAAATGTGGTCGGTCCTAAGCATAGTGCTAAACTCGAAATCAAATGTTGTCAAGTTGAAAGCATCCCATGGAATGAATGCCATGCTAGTCGTTGTCGGCCTCATTAAAAACAAGAAGATATTTTGTGCAATCTCTCATAAGATGAATTCCCTATTCGGACATGAAGATAGCCAAAGCCACAACATGGCATTTATGGCATATTATCTCTCCATGGTAGATGATGATATACCTTGTGAAGTACTTCAACTGTGCAAGAAGGAATTGGATATATCCCATGCACTTCTTGAGTAAGATATGACCTCTGATAATCCTAGAAATTCTATTGTAGTTATAGAGTTCCTACAAATTTCTATGTGATTGGTCAAGGATGAGATAGACATTTGGACGGATGATTTAATCAGAATTTTTTGTAGTAAAATTATTTTGCAAAAACAAAATTCTTTCCAACAATAACGGGAGCTATTAGGCAAAAGCGTGTGAGAGTTAAGATTATTACATGGATATGGAGAGTTCAAAGTTGCATATGATAAGGAAGAGAAATATCAAGGAAAAATTATACAATTAGTTGGTGATGATTTCATTTACGGTATGGACTCAGACAATGGTGATGAGGTAGATATTGAAATCGATGGTCTACCGTATGAGACGAAGGGTTCTAAGCTGAATTGTATACATGCCAAAGTGAGAAACCTTCATATTTGCAACAAATATCCATGGGAATATTTCTACGAAAAATAATCTCCATGTGAAGTTGAACCATGCTATGAAATCTCTGTAGTTGTCAAAATATCATGGCAGTGGACTTCTAGGGAAATAGTTTCACTAGACTGATTCCTTGTCATCTCTAAGTTGGACATATTCTTTCTATAAAGAAATTCATAGGTGAAATACCTTTGGCACCAATTGCTTGATTCTATACCCTATGGTGAGTCTAGGTTGCAACATGATTCATTGGTCTTGGTCTGAAAAGTTTAACTTATTTTGATTTCTCACATAATCATCTAGAAGGTTCAATTTCAGTGAATTCCAACAAGTGTACCTCCCTCAAGTCCTTCAACGTCTCCTATAACAATATGTTCCTTCCAAGTATTTTTTAATAACATAAATCCCAAGTGCTTTTGTTTGTGACCCATGATCACATGGAATCATAGGATACTACTACTCGACTATCTAATCTCCTGGTACATTTTCCTTTACTCTCTCTTTTTCAATATGGTAAGTGTGAAGGAACACTTCAAAATATACAATTAATTAAATTTATTTATTAATTTAATTAATAAATCAATTTAATTAATAGTATATTTTGAAGCGTGAGGAGGATTAGCAGGAAGGTGTGTCTAGAGGGGGAGGGTGGTAGGAAGCGAGGGAGGTAGGAAGGGGGAGGAGGAGGAGGGTGTGGTTGGAGGGGTAGGGTGGGAGGAAGCGGGGGAGATAGGAAAGGGGAGGGGGAGGAGGCGGGGATGGGGGAAGAGGAGGGGGAGGAGGAATGGGTTTTGGGGAGGTGTGATTGAAAGGGGGAGATAAAAAAATTTAGAAGAATGATGGGGTGGATTCAATGAGGATGGAAATGGGAAGGGAGAGAGGGTGGAGTATTGGGAGAGAATGTGTGAGGTGTAAGGAAACAAGGAGACATGGGAGCATGTGTATAGTATTTAGGTTATTGAGAGAGAGGAGAAGTGGATGTTAGGAAGGAATATGGGGAGGAGTGGAGGAAGGAAGGGATCATATATACATGGAAGAATGAAGTTATTAATTTACTATGTAACATGTTTCTAATGATATCTTATTTGTGTTTTTTATTGCATATATGAATCACAATGTTGAGATATTGATATATATTTCATTTCTAAGGCATTAGCAATGTATTTAGGGTTGGAGACCCAATTCTTCACTTTCTTCCTAATACCATTAATGCCATCACTGGCACAATCAGGTAGGAAACTGGTGCACTCTATAGTATTTCCTCCTACAAAGAGAGGAAACGAAGGTAGTATGGCAATGGCTTGGATAATTATGCCATAAAAATACTAAATATAAGCAAGGAAGACATATTTTCCCTATTCAGAGACCCTAAAATAGATGAAGTCATGGAAACCAACCATCTCCACATTTTCATTGAATTGTGTACCTATCAACCATTCATTGATAACTAGATGGATAGGTGGTACATCGTGTTCAATGTGCCCTCCCGCAACAATAAGGATGTACTTCCTCATGAAGGTTTATTTCGAGTTAGTGTTAAAGAATATTGTGAGATATTTCCATTATGCTCCATTTTAGGGTGTTGGGTTGGGGATGCCCCATAACCAATAGCGTGTGAGGATTTAAGATTCCAATTTCCAAGCCCCTCCATGCATAGGCCACTTCCTAGGGAGGAATTCCTACCTAGAAAACAATTGCTTTGAGATATATAGGATGTATTATTTATTTTGTCCCATACCATGGCCTTCCATGCCACCTTTCTTACGAGATGTGTCCACATAGAGACAGTTCCTACGTATCAGTTAATAGAATTAGCTACAGGTCATGATGGACCATCAGCTACAAGTTAGGTAGGACCATCAACTGCATGTCATGAATTACCATTAGCTACCATACAGGGAGGAGCTTCTACCCCAGGAGATCCTTCCCATTCATGCACATCATGTAGCCATATCTGTTATGGTTTTTCCCATGCAGGTTTTTGGGAGCATGTAATTACATGAAACCTAAAGGTTTTGTTAGTAAATTTTTTTTCTTGTGGTTCATAGATATATGTCTACTCTTCTCATCTTTTTGTGTCCTTAACTTGTAGTTTCTCAATAAAATCCCCAGAGGGTTGACATTGATTTAGACACTTTAGTGCCTTAGTTATAAGAATATATCAACAATATATTTTTTTTACATGTTACATTTTTGGATGATGTTAGTTTTGTAATAAATGCATCTATTTAACTATTTGAGCACTCGGTGTTTATATCCATTGATATGGGAGAGTTGTTAGGTGCCTCCCACTAAAGAGACTTCATTTCCTGATACCATAGGAATATCTCGGCAAGAGGTAACTTTTTTAACATGTTACATATGTTTAGATGATGTTAATTTTGTAATAAATGCATCTATTTGACTATTTGGGAACTTGGTGTTTGCATCCGTTGAGAGAGGAGAGACGACAGGTGCCTCCCAACGTAGGGACATTAGTTCCTGAGACCACAACGATATCTCAAAAAGAGTTATCTTTTTGAACATGTTACATTGTTATTCGATGTTAGTTTTTTAATAAAAGCATATAATTGACTATTTGAGCACCTACTGTTTGCAACCATCGAGAGAGGAGAGTCATGTGTATACTAGATGGTCTTCTCCTTGAAAGACAAAAAGTGGGGATACACATTGATAAGTAATTTGACTAGACTTAAATTGTAGTTGTTTATTTTTTAAACATATATTTCATACATATAACACAACTATAACATGTATAAATATTTTAAATAATGGGTTGCTCATAGACATTGCTAGTAGGAGAGCCTGTTGTAACAAGTACCATTCTTCAATATACTATGTAAAGATGAAATATTCTTTCTATCATTTTTCTAGGCTAATGAAATATGCAATAGATAACTTGGTAGCCATTACTTGACTATGCTTATTTTCTTGTTAGATAATGGTGTGCACATATTCTTCATATTAATTTCAAAACATATTCCCTAGTCTCAAGCTTAAGCAGAGTAATTTAGATTTTAATAGATGTAAGAAAGTTTCAACAACTAGAACCCAACTTCATCAATCTCTTTTTACCAAATGGATGAGTGCATCAATTATGGTTCCAATTGATATTAGGACTTATACTTTACTTTTGTAGAGTTTATTATAGTAATATGTTTAGGGATATACATACTAATATGCACGAAACAATAGATTTGTTTCCCAATGTTTATATTGGAAAAGCAATTGCATTAAGAACGAATTATTTCCCAAATTCAAACAAAATTTGGCTCTCTAAATAAAATTGTAATTCCACTAAGGGCATCATAATTAATTAATTATACTCTAATTAGGATCTCTACAAAAAATTATTTCCCTTCATATTTGCAGTTCATATATGGACTTATTAATTCCAAAGGGCACATCATATGAACCCACTTATTCCAAAGCATGCATTATATGAATGCATTAATTCCTACAATGCATTGTATGAATTAATTCCCCACTATTTAAGAAGTCATTATATGAATTATATGCAAGAATGACTTCTATGCTTTACTTGCAATGTATACAAGAATGTGTTATATGCATTCATTCCAAGAGTACAATATATGCATTCATTCCAAGAATGCAATAAATATATAAGAATGCAATATTTTCAAGAACACATTCAACTTATACATAATACATTAATTCCAAGAATACAATATATAAAATAATGCATTATATGCAAGATATTAATAAAGCATTAATTCCAAAAATGCATTATATTCAACATATGCAAGATATAAAAAACACATTAATTCCAAGAACAGATTCAATATGCCAAATCTTATTCCAAATAAATCACCCATTCAAATTATGAAAAGGAAAGTGTTACCACAATATTTGCAATATTTAAAAATAATTGAATTATTTTACCTTTGCCTCTATTGCATCCCAACACTAGGAGGGTATCATTGTGTTTTCCACTTCTAATGGCATCCACCTCACATCTTCATTGTAGTGGCATAGTTTTTGTCCCAACCACTGATCTGTGTTCCAAATTATATATCGAGAAGAATAAGACCATCATTGACCTCACCCATAAAAAGGAGTAAAACAACAATAGCATGATCACAATGATCCTTGATCTAATAAATTATAATTAATATGAATATCTATTGGGATTCATTCTTTCGATTAAGTTTTGCACCTAAAGAAGCAAAATTCCTACATCGCATGCGTGAGGAAGGGGTCTATCTATGCTACAGTGGCTTGATTAATTCACCATAACCATGGTTCCATAGTTGTTTGTCACCAACTAACGGAACAAATGACTATCACGTCCTCTGAATCTACATATATTATGTGTATAATGGTTTCTTCTTAATTTTAAATGGCACTAGTTCATCTTAATTAAATTCTAAAATTGTTGATAATTTGACCTATGTGTAGTGTACCCCATAAGTTATTCTTCTTCAAAATTGTTAAATTTTGAGAATTTACTTCAATCTAATCTAGGATCTTAACTGAGAGAACAACATGTACAACAAATCTACAGCATATCAATCATGGACACAATAATGCAAGCACACAAGAGACACAGATTTTACTTGGGGAAAACCATAAAGGTGAAAAACCCCAATAACTTCCTCAGAGATAGATAGAGTAATGATACAACCAGAATACAAGAGATAGTCTTCACCTAGCAGCAGATCCTCATCCTCCACAAGTGTGCCACTCTCCCAAGTGTGAGTGAGAGAATAGAATGTGTAAAATGAGAGAGACACACTCTCTATTTATACACTAACTTGACTTGACCTTTACTCAACTAGGTCGGCCTCAACTTAACCACTTAACATAATGTTGACTGGGCCGACCCCCACTAGGGTGGTCTAATAACCCTTTGACCCACATGACTTATACATGGCCAACCCCAACAAGGTGGTCTAATAACCCATCAAGTATAAGTTACGACACTTACAATATAAATGACAACACTTCCGTATAGAGGAATAATAACATCTCTATAGGAATACATTATACATATATGTGAAATACATTCCGAAGATACATACACATCAACACTCCCTCTTAACTAGGAAGGTATTTCTCGACACAGGTCTTCTAGCACAAGTCATCTTCTCTGGATCATCATCACTGCTGCTGCTATCTCAATCAATCTCTGAATCTACTCATGATAGGAAGTTCTACAGATCCAGTCCTTTTTCACACTGGATGTAGGCCCACCACCTGCAGGTCTTCGTCATCACTGGCCATACTGTGGAAATCTCAGAACATATTACGTGCGTCACAAAACCTTAAAAGAGTCTCTTGACTAGCAAGAACCCTAAAGAGCATCTGAGGCCTTTTTCATCCTGTCTAGATCTCCAGGAATTATTACATGTGACCCCACCACAAAACCTCGAAAGACAATTCCAGGACTGATTATGAGCACAAGGCTCAACCTATTGGATCTCCCATGGCACAAATTACATGTGATCACCACAAAACCTCGAAAGAGCATCCCAGGACTGATTACGAGCACAACACTCAACCTATCGGATCTCCCAGGGCACAAATTACATGTGGTAATGGAAAAACCTCAAAAGAGCATCCCAAGACTGATTACGAGCACACGGCTCAACCTATCGGATCTCCTAGGGCACAAATTGCATGCCATAGTACAAAACCTCGAAAGAGCATCTGCCAGATATCCTAGGGAACAAATTACATGCCATAGGAAAAACCTTGAAAGACTATTTGCAGATCTCCCAGGGCACAAATTAAATGTCCTCCGAGGAAAAACCTCGAAAGAGCATTTGCCAGATATCCCAGGGTACAAATTACATGCCATAGGCAAAACCTCGAAAGACTATCTGCAAATCTCCCATGGCACAAATTACATGCTTATCTGCACAACCTGTTCCACGACCACAAAGTATCAATCTGATACTCACCATACATCATCCTGATGTACACATGATCATCCTGATCATCATCACTGCAACATCCTACTGCATGTCATCTGGAGCAACATCCTGAAGCTCGTCATCCATGATCATCCTGATCATACAATGCATTTACCTGATGCATACCAAGTATCTACCTGATACATATCATCATACATGATCCACCTGATCGTACAGTGTATCCACCTGATACAAATATAAATACATGATACATATCAATGTACATGATCTACCTGATCATACAATGTATCCACCTGATACATATACAGATACATGGTCCAAGCATCCAACATGATGCATATACAAAATACATACACATGATCCAACCGATCATATCCAGCATCCAACATGATGCGTACATACATATAAATGATCCAATTGATCATATCCATCATCCAACATGATGTGTACATACATATACATATAAATGATCCAACTGATCATATCCAGTATCCAACATGATGCATACATACATATATAAATGATCCAACTGATCATACAAAGCAGAAACCATAACATCATCCTGATGCTCATCATCCAGCGCTTACATCCATAGCCATGTGAAGGATCCTCCTTCCAACATGCTTGGAATGGCTTCAAAAAATGTGTCCATCACTTCTTCCTCGAAGTGTCATCAATTTGAAGAACACCAAGCCTCTCCTTGAAGTACTCGAACTTCACCCTGGCTAGTGGCTTCGTCAGCACATCTGTAATCTGCTCGTCCGTTGCAATGTACAGGAGCTTCACAGCTCCTTTCTGCACCATATCCTTGATATAGTGATATTTGATCTCTATGTGTTTTGACCTGTCATGAAACACTGGGTTCTCGGATAGCTTCACACAACTCTGGTTATCACAGAAGATACCAGTAGCATCCAATGGGAGATCAAATAACTCAGACAATAGCTTCCGAAGCCATACTGCCTCACAACTAGCTGAGCAGGCTGCAACATACTCTGCCCTAGCTGTACTCAGTGCTACACATGACTGCTTCCTGCTAAACTAAGAGATCACACCTGATCCCATACTGAAGCAGCACCCAGATGTGCTCTTCCTATCTGTAGCACTGCCTTCCCAATCTGAATCAACATAACCCTACAGGTTAAACTTTTGATTCACATCATACTTGAGCCCATAATCAACTGTACTCTTCAGGTACCTCAGAATATGCTTTACAACAACCAGGTGAACACTCCTCGGATCTATTAGGAACTGGCTCAATGTGTTCACCTCAAAGCAAATATATGGTCTCGTGTTCGTCAGGTACATCAAGGACCCAATCATCTGACGATACATAGTGCTATCAACCGACTCAGATGAAGCATCACACAGAAGCTTCAGGTTCGATGCCATAGGTGTGGCCATAGCCTTGCATTCCATCATCCCAAACCTCTTCAGGATCTCTACTGCATACTTCCCTTGTCCAAGGAAGATTCCATCACTCTGCCACACCTCCATGCCAAAAACAAATATTGCATCATCCCCAAGTTCTTCAACTCGAACTCGGCAGCAAGCTTCCACTACATGTCGGCAATCAATCTATCCTCACCTGTTACAAACAGGTCATCCACATAGTAGTATCACTGGATTTCCTTCCTCAACCTTGTAGTAAAGGTTGGAATCCGCTTTATTCTTGGTAAAGCCCAAACTAGATAGAAAGCTATCTATCCTACCATACCAATTTCTTCACATATATGACTCCCTGTCATGTGTCTCAGAACCAAGTGGCTTCTCCACATACACTTATTCTTCAACTACACCATTCAAGAAGGCTATCTTGAAATCCATCTGGTGTATCTTCCACTTCATCACTGCAGCCAGAGCAAGTACGGATCTAATGGAAGTGTATCTGGCTAGAGGAGCAAAAGTCTCTATGCTACCACCTGCAACATGCTTGATCTTGTAGATCCTATTGGAAGTCACTACAGACTACCCTTTGGGACTGCATCCCAAACATCTTCATGATCGACTGGTACTCCTCGATCATGGTATTCTTCCCAGATCCTGGGAACTTCAATATCTTCAATATTTTCAATAGATAACTTTGTTTTTGAACAAATGTTGTAGTCCTTCTTTTGTAGGTGATGGTATACGATCTTTCCTACACAACAAGTTAAATTGCATGATTAGAAAAAAACTCATAGTTTTCAGAACAAATTCTTACACATTAAGAAATATGTCATACAATCATGCAATTATCTTAGCCAATCCTTCAATACAACATTTATCCATATCCCGTAACTTTCTAGATGCCTTCCAATCTCTACCAGAATATTGTTAAGAGTGTGCACAACTCCCAACATGTCAGCAAAGAGGTTTCATTCTATATAAGTAGCAATGGAATGTGTTAGAACATTATTACACCTATGTACATTAATCATTTATTAATTGATGGTTAATTAGTGCCCAAGTGATTAATTATTACATCCCTAAGTTGGTTAGTTGGTAAATGGTCAAACTATCTTGAACTAGTTAGCAATGTGAACAAGTGCTGAGTCAAACCAGTTGTTTGGTGCACTCCCCATGGCATTTAATGCATTCAGCATGCCTAGAGCACCCTCCCCAGGTCAATTAATGCATTCAGCATGCTTCTCTTCTACCTAGGGCGCACTTGCTCAGATTTTGGACAATCTTGCCAACTTTTTCCAATTTTTGGCCAATTCTAGCTACCTAACCTCTAACCAACTAGTTTCTCCACATGTGTGAGGTCACATGGGCCTGTCCAGTCATTCCCAGCATTCACACAGCAGTTTCGAACCAGTTTGGGATGGTTTGGGATATTTTGGTCAACCTAGGGGGGTTTGAGCTTTTTCTAAGCTAGATCAGTGTGAACACTCCAGATGGATTCAAATTCTTCCAGATTTGTATATATGGATGTTATTAACCTATTTTGAGGTTGGACAGTTAATAATATTTACATTATTCACCCATTTCATGTGTATTGTTCTTCATTCATTTACAGATTTATGCTATTCTTGCAAATGTTGTGCAATCTTTCACTAGTGAGGAATCCACAATAGCTAGGTTCTGCTGTGATTGAGATTTTACATGGTATCAGAGCTCTTGGAGCTAGAATTCGAACCAGCAAAACTGTTTTAGTGGATTGCCAGAAGCAGTGGAGAAACCACATAATTCCTGAGGCCATTGCCTTGATCTTACTGAAGAAATCTAGTGGCTCCTCTCAGGTGTGATGCTCTTCCGAATGCACCCACTATCCAAACAGGGTTCGAATCTGTTAGTGTAGATCCCTCCAGAGTGATTTGAGAGTTGTTTGTAGGTATTGAAGATCAACATTGTCAGCAAGTGCGAATTGCAGCAGAGAAGAATGGAGCCATCTCACCCAAACGTGCTCACTCCCTTCAACTATTTCAATTGGAAGGCAGAAATGGTGATTTTGCTGAGATCTAAGGGTCTCTACAGAATTACGATGGGCACTGAGGTTGAGCCAAACTCCGCTGTGGAGAAATCCAAGTTTTTTAACAGAATGGATGAGGCATTTGGCCTCCTTTGTCTCAGCATTTCGAGAGACCTCCTGTTTCATGTAGAAAGTCTAGCAACTCCAAATGAAGTGTGGCTCAAGCTTGAGACCTTGTTTGGAAAGACTGATGAGATGAGAGGCCACCAGCTCGAAAATGAGCTTGTCTCACTGAGCCCAAGGAATTTTGATTCCATCCAGGACTTCTTCACCAATTTCAAGAACTTGGTCTTGCAGATCAGACAATGTGGCATAGAGAAGAAAGAAGAACAGTTGGTGTTGTCCATTCTCTCCAAACTGGGTTCTGAATACTCAGTTTTTGTGTCTTCCTTCAACTCCACAAGGCTCACAGTTAGAGGTTGGAAGATGCCATCTTTGGTTGACTTCATGGAGATACTAACTCAAGAGCAAGACAAGCTGGTCTTGATGGGCTCCATCAAGCAAAAAGACCAAGTTCTTGCAGCTGGAGATTCGAAATATGGAAGAGGCAAGCAAAAACCCAGGGGGCCAAAACCTCAAGAGAAGAAGAGGAAGGATGAGAGGCCCAAATCCTCTGAGGGGGTTCCAATCCTGTCAAGAACAAGGGAAAGAAGGCTGAGAAGACAAAATGTAGCTACTTTCAAAGAGGTTTTCATCCAGAGAGCTCATGCATGAAGAAAACCATAGACACCATGACCCATCTCCTACAGAAAAATAATATTCCTCTTCCTGAAAGTTCCAAGAAGAAGGAGAGCGTTTCTGAAGACAAGGAGATTTGCCATGCATTGGTGGCTTGTTCATCTCATTCACCCTTGTTCATCATTGATTCAAGTGCCTCAAGGAACATGGCTTCTTCAAGAGATTCGTTTTCTGAACTTGCACCCTACAATGGTCTCTCCATTCGAATGGGAGATGACTCAGAAATCCCTGCTCATGGCATTGGGAAAATCTCTATGGAGAATGGCTTCTTCTAAAATGTGCTGTATGTACCAAACCTTGCAGCAAAATTGCTCTCTGTATATCAAATGACACATACTGGAGCAGCAAAGAAGGTGGTCTTCACTCAGGACGATGTGGAGATATCAGAAATTTCCACCGGGAAAATTGTTGCAATAGGTGTTGTAGACCATGACATGAAGATGTACAAGTTCTCCCACTTTCTCGAGTTCTCTTCACCAAGTGTACTTCTGTCACATGGGAATGAGACCATCAAGCTATGGCATCAAAGGTATGGTCACCTAAACTACATATATTTTCAAGTTTTAAGCAAAGAACAAATGGTAGAAGGGCTGCCAAAAATCAGTTTTTCCAATGGAACATGCAAGGGTTGCATGGTTGGGAAGCATCCTGAAAAGAAGTATGACAAAGGGAAGGCAAGGAGGGCTGATCAGCCACTTGGGATAGTGCATTCTGATCTGATAGTTCCACTCCCCACTCCATCCTATGGCTACAGCAAATATGTGCTCACCTTCATCGATGATTACACAAGGTACTGCTGGTTATTTTTCCTTAAGCAAAAATCTGAAGTCTTTGAATGTTTCAAGATTTTCAAGAGCATGGTTGAGAACTTTAGTGGGAAGGCCATGAAGGTTTTGAGGACTGATAATGGCAGAGAGTATGTCAATAACAATCTGCAGCAGCTCTGTCAAAAGCATGGCATTCAGATGCAACACTCAGTGCCCTACACACCACAACAAAATGGTGTTGCAGAGCGCAAAAATAGAGCACTGAAAGAGATGGCAACTTGCATGTTGCAAGCAAGGGATTTGTCTCCCAAATTGTGGGCTGAATCTATGAATTGTGCAGCATATGTTCAGAACAGAGCACCACATAAAGCATTGCAAGGAATTACTCCATTTGAAGCATGGATGGGCCATAAGCCCAATGTCTCACATTTTAGAATTTTTGGCTCAAGGGCTTGGGACAGAATTCCACCGGAGAAGAGAAAGGCTTTGCAGCCCCAAAGCAAGGAGTCAATCATGGTTGGGTATGTAGAGGATTCCAAGGGCTACAAGCTCTTTGATCCATCCACTCTCAAAACTTTCATCGAAAGGAGTGTCAAATTCGAAGAAGAGGAGTTCTTGCAAGCTAGTGAACAAGGTGATGGGGAATGCTCATTTCCTTGTCTTGATGATGAAGTAAGTAGTGATTCTTTCTCTGATATTTCTTATTCTAATATTGCGAAAGATGATGTTGATATGGATTCTGAACATATCCCTCCCTCAAGACCCAAGTGGGCAGAGAAAACAATTCAAAGTTCCGGAGAGCTTGTGGGAGATCCCTAAGATGCTAGGAAAACTAGATCTCAATTTCACAATTCCTTTGCATGTGATAATTCTGATCTGAGTGAGGCATGTTATTTGATGGTTGGATCTGATCCTATGTCATATTTAGAAGCATGTACAGACCCAAGGTGGCAATCATCCATGCAAGAAGAGATGAACTCACTCCATGAGAACAAAACTTGGGATTTGGTCCCTCTTCCTCCCAAGAGGAAACTAGTGCAATGCAAATGGATTTATAGAACCAAAGTTGGATCTGATTGCTCTGATCTGAAGTATAAGGCCAGGTTGGTGGCTAAGGGTTACTCTCAGGTCCAAGGAGTGGACTATACAGAGACATTTGCACCGGTGGCAAAGATGGACTCCATAAGACTAGTTTTGGCCATTGGGGCTTCCAAGCGATGGGAGATTCATCACATGGATGTAAAAAGTGCCTTTCTTCATGGGGATCTGAATGAGGAGATATATATGCAGCAGCCTGAAGGTTTTATTTCTGATCATACACTTGTTTGCAGGTTGAACAAGTCACTCTATGGGCTCAAGCAAGCTCCTAGAGCATGGTATGCAAAAATGGACAATTTTCTGCTATCTTTGGGGTTTGAGAGGTGTAAGTCTGATCCAAATGTGTATATGCAGCATGTTAGTGATCTGATATTGATTATTGTACTGTATGTTGATGATCTTTCGATCACTGGTAGCTGCACCAAAGAACTTGACTCAGTTAAGAGAGCATTGCATAGTGCATTCTCCATGACCGATCTAGGATTGCTAAAACAATTTCTGGGTTTGGAGATAGATCAAACTGTGAATTGAATTTCTGTATGTCAGTCAAGGTATGCTTCAAATTTGCTGCAGAAATTTAATATGGCTGAATGTAAGTCTACAAAATTTCCATTTCTTTCAGGAGTTAAGCTTACAGAATGGGGTTCTTCACCACTAGTTGACAGTTCATTGTATAGGCAACTTGTTGGAAGCTTGCTATATCTTATTCATTCTAGACCAGATTTGTCATATGCTATTGGGGCTGTTGCTAGGCACATGCAAGAACCTCATGAGATCCATTGGAAGGCAGCCAAGAGGATCCTTCATTATGTTCAGGGTAGTAAGTCCTTTGGTATCCATTATGCTGCTGGTTCATCCCTTGAACTAGTAGGATTTACAGATTCTGATTGGGCCGGTGATTGTATCGATCGGAAATCAACTTCCGGTTATGTTTTTATGCTTGCACATGGACCTATATGCTGGTCAAGCAAGAAAAAAAACACTATTTCCTTATCTTCAGCTGAGGCCGAGTACAAGGGAGCAGTTAATGCAGCCACACAATGTGTTTGGTTGCAAGGTATTCTTGCAAAGTTCGGGATTGTCTTTGATTCACCCACTATTCTTTGGTGTGATAATCAAAGTACAATCAATATTTCTACCGATCCAGTACAGAGACAGAGGACCAAGAACATAGAGATACACATGCATTACATTCGGGGTTTGGTGCATGACCAGACCATAGCATTGCAGTATTGCCCATCTAGTGAGCAAACTGCTAATATCTTCACCAAGTGTTTTACCGAGAAGACATTCACTCACCTTAGATCTTTGCTTGGGGTGAGTGATGCATGGTGATGATTGGTGTATTCTGATATATGCCACATGTCCATTTTAGAGGGGAGGTTTTATTTTCCATGTGGTTTTCCTCCTTACCTTGGTTACATGGACAAACAAATTTTTATGATGTAAAAGGTGACTTGAGCCTAGTTGCCAAGGCCTTAATTTTTGATATTTCACTAAGTCTAGCTTAAGGGGGGCTGTTAGAACACTATTACACCTATGTACATTAATCATTTATTAATTGATGGTTAATTAGTGCCCAAGTGATTAATTATTACATCCCTAAGTTGGTTAGTTGGTAAATGGTCAAACTATCTTGAACTAGTTAGCAATGTGAACAAGTGCTGAGTCAAACCAGCTGTTTGGTGCGCTCCCCAGGGCATTTAATGCATTCATCATGCCTAGAGCGCCCTCCCCAGGTCAATTAATGCATTCAGCATGCTTCTCTTCTACCTAGGGTGCACTTGCTTAGATTGTGGACAATCTTGCCAACTTTTTCCAATTTTTGGCCAATTCTAGCTACCTAACCTCTAACCAACTAGTTTATCCACATGTGTGAGGTCACATGGGCCTATCCAGTCATTCCCAACATTCACACAGCAATTTCGAACCAGTTTGGGATGGTTTGGGATATTTTGGTCAACCTAGGGGGGTTTGAGCTTCTTCTAAGCTAGATCAGTGTGAACACTCCAGATGGATTCGAATTCTTCCAGATTTGTATATATGGATGTTCTTAACCTATTTTGAGGTTGGACAGTTAATAATATTTACATTATTCACCCATTTCATGTGTATTGTTCTTCATTCATTTACAGATTTATGCTATTCTTGCAAATGTTGTGCAATCTTTCAGTAGTGAGGAATCCACAATAGCTAGGTTCTGCTGTGATTGAAATTTTACAAAATGTTGTACAGTGCCATAGGCTACTTGCCCATGTATATTAGTAGTATACTGTTCATCAATGCAACTATTCTAATATGCATAATACACAACCTAATTCTAGGAACATCAGTATATACATTATTGAACAGTATTATTTAAACAATAAAATATGCAAGTAATGACAATTCAAATACTTATCTTTGTTTGTTTGTTGGGTGGACTCCCTCTCAGTCTTTGCTTCTTTTCTTTAACTCCATTTTGATGTGGATTGTGAGAAGTGGTCAACTCCCTCTGAATATCCGCATCCTTGCAGAAACTACTGGAGTGTGCTCCCTCTTGATCTTTGCTTCCTGGATTACCCGTTCATTCTCGATCTCTATGCATGCTTGTTAGTATCATCATTGTGTTATCCTCTAGGTCTCATACATAATAAAAAATTCATCAATATAATCTTAATATTATCAAAACACAATAATCTAAAGCATGTATAGTCAGGATCATTTCAAACACAGATAATAAACATTAGTATTCAAGGTTTCAGGGAAGTCTTCTTTTACTCATGCATATTCTTATTTGATCATAGGACTCTTCTGGTTAGTTAAATCATTAATCAAGATAAGAGATATAATATGCATAAAACCTCTAATTACTCAAACCTATACCTTCATGATTCTTCTGGTTAGTCATATCATCAATTATGGTAAGAAACATAATATGCATACAACCATGACTATTCAAACCTATGACTTCATGAATAATCATTATCAACAACACAACAGTATAAGATCCTAACACAAGGTAGGATTCTAGCTTGATATAGGAAAAACATACCTAGATTAGCATGCTAGCTAGTTATGTCTAACATACCTGCATAATGTCTTCTAGTTTTCTTCAATGACTTTTGCTAGTAACCTGCATGTCTCATAAGTTATCCATTGTAGAACCAAGTTATACATACCTCGTAAGTAGATTTTATAAGTGATCCATGATAATGGATGAATCTTTGTCTTCATGTCATCATGATCATATGTTCTTGAACTAGAACATGACTTTGTCTTTCTTGGTGTACTTTTCATGTTAGCGAACAACATAAACCTCATACAACATCACAATGCATTAGTACAATCATAAGTGTCAAAACCTTAATCAATGAATATCTTCTATTAAGGTAATACGACAAGTCTAGTAATTAATCAAGATTGTACTGTAATGATATGAAGATAAACATATCATAAACTTAACTATGAACAGAATTTGAAACATACCTGTCAAGATTGCTTTCAATCTTCTTATGCAAGGACTTAGCCTCATCCCCCTCTAAAACAGGAACTTCTTCACTTATGCAGGTGACCAATCCATCTTCTTCTAGGATTAACCCAATCCACTTGATTTGCAAGAACTTGATCTAGAGCTGGATTAGGGTTTGTGAGAGAAACCCCAAAAATTCAAAATTTGAATTTCAAACTTCCGAAATGATAGAAATATATGCCTTGATGAGCTGATCAAGCTGGTATATTCAGAATTTGAAAATTGCAAAGTTTCACCCCTCAAAATTTCCTTTTAGATTTCCGGATTCACTCGGAGGACCTTGAATTAGGGTTTGAGTTTCGCAGAGCTTCACCCAACCAAAAGATTTGATTCAAAGCTCTAAGCTTTGATTTTTCTGGGGAGCTTCCGGCCATGGTCACAGATTTCCAAAATTCAAATTTTTGCAGAAGCCCTAATTTTCCATCTTTCCGATCAAAGTCCCGAACTGGGGTTTGATCAAGCCCGGCCTTCTGCCCAACCAAAAAATATTATCTTGGTCTCTAAATTTTGATTTTTATGAGTAGCATCTAGCTGTGGTCTCCGATTACAAAAATTCCAACTTTCTCCAAATCCCTAAATTCCGGAACCCATGGATGGAGGTGCTAAAAAATAATTATGTTTCGACAGAAATATGTACCTGATTCTTTCTAGTGCAACTCCGAAATTTTCAATCCACAGGTTCTGAAAACCTTTCCTGAGATATCTCGGCCTGTTATCTTTCCATCCCGATAGGTCTGACCTCAATTGGATTCTCTGAGAGAGAGATATGCCAAGTGTCGCAACGTGTCCTGTTTATGGGATAATACAGGAGAGCAAACTTGTACGGTGTGACATGTGTCACTGGTTCAACTTTGGCCTCTGAAAACTTTTCCTGAGATAGTACAGTCGGTGTACTACCTGTCACGTTTCATGAAATTTCATTTGGAGCTTCCTAGCCTAGGTTATGACCTTTTTTCCAAGGTCACCTGATTTTGACTCAGATATGGAAGAGGCAGAAACCCTATATTGTATAGATCATAAGTCACAAAGTACAACGAATTAGAGGTTTTCCATCGGACACAGGGTACATGGGGATCTTATCTTCGACCTATAAAAGTTTTAGATCCGAAAACTTCGCCAAAATGGATTTATAGGGAAAGTTCTACGATGACTGGTTTTTGCTATATCAAGCCCTAGCATCGTAAGTGCAACAAGTGTCATACATGCCATATCATGCCTTCTTTCAGGCTAGCTCTGATACCATGTTAAATTTTCAGAATTTACTTCAATCTTATCTAGGATCTTAACTAAGAGAACAACATGTACAATAAATCTACAGTATATCAATCATGGAGACAATAATGAAAGCACACAAGAGACACAGAGTTTACTTGGGGAAAACCATAAAAGTGAAAAACCCCAATAACTTCCTCAGAGATAGATAGAGAAATGATACAACCAGAATACAAGAGATAGTCTTCTCCTAGTAGCAGATCCTCCTCCTCCACAAGTGTGCCACTCTCCTAAGTGTGAGTGAGAGAATAGAATGTGTAAAATGAGAGAGACACACTCTCTATTTATACACTAACTTGACTTGACCTTTACTCAACTAGGTCGGCCTCAACTTAACCACTTAACATAATGCTGACTGGGCCGACCCCCACTGGGGTGGTCTAATAACCCTTTGACCCACATGGCCGACCCCCAATAGGGTGGTCTAATAACCCTTTGACCCACATGACTTATACAAGGCCGACCCCAACAAGGTGGTCTAGTAACCCATCAAGTATAAGTTACGACACTTACAATATAAATGACGACACTTCCGTATAGAGGAATAATAACATCTCTATAGGAATACAATATACATATATGTGAAATACATTCTGAAGTTACATATACATCAACAAAAATCAACAAGGAAAGTTAGATGCACAGAAACATGCCAATGTTTGTAATCATTGAGTTGATTGTGTTGATATACATGAAGTTCAATATATAATCTAAACAATGAATGAGAAATTGATACCTAAAATCGAATTCATAGTATCTGAAGGATCATACAAGATAATAAAATATTGTGTAATCCCTAGCCAAACTAAGTCAAGCAGAGCTGAACAAAGTCAAGGACGACCGAAATAAATCAAACCAACTAGAAGTAAGTTAAATTTTAGTCTTTCCAGCTTTCCTAGATTCACAATTGGCCTAGGTCCATGAACCACCCAACTTCATGTCCTATTGACCACTCTATGGCCCCACACATAACTTCGTGTCCCACTCACCACTTTGCAGCTCACCTAAATTAATGTCCCACCGGCTGCTCCTAGATTTGTGTCCCATCAACTGCTCCATGACCCCTCACTTAACTTTGTGGCTCATTGATTTATATACAACCCCCCACCTAGCTTTGTACGATGACTTATTCAACTGAATTTGCACCCAATGTGCTCAAGATCCAGCTGGGGTAAGTCAAACAGAGATGGAAAATTCAAACTAAGAGGAAAAACTCAAAATGAGTTCAAATTAGTCAAACCAAACTGGAAAAAGTAAAAAAGAGTTAAAATGAATCAAAGTTAGATGAACGAGGTCAAATCGAGACAGAGAAAATCAAACTAAGACGAAATGAGTCAAACCCACCTATTGTAAGTCAAATCGAGATAAAATATTTGAAACCAAGATGAAATCATTTAAAGTAAGAGGAAAAAAACAAACCGAGGTAGAAAGAATCAAACTAAGACAGAATTGATCGAATCGAGCAAGAGTAAGTCAAATCGAGGTGGAAAAAGTCAAACCACGCCAAACTTAGTCAAATCAAATCAAAATTAGTCAAACTGAGCTGAAGGAAGTGGAACTCAAATGAAAAAATCCAAACCGGAATGGAAAAATTCTAACTAAGCTAGAGTAAGTCAAATCAAGATGAGAAAAAAGTCAAAATGATCCGAAAAAAAAATCAAACCAACTAGAGGTAAATCGAACAGAGACAGAAAAAGACAAACAAAGAGCAAAAAATCAAATTGAGCTTAAATCGATCAAATTGAGCTGAAAAAAGTCAAACAAAGATGGAATTGGTCAAACCAAGCCAGAGTAAGTCAAATCAAGATGAAAAAATACAAACAAAGCTTAAATAAGTCCAACCAAGGAAAAAAAGTCCAAATCGAGACCGAAAAAGTCAAACTCATGCAGATTTGGTCTAATCAAGTTGAATTAAGTCAAATCAAGATGAAAAATGTCAAATCGAGGGTAAATCAATCAAATCAATCTTAAAGAAGTCAATCTTAGAATAAAAAATCCAAACTGAGATGAAAAAATTCAAAATGAGCTGGAATCTGTTAAATAGAGACAGAGTGAGTCAAATCAAAACAGAAAAAAAGTCAATTTGAGACAAAGTAAGTGAAACCAATAAAAGTCGAGCTGAGAGAAAAATTCAAACTAAGTGAAATAATCCAAAACAAGCCATAGTAATTCAAACAAAGATGAAAAAGAAAAACCAAGACAAAAAAATTCAATCTAAGTTGAAATGAGTCAAACCGAGACGAAAAAGACAAATACAGATGGAGGATGTCAAATAGAGAAAAAACTCATATGGAGATGGAAAAAGTCAAAGTGAGATGGAATTAGGGAAATTGAGATGGAGTAAGTCAAATCAATACGAAAAAATTCAAATTTTGATGAAAAAGTCAAATTGAGTTGAAATCAGTTAAACTAAGATGAAGGAAGTATGACTAGGATGAAAAATAAAAACTGAGACATAAAAAGCCGAATCAAGTTGGAATCGATAAAAGTAAGCTAGAAAATGTCAAAATAATGTTAAGGAAGTGCAACTGAGACAAAAAATTCCAAACCAGGACGAAAAAGTTAAATTGAGCCAAAATCAGTCAAAGTGAGACAGAGTAAGTCAAATCGAGAAAGATAAAAATCAAACCTATACTAATTAATTCGAACCAAAAAAATTCAAACAGATATGGATAAATTAAAATAGAGATGAAATTAGTAAACTTAGAAAAATTGAGTTAATATCAGGTCAAACTTAGAAAGGAAAAGTTGAACCAAGTCATGGACAACCGAAATAAGTCAAACCAAGTGGAAGTAAGTTGAATTTCTTCTCTCTGGCCTACCCAGATTCAAGGTTATCCTAACTCCATGGCCCACATAGCTTCATGGCATACTGTTCACTTCATGTCCCACTGGTCGCTCCACAACCCACTTAGATTCATGGCCCAATTGTGCTCCACAACCCTCCAAGATTCCTATCCCACTAGCTACTCTGTGGCCCCTCATGTAGCTTCATGGATCACCAACTAATCCACTTCCCCCCACGTATATTTTTCCAATTCCTACATCCACCAAATGTGCACCCAATGTGTTGAAAACTAAGGCAGAGTAATTCAAATTGAGATGAAAAATAAAAATGAGAGAAAAATTCAAACTGGCCTGAAATCAGCCAGACCAAGACACAGAAAGTTAAAATGAATTGAAATTAGTCAAACCAAGATGAAGGAAGTAAAAATGAGACAGAAAAAGTCAAATCCACTAGAATTGATCAAACCCAACTATGGTAAGTCAAATTGAGATCAAAAAATGCAAAACCAAGAAGAAAAAACTCAAACATAGACGAAATCAATCAAACGAAGATGAAAAAGAACAAACTAAGGTGGAAAGAGTCAAACTGAGTCTTTTTTCATCTTGAGTTATTGATTTTGGCTTAATTTGACTTTCTCAAGTTTAGTTTTACTTTTTTTAAGTTCGACTTACTCCGTCATCTTAGTTTGAACATTTTTTCATCTTGATTTGACTTACTTCGACTTGATTTGACTGATTCTAACTCAGTTTAACTTTTTATGTCTCAATTTGGATTTTTTGGTCTCGGTTGGACTTCCTTCAGATCAGTTTCACTTTTTTTTTGCTTGATTTGAATTTTTTCATCTCAGTTTGGCTTTTCTTGTCTCGCTCGAAATTCTTCCATCTCGGTTCAACTAATTTAGGCTCATTTTGACTTTTTTCACCTGATTTTACAATTTCCATACCTATTTGACTTTATTCATCTTGATTTGATTTTTTCATCTCAATTTGACTTATTTAAGCTCAGTATCATTTTCTTCCTTAGTTTTTCTGTTTTTGTCTCTATTTGACTTACTTCGGCTCAAATTGGCTTATTTCACTTAGTTTTACTTTTTTCAACTGAACTCGATATTTTTCGGTTTGACTTACTTTGCTCAATGTGACTTAATCTAGCTATATTTGACTGATTTTGGCTCTGTTTTGCTTCTTTTATGTTCGGTTTGTATTTTTTCATTTGATTTTGACTTTCTTCGGGTTGGTTTGACTGATTTGCACTCGATTTCACTTTTTTCATCTTAATTTGACTTACTCCAGCTGAGTTTGACCAAGTTCACCTCGGTTTGACATTTTCCATCTTGGTTTGGATTTCTTCATCATGGTTTAACTAATTTCGGCTCGATTTGAATTTTTTGTCTCTTTTGACTTACTCCATCTTAGTTTGAACAATTACAACTAGGTTTGAATTTTTTTGTATCAGTTTAACTAATTTTAAATCAATTTGAATTTTGCCTCTTAGTTTGCCTTTTTTGTCTTTGTTTAAGTTACCCCAATTAGGTTTGACTCTATATTAGTTTGACTTTTCTCCCATCACGATTTGACTTACTCTAGCTTGATTTGATTGATTCCGGCACGGTTAGCTTTTTTCCATCTTCATTCGGATTTTTTCATTAGATTTTGACTTTGACTTGGTATTAACACTTACAGCTCAATTTTACTTTTTCCATCTCTTTTTGGCATTTTTCATCCCTGTCTAACTTCCAACGTCTTGGTTTGACCTTTTTGTATCGATTTGATTTCCTATGGTTAGGCTTGATCAATTCCAACTCAATTTATCTTTTTCCATCTCGGTTTGACTTTTTTAGTCTCTATTTGACTTCCTTCATCCACGTTTGACATATTCCATCTCAGTTTGATTGATTTTAGCCTGGTTTGACTTTTTTCATCTCGATTTGTCTTTTCCATCTCATTTTGTCTTTTTCATCTTTGTTTGATCGATTCTTGCTTTATTTGACTTTTTTTGTCTCAATTTGGTTTTTTCATTTGATTTTGACATCCTTTAGCTCAATTTGACTTAATTCGGCTTGGTTTGACTTTTATCACCTCAGTTTGACTTTTACATCTCGATTTGACATACTACACCTCAGTTTGACCAATTCCGACTCAATTTGATTTTTTCAGCTGAATTTGATTGATTTCATCTTGGTTTGACTTTTTTCCTTCCCTTTGGATATGAAACCCACACATGAACTAAGAACATCCCCCAAAAGTGAATAGGTTGGCTCATACTTTCTTATTTCTTATTTCCGAATTATCTTTTCGTCTTTTGGAGAGGAGGTCTCCCAGTTTGCAACATATGTTCATTGATGCAATGGAGGTTGAAGGAAATCTTAGAATGTCCAGAAAAATCTCCGAGCAAGGAAATGAGGATGAACTAAGACAGAGATTGGATATTGAGGGGAGATGTGGGCATGAAGGATCTATGTTGTTTTCTCATGATGGGCAGGGAGGTGGTCAGCCCAGCATATATGAGAAGATAATGGTGTTATTTTGTCTTGTCGAGATTTCCCTCAGTAGATGAAGAATTCTGTGATGCAAGGTTTTGCAGATATGTCTTGTCCACCCATATATGATGAATACAGAGATGAGGATGTCATAAAAATTTTAGAAGTGGAGGAGAGGAATGAACCACCATGCAGTCAGTTCCACTATGTAGAGGAGTCATCCAAGGAAGAGGGATCATTTGTAGCTCCTAATTTCACCATTGAAAGCCAGGGAAGTATTAATCCTGAAGGTGGTGAAGCCCTACTTCCCGAAACTGAATCATTTTCCAGAATAAAGAAAATTCTTAAAACCATGAGTGAAAAGAACCTTGAGACTCTTCCTGGAGAACCTGGCCCTCATCTAACGAAGGAAGAAAGAGCTAATGATCAGGGGGTTCCTAGAGATCCCCAGCAGGCATAATTTTCTTTTTGGACTGAAGCTAAAGGATATTATGTGATCCTTAAAGAAGTTCTTGGGCTTGGCACATACCTTCAGCAAGCTGACCAGATAATTGAGATGCTAGAGGAAGACCAGGAGGGTCAACATAATGTTTATACAGGTTTTTCAAACCTTGAATCCTGCTCTCGAGGGGAGGGTCCCTTACTTGATCCTTTCGGAAATCAGGGTGAGATTTCTTTTGAAGCACCAGAGCAGAATCAAGTTTTTAATCCTAGAATTTTAAGAAGCCAAGGGGGTGAAGCAGGCTCCTTTCAGTTCCTTGGGAAGAAAATTGGCCCGAATGCAAGCAGAGCTGCACTCTGATGGAGGGCCAGAGGAGTGATAGAGGAAGCAAGTTTGCTTGGTCAAGGGAATAGCAGATAAATTTGGAGAGCATCATACTTCATGCGACCCCATAAGTGACTATATGAAGAGGTTCTTTAGTGGGAGTAAGAGGTTTTTTTTTTACCAAGGATATTACTCCTGCCATCGATACCTTTTTCCATTGCATTCTTATGGTCCAAGTTTAGTCAGGCATGGTGAAAGAGTCTACCTAGGGTATCAGTTGGTGGACTGGCTGCACTGGCATTTTCATATCACATGATATGGAAGCCATTTGAATGACGTAGGGTAGGGAGGCTTGAACATAAATAAGCTTGACGTGGTGAGCAAATTTTCAGAAGTTTTCAATTATACTAATGGGTTTTAGCCTTCAGTTTCTTTTTCCAGTTTTTGATAAAGGTTACAAGACAAAAATTTTGCGATGGCCATGGCCCAATGGATCATGAACTGGTTTGCGAGGGTTCTTTGGTACCTCGCAGGGAGGATAGCATCCCCAACAGGAGCCAGTTGCTAGCACTAGAATTGTGCTAAGTATTTCAAAATATTTTTTGTGAAGGGAGGAGTTGCAGGGTCATGGAAAACCCCAAAGGAAACCCAACCCTTAGTATGCATCCCCTAGTGGAAAAAAATCAAAGCCCTGTACAATATGCCTGGTCCGAAGTAAGAGAATCTAACAAGATCCAAGGCTTAATAGTGAGCAGGAAGGTTAAGAATAGAGAAATGCGCCCGCAGTGTTGGTTGAAACCCATGGACGGCCAAGATTAGAGTGATGGAGATCGACGATTATAGGCCTCCATCACAAAATAACTTGAAGGTTGTATAACTGTGGATGAGGAGTTAACAGGCGGGCAAGTTAAAATTTGATTGATGGCGGAGGATGCGAATCGACGGTTGATAATTTGTTCACATAATTAACATGAGCAGAGAAATATAATTCGCAAATATGTGAACTTTTGGTAGAGGGACGCAAGTTTGGACGAGCTGGGTGCAACGAGGCTCAGATCTACAGCCAAAATTTAGTTCACAGATTCTACTTGTGCTGGAAATCAACCAACCCAAAATTTGCGAACATTGTAAAGGTGCACCGTTTGATGGACCAAATGCATTCAAGGTTGAAGATCTACAATGCTGGTTTGCATTAGGCAATAGAAGATGGAAATCATATCTCTAAGTTCGAATGATTGCCAATTGATCCAAAGCCACCTCAACGACGTCAAAATAGTTTCCTCCCTGTCTTGAAGGTGTGGCTAATCATGATTCACATCAGCTCAAGTCGCAGGCATCATTGCTACTCGATTGGGGGATTCTGTCAGGCCATCATCGCCAGGAATTAATCACGAGTGGCTACCATCATTGGCATGACCTTTATAAGCATGGTCTCTGTGTCCCATGTTTAGGATCGTTGCATGCGAAAGGTGGCAAGATTGGCCACTCAGGCACTTTTTAGTTAAAGTCTGTTTATGTAGAGAGATCAGGGAGCCGAAGTAGTTGTTGTAACAGAGCAAGTATGGTCTGAGGTGGAGGAGGAGCATGTTCCCTCGTCTCAGCTACTATTCCACCACGTGGAAGAGAGTTCATCCAACAAGCCTAAGGAGCACAAAGGATGATAGAGGTGCAGGCACGTTCGACGTTGATCGAAGAAGAAAGGGACCAAAGAAGAGAAGTGGGATGCCCTTCATGACGCGAAGATTATCAAAGATTACATCGTCCCCACTGAAGAGATGACACTTCCTCATTTAGATAGAAAAAGCATCGGGGGAAGATTCCCTGAGGGTAGAAGACTTTTTTGAGCCTCAAGGCTAATTGAATCCTCAAGAATAAGGTGGTGACCTATTCACGCCATTTATTTTGCCCCACCTGACAAGTTTGTCTTTAGATAAATGTATAGGTATCTCTTTCCTCAAGTTTTGAGGCCAGTTTCGGTCTGTCGGTCGTTTGAGACTATTGTGGTCTACACCCTGTAAGGGACACCTGTAGAAACAATCATGGTTTGTCTATTAATAGTCCTTTTCATCTTATGATTTGCTGTCAAAATTGGTGAACCGGGCCCTATAGGTGGCAGCATATTTTGTAATTGTTTTTTATGAACAATTCGAGGCTAAGAGCCTATAAATATCTATGTAATAGCAGTAGAAAGGGTTGTAAAATCAATGGATGAGGCCTTGGGGAAACTAGGATCTGTTTTGAAGCATTCTCCTTAATAGAATTGCAGTGCTTGAAGCTAGTTCGGACAGAGATTCATTTGTTATCTAGTTTACAGTCGGTATTTCCTCGCTCTCAAGTGGATGTGTTTCATGTTGTTTACTTCCATTATGTTGTTCTCTTTCATGTCTGAAACTAGTGTATGGTAATGCAAAATTCTTTTTATAAGCTATGTTTACTGTTTCAGATATCCACCAACTTTTCCACTAAAGTTAGCATAGGATTCATCCTTGTTAGATGCCCATGTTGATGGATTGTTCATTTCTTCTTCCCTTATCACCAGACAAAGCATTTTGACTGTAAATGGGTGGCTATCTTGCCTCTGTTCTTATATTTCATGCAGCACCACCGTTAATTTGTTTATGTGTTATATTTGACTCCATTTCCCAATGCTTCTCTTAGGATTATCTTACCAAACTTTAAAACCAATTTGTCCTAGCATAAATTTGACCTTCTGAGTATGCTTTGAATGAATATCTTTAATAAGAAGTTTGTGTGTTTATCTGTGATTATTTTCAGTCTTTTATGATTTTTATGAGAGAGCCCTCTCTGATTGTGTTGGGTTAGTAATACAATCTTAATTGGTTTGTGGTTACCCCATTTGGCCTCTTTGCAACCTAGAGGTATGATTTGGGTGTTAACATATTGGCGTTGTTGTCGAACATGCTCCAAATGTTCTGACTTGGTCCGACTGAAAATCAGAATGTCGTCTAAATATACTATGACAAACTTTCCCAAGAATGGTTTCAGTACCTCATTCATCAATCTCATGAATGTACTGGGTGCATTAGTCAATCTGAATGCCATAACTAACCACTCATATAACCCTTCTCTTGTCTTGAATGTTGTCTTCCATTCATCTCCTTCTCTGACCCTAATTTGGTGATATCCACTCTTCAGGTATAATTTCGTGAAGTATGTTGCTCCACTCAAGAAATCCATCAAGTCATCCATCCTTGGCAACGGAAATAGATACTTGATCATGATCCTGTTGATGGCTCTGGAATCAGTACACATTCTCCATTCCCCGCCCCTCTTGGGTGTCAATACTACTGGTACTACACATGGGCTCAAGCTTTCTCGGGTCAATCCCCTGTCCAACAACTCTTGGACTTGTTGGTTGAGCTCCTATCCCTCTGCTGGGCTCATCCGATATGGTGCTTTGTTTGGCAGACTTGACCCTGGAATCAAGTCGATCTGATGGGATATACTCCTTGTCGGCGGCAATCTCGTCGATTTCTCCTCAGCCATTATGACCTAAAACTATTCGAGTAACTCCTCGACTTCGACCGGAATGCTCTCTCGATTGGTCATTCCATGGACATATGGTCCCTTTGGAATGATTGCAAAACATCCCGACTGTTTTTCCTCCTCCGCGAGGAATTCCTTGGCGGTGCTCATCAACACTTGCTTTTCCCAAAGATTGCTTTCGCCGTCGTTACCGTGGGCTGGCTCTCCTCGCCTTGGCTTAAGAGTCGATTTCACGCCATTCTTCCACACTGTGACTGTGTTAGCTCGAACATCATAGATCATCTTATGATCATATTGCCATGGCCTCCCTAACAACAGATGGCATGCATCCATGGGAACTACATCACACAGCATGCTGTCCTCCAATCCTTCAACTCTAAAGTTGATCAGGCACTGTCTGGTCACCTTGACATGATGTCCTTTCTGCAACCATGAGATCTTTTAAGGGTGTGGGTGTTCACGACACTTCAACCCGATCTTGTCGATGACTTCTGTCGACACAAGATTCTCTGTACTCCCACCATCAACTATGGTCTTGCAACGCCATTCTCCGATCCGTACCTTCGTTCAAAAGATCGCCTTCTGTTGTGCTGGTTCCACTGGATCACGTTGATCTTCCTGGATCACGTTGATCTTCCTGGATCAAAGCTCTCTGAACCGTCAGATTTCGGTTCTTCTTTTTCTCACCTCCACTGCTATCTGATGTGGATTCTTCCCTCTCGTCGACTTGATCCTCGTTTCGAAGTCTGGGTTTCGATTCTTGTGTAGCATGTAGGTTTTTTGGACATTCATATGCCTTGTGTCCCATTCCTAGACATTTGTAACAGATTATAGCTGGTCTGTTAGCTCCTTTCTTGTCGGATGGACCATTTCGACTATACGTGCCTCGACCGTGGTTCTCACGATCATCGCATCGGTTCTCTTGTGCTCTTTCCTTCGTCGATGCCCCTTCTGTGCATCGAGTATATTCGACACCTTCTTTCTTGTAGCCACTGCCTTGACCTTTCATGGAGACAGTCTTTCCACCCCGACTAGTCATCCTACCTTTGGTCGCTGCAGATTTTCTTGACAGTTTCTCTTCTGCCTTCAGAGCGAACTGATAGGATTCCCCAACTGTTCTGAATCTCGACATGCTGAGTTCATCATGAATAGCATATTTCAAGCCATTTACATATCTAGCGATAGCTTCTTCTCCTTCATCAGTTTGTCCTGACCGAATCGAAAATCGATAGAACTCCTCCATGTACTCTTTCACGGTCATCTCTTTTTGTCGAAAGTTTTGTAGCTTCCGGAACAACGAAACCACATAGTCATTCGGCAAGAACTTCCCCTTCAGGTTGGAAACCATCCTGTCCCAAGATTTGATTTTCTCCTTGCCTTTCTTGAGTCTATCAGCCTCTACATTGTCCCACCACAATGAGGCATGACCCTTCAACCTTAGACATGCAGTCTTAACTCGTTTAGGATCCTCGATCTGCTCTACATCGAAATATTTCTCCATCTCTCTGAACCAGTCGATCAAGTCTTCTGGGTCCAGGTTTCCCGAGTATGTACGCACATCTATCTTCGCTCGACCTCTCATTTTTGTCAGAAGCTTGATGATTTTCTCCTCTGGTTCTTTCACTACGGCTTCCCGAGCTTCCACTTCCTCGACTTCCTCATCGATGTGGTCTAGTGCTTCAGGAATGCAACCACGCCTCTGGTTTTCTTTGATCGCTGCGACTTCATTTGTCAAAGTCTGCATCATTCAGATGCATTCGTCAAACATCTCATGATCCACTATGACGGTTGCTGCACCACGCGCTCTCCATCCTTGGACATTAATGCCTCTATGAGCCATTTTCGACTTCTGCTAAAAATTCTGATGCTTTCTGGTTCTGATACCAACTGACACAAGTCAGGTTGGTTTGGTCTTCTCTTCTCCAACTAGACTCGCCTCCGGGCTCTGAAACCAACTGACATAAGTCAAGTTGGTATGGTCTTCTCTTCTTCAACCAGACTCGCCTCTGGGCTCTGATACCAACTGACGCAAGTCACCTTACGGAAATAAGGTTCTTGCTTAACAACACACATGACACAGACCACAATGCTCACACAAACAAGGGGTAGAACAAGATGCCTGGATTGGCTTATATTACTTCTCTGAAATCGGTTACAATATAAATTAATTGTAAGCAAATAACTAACTACAGTCGGCCTCAGCCATTACAACATCGAAGTAACTGTGGTGTGTTCTCCCTGTGTGTCAACCCCACCCTCTCTTGGTTCACCACAAAACTTTGAGCTATGGTTCGATCTCAGCACTCTCCACTTGGCCAGTGTGACTCTTCACAACTCTCTCGGCTCTACGCTTTGCTCTCTCTGCCCTCCTCTTTCTTGTCTCTCTAGACTGAAGACCTCTTCTTCCTCTTCTACTCTGCGGGTGATGTTTCCAAGATTATTACAATCCCAAGACACGCGTTCCCTCCACTCGCCGATCCTGTCCAAATACTGTGAATCTGCACTGTCAGCTTCTATCCATGCTGCACAGCCTCTGTCCATGACGTCCTCTGTCATGTCCTTCACCAACTCGCAATAACTGTAATAACTTCCTCAGCAACCCCGAACGGCTACTGGTATAGTCCCTTGACTTTTCTATCCTTCCGACCTTGCTACAGCAGTCAGCCACATCTCGATTGTCCTGTCGGTTCACTCCTTCCCATTACACTCGACTTCACCAAACCCTGTTGTGTCGTATTTCAACCACTTGTCGAATACTCGACCTCTCACATTGCTCGTCATCTGTCGACCATTCCCTGTCAATCCTCGACCTCCCGCGACATCTGCTATTCCTTCAGTTGGCCACACCCCAACTACTTATGTTCGACTTGTTGACTTCGACAAGTCAACCTGCTCCCCACACCAGTGGTCATCGACAGTCCCACTGGTCAACTCCCTTCGGTCGATCAACTTCGACTGATCTGCCTAGGCCCTCATGCTCCTGCATCATATATATTGAACCTTTTTTTGATAAATAAATTGTGGGCTATGTTTTAACAATTAAAAAAAGAGTTTAATATAAAAAATTCACCCAATAAATTTTAAAACCCCCTAAAATTCACTCATGGGATAAAATTCACCCCTAAAATCATCTATGTAGCAAATAATAAGGGTGATGATACTCGTGTCAATGTTGTTTGATAACAATAATGATGCTGGTGATTTTTATCACCATTGGCACCAATGACTTCATTGCAGATTATTTTATGGACCCAATTAATCCATCGTACTTTATAGTTTCCCAATTCAAAGATTTTCTATAGCACATGTTGTCTGCATATATTGAGGTTTGAATATCTCACTCAAATCTCTATAATTGAAATAATTGCAACAAAAAAATATTTAATATATTTTTCTTGACATTAGTTTTGCAAAAGTTGTACAGTTTGGATGTGCATAGACTTGGAAAAATAAACCTACCTCCTTTAGGCCATCCACCCTTTGTAAAGATATAGAAAATCAAAGTAGGTGGATAGTGCACAAAGGAAGTGAACGAGATCACACTTGAATTTAATGCAAAAATCATATCAACTATTAATGGACTGAAACCTAAGTTTCCTCGATTCAAAAAATTTTCTCTCACATATTATGACATTGATTTCTATGCTATTTAAGATACAATTGAATATGGTATTGTAACGCCCCATATTTTGATTAGGGATATTTATCAGTTAGACACACCATACTTTATTTTCTTATATATTCTGTCGAATTCAGCTCGACTGAGTAAACTATATTACGATATGACGGACCTCATTATATGATGTTACTTTGTTTTATGATTTCACTATGATTATGATGTTACTATGTCATGCGGTTACGATGTCATGATTATCATATGATTTCTTTATTTTACGATTACAATATATGTTTATATGTTTTCATTAATAAGATGTGAAATATATGATTCGGTACGTGGATACCATCTTCTTATATGAATTATTGAAGTGTTATATGTCATATGCATCTATGATGAACTAAAAAGGTTACATGAAATAAAATGATTTTTGATAACATGGATCAATTGGCGATCAATGGGAAATGCTTTCTATAAATTTGTATTTTGCGAAATACTAACCTACAAGACACAAGGGCTATGGGATAGCTAGTTACTTGATTTGATATATGGGACCAAAAAAAAAACTTGTTCGTACAGTAAACCTTAACAGCCAAAAATGATGATACGATAACACAAATTGATAATCTCGATAGCAGCAAAGTATGAGTCGATAAGGGCGCAGGCCCGGTATGTTGAGAGGGATGGATGTGTTTCCCACCCTACGTTTCCATGAGACCCGAGGTCGTGGGAGGGCCGTGCTGAGACACGCTCCCCATGTTGTTGTGATGACGATGGTCGGATGCCTGCTAGGGGAGGATAGGTCCGTTGTTCAGCCGACGCTATCGCTCTCACGTTCTATGTGGTCAAGTCGGTGAGTCTGACATCCACTTTTGTACTAGCAGAGGAAGGATAGGGAGGATGCAGGACGTAGGTTACGATGGGAGGATGTGTTAGTTAGTACTGTTGAGGGTTGGGTATTCCTTGATTCCGAGTTAGTGGTAGTAGGTACCCTTCCTTGTACATGATTGATTAAACTAATGTAAACATAAAGATAATGATGTGAAATCGTAAAGAATTAACGGTTAAATAACTGAGGATGTTAAAGTAATTGTACTATATATATTCTGCTTGTTCTTCTACATGGGGGTAAATACTACTATTAGTTAGCAGGTATGCATAGGCGGGATGGGGTTTGTCTATAGTACATTTCTGATCTGTGCATACGTTGGCAATGCATGCACACTTTGGACATGTACACTAGTATCGATATACAAACACTTAACATATTGAATACATGTATAAGTTGTCATAAGTAATTATGTTAATCATGCATTGATCGAATTCAGATAATGAATATAAAGTTATTTAAGATGTGTAAAACAAGTCAATTAAGCTATGTATTACTTGTTGGTAAACATTGTGATAAACAATTGAGACAAGTGTCGTGAGTTAACATTGTCATCTGAGAATTGTTGTAAATAAGGTAATGGTATTGTCTAATTAATTAGTAAGAGTGTTTAAGCCCTTAAGGTGCTTTGTTTAGAAGAAGGAGGATACTATGTTGATGTTAGGGTACTCATGTGATAAACAAATGATTTAAAAAAATATTTTTATTAATTCACTGTTTATTATTACTTTGTGGTGATTTAATTAATATTATTACTTAATTAATGTTATTCTAATAATATTACTATCCATGTCATAACAATTGCAATATAGGTAAAATTTAAATATTGATTAATAAATTATTAGAGTGTGATTATTTCCATTACTAAGTTAGACATAATAGGATAACAATTCTTGAATGGATGTGATGTGATGGAAAATGGTTTAATACTATTTATTTATTCAATACAAATCTTAGAATTAAAATTTCAAGATAAGTTATCTTGACGGATGAGGTAAACCATTTACACTAATAACACTAAATACAAAGGTGGTGAATAGACTAGTAATTAATAAACTTTGTCTCGAATAGATAACCTTTGGGTAATGATTCCCACTGTAATAAATACTTACAACCAACACTCAAAATCCAATAAATTTACTGTGAGTATAATTGATTATTAGGTACATCGAGTGTGAAAATATATTTTTATAATGTAACGTGTATGAATGAACTAAGGGAGGGGAGTAAATGTCTGAGGGGCTCGAGAGAGGGAGTTTGGGGCGGTGGAGTAAGCCCAAAGTTTTCTCGAGGAAGGAAAGGTATATAGGGGAGAGTGAAGGGAGGAGAAGGGGTTGGATTTTGGGGGAAGAAATTATATTGGGAGAAAGTTGAAGGTAATGAGGGGATAGCTCTAAGTGGAGAGAAAGGTTTGAGAATAGAGAAAGGTTTTGAGAACCTAGTAAATACTGCTCTTGGGATTATCAGTTTGTGAGCTCGGGGGCTTGGAAATCCTTCGATTTCCAAGGGCCAGCAAGATAAAAGCTGGTCGGTAGGGTGGACACATTGTCTTGGCTGACTAAGAGAATATAAACATAACCTGCTACAACCTACGGTCTACTAGCATCAGCATTAGGTAATTTCCTTGTTATTTATTTTATTAGATTATTATGCTGAAACGTACTCTGAAACATACATATACCTTGCTATTTACTGATTTATTACTGTGAAACATATTCTTATGCTGAAAACAAATGGTTGAAGGAAAATATTGATATGTTACTTTATTTTTAAATACGAATGTATGATTGTTAAAGACAAAACTGTATACTAAATTTCATTTAGAAGCATAGAAATTTTATTAGAAATTTACCCACATTTACCTGAATAAGTTTAATACATAGAAAAGTAACATAGAAGATGACTTTGGGCTCTGTCGAAAAACGGAGCGCTACAGGTATGGTGAAGTTATTTGTTTTAATCTTAAATTATTTTAATTTTGTATTTATAACTATATGTTAGTTTGTTTTATTATAGTTTTAATTATATAATAATTAATGAGTCCTAAAACTATAAATATTGTATAATAATAATATAAATTCTATCATTGATTTGAGGGTGTTAATTTAGTAGGATTTGAAGCTATGGGAATAGATTGTTGTGGCACTATTGTTAATATAGCAAGATTTGAAGTTACTTGTTTTGGTTGTGCTTGACTTAGTTTGACCCATTTATCTTTAAAATCAAAATATTATCTTTAAAAAATAAATATATTTAATTTTAAATATTATATTAATAAATTTCACTAACTTTTAAATAGAGATTCATTTTTTATCATCTTTGTAATTATGTTATATATTACAATTTATATGTACAGAATATGAAATTAGTAGTTTTTTTTAATTACAATAAGTTTTTAAATTATAATATATAATATACAATTTTAATTAGAACAATTTTTTTTAATTTGTTGGATATGTAGGAGGATATTAATTTGGTAGTTTTAAAGTGTACACATATTTTCTTCAATTTAGTTGATGATAAAGATGATAGTTATTAATGTTTAGTGAAATCAACTTTTATTTATATGACTATAAAAATAGATATTTAATGTGGGTGTACATGTTACATTTTGAGAGAAAGGGATTTTTATGTTGAAATCTCTTAATGTCACAAAGATGGCAAATTATTTTGTCCTATGATTTTATTAGGAATTGTAAAACACTTGTTTCACTATAGAACTCAGGAGAGTTTGTTCTTATTTTTTCAATATTGATTTTCTTCTTTACGTTTATTCCTTGATTTAATTTGCATTTTTTATTTTTGGCTTCTTATAATTTTGAGAGGTGCATTTTGATAAATATGTGTGTTACCTTTGGAGGACATTAATTGATTATGAGTGTAGAAAATCTATATATGATGTGAATAAGTGACTATGAATTAGTTGAATTAAATTTATTATTGGAGCTTAAACATGTCTCATCTCAATTTGTAATGCACAACAAACATATTCTATTTCACATGTGAAATTTGAGTTGGAGAAATATAATTTTATTATAAATAGTATAGTTTCTTGGCAACACTTTAGGATACACTTCTCAACAAGAGTTAGAGAGTGAACAACTTTGATTTCATGTTCAATGGTCCACCTAATGTATATTGCATTTTGAAGACATGAGCAAATTTTAGGAAAAAAATATCACATGTACCACCAGATGGGGGATGGTTTTGGTTTGTGTTGTTAAAGTATAACCACCGAATGGGGGATGGCCCTGAATGGCGCCATTAAACTACCCCCACGCGATATGAAATTTTATACTTGATAACCAATTCCTTACACCTTTTTGGTTTAATTTTGATTTTATAATCTAAATTCTATGAAATTATTTTATGCATCCCTAGCTCTAGAGGAATAGTCATGTTCTGGAAGATCTTCACATTCCAAATCCACCAAATCCAATAGACAAAAATATTTGGTAAAACTCCATACTCGTTTACTACATCTGATAGCCATTCCTTAACGCATCCTTAAACAAAATCTTCCTCCCATTACAATTTAGATGGATTGTTTATCACCTTCTAAACTTCTTTAGTGAATACACATTCCAAAAACAAGTGGTTCATCATTTCATGCTCCTAAGAACAAATATTTCACTAGCTGGGGCAACACCATCCTCGTTTGATCTCATTATCCCATTTTAAAAGCTTTTTTTACTAAATATAGACATAATGTTATATTCCCCTTCAATGTGCAAGGTATTTTCCACATAGTACACCACCATAAGCTTTTCTCCCCGGTGAAAGATTCCTCTTATGATGCCTCATGGGCCAATTTGGTTGTTAAAGATAGTGTCACTTTGTTACTTTTTAATATCTTTTAGTTTACATATTTTTTATTTTTTATCTTAATTATATAATTAAAATTACAATATCATTCGAAAGCAAATTTAAGATATTTTAAAAGGTTTCGAATTGTTTTCTATAATTAAAATTACAAATCAAATATTGAATATTTACAATTAATGATTATAGTAAAAATTGATTAAAATTATAAATATTTATAAATTGATGATTAAAGTGAAAATTAAATTACATTTTCAGAAATACAATTTGAATTGACATTTCATGGAATCCCCAAAACTTACTTGAGTCATTATTAATATATATTAATTTCTTATTCTATTTAAAAAAAAAATCATGGTTACATTTAGATTTGAATTTAAATGATTCCATTTCATGGAATCCAAATTACAACCTAAAATTTCAATTCCATTTTTAAAAAATAAGAAAAAATGGTTAGGTTAATGTCCCTATCATTACACCACTCCCTTCCATTTAAAATAAATAAAATCAAAAAACAATTTCGGTTAGATGTAAGTCTGTGAAAAAACACAAAAGCAACGTGAGCTTGAGATGTCACACATTGATCTCGGCGGCCTATAATACCATCTTGATTTCGCAGATCGTGAATTTTTAACGGTCTTATTTTTTTGGAGAGAGGGCACTATGATAACTACCTCTACCATTGGAATTTTGATTTAACGGTCTGATTTTCTGGAGGGAGGGCGATATGAGTGTTATTCTTTTTAGGTCATTCGTGGAACCGAATGGAAAACTGATCAGGATCCCATAGAGGACTTTGATGTGACGCCGAGCTTGTTTGATGTGAGTAGAACTGGACTCTGGAGTCATTTCATACGATGGTCATGATTTTCTCCGACTATGAACCCAATGCCACTGCAACACAGAGAACCATTTCCTTTCCATGCAGCGAGGTTCGAATCCTGCAGCCCGACGGGGTCTATATGTTCCATGGACACGGCTTCGACGGGGTCTATATGTTCCATGGACAGGGCTTCATGGGACTGGGACGGAGGCCGCGAAGGCCAGAAATACAAAGTTGGGTTTCTGCAGTCTGCCTTTTTTGTTGGGTGTTTACTCGGTAATTGATAGTTTCTGATTTTGGGATCGCCATTAAGATTTTGCTTACAGTTTCTGATTTCTTGATTTATTTGATCATAATACAGATTTCTTGATTTATTTGATCATAATACAGATTTCTTGATTTATTTGATCATAATACAGGTGCAGAGATATTTGGGCACCTGTCGGACTCTTCGCTTGGACGGAAGGGTGATGCGTCTGCAATGCAATTCTCGGCTTTCTGACGGCCTTGTCGCCGAATTTCTGGGTTTTATTTGATCATAATACAGATTTCTTGATTTATTTGGGCACGTGTCGGATTCTTCGCTTGGACGGAAGGGTGACTGCAATGCAATTCTCGGCATTCTGACGGCCTTGTCGCCGAATTTCTGGGTTTATTTGATACTCCGTCTGTTGACGGGTATCAGCAGTGGCGGCGTTGGATTGTCTTCATTCGTTTTGGCGGAGTGTCTTCTCCATTGGGCGGCCTGACTTCGGCGCTACTCCACGTTCACGGTTCGAATCCCAACTCCATACTGGCCATCGCCAAATTCGGTATAACCCGAAGGGTTCTAAGCTGAATCGTAGGAACGCCGAAGCGAGAAACCTTCATGCTTCAGAATGCTAATCTCCACGGCCACCCTGCTACGAAAGCTAATCCCAAGTGCCTTTGTTTTGCGAGCAATCGTGGGACGCTCCAACTGGACTATCCCATCTCTAGGTACATACTCCTTTGCTCTCTCTCTTCCAAGATGGTTATTGGAAAATGTGAAGGAACGCTTCAAAATATGCTATTTATTAAATTGATTTATTAGGCATCACTAAACATTATGGTTCTATGAAATGTGAATTATGAATTCATTATCATAATTATTTCTCTTACTTTAAATATTAAAATAATTTTTTTAATTTTGTTTGAATGTTAAATTCAAAATATTATAAATCATTTTAAAGTTTGTTAATAAATGTTTATTTATTTTATTATGATGTTTTTATTTAATTTTGTTTTAAATATTAAAATAAATTTTTTAATTTTGTTTGAATGTTAAATTCAAAATATTATAAATATTTTTAAAGTTTGTTAATAAAAGTTTATTTATTTTATTATGATGTTTTTATTTAATTTTGTTTTAAATATTAAAATAAATTTTTTAATTTTGTTTGAATGTTAAATTCAAAATATTATAAATATTTTTAAAGTTTGTTAATAAAAGTTTCCTTATTTTATTATGATGTTTTTATCTGAGGAGGCAAGGGAGGGGGAGGGGGAGGGGGAGGGGGAGGGGGCAGAGGAGGAGGGGCGAGGAGGAGGCGAGGCGAGGGAGGCGGAGGAGGAGGCGAGCGAGGGGGGAGGGTGAGGAGGAGGAGGAGGGGGGGCGGGAGGAGGGGGGGGGGTGGAGTCAGAGGCGGCGAAGGCGGAGGGAGCATGTGGAGGGGGGGCGTGGAGGCGGAGGCAGCGAAGGCATGGGAGGAGGGGGAGGCGGAGGGCGAGAAGTGGGAGGTGGGGGTGGAGATGGGGGCGGCGGAGGGCGCTGAGGAGGAGGCGGGGGAGGTAGGGTGGGAGGAGGAGGAGGAGGCAGGGGAGGTAGGGTGGGAGGAGGAGGTGGAGGTCGAGGGAGGGGGGAGGAGGGTAGGTGGCGGGGGGGGGGGGACGAGGCGGGCGGTGGAGGGGGGGGGGAGGGGGAGGCGGGCGGTGGAGGAGGGGGGGGAGGGGGAGGAGGAGGGGTAGGTGGGTGAGGCGGAGGGGGAGGAGGGGGGCAGTGAAGTGGGAGGCGGAGGTGGAGGCAGGAGAGGCGGGGGAGGAGGTGGAGGCATGGGAGGCGGCGGAGGAGTGGAGGTGGCAGAGGGGGTGGTGGAGGAGGAGGTGGTGGCGGAGGAGGAGGTGGAGGTGGAGGTGGAGGTGGTGGGGGAGGTTGTGGGGGGGCAGGTGGGGGGGATGTTGTGGGGGGGATGTGGGGGGGAGGTGGTGGAGGAGGTGGTGCAGGAGGAGGACATGGGAAGTGTCAGAGGGGAGGAGGGAGTTAGGGGGAGAGGGTATGGGAGATGGGGATGGGGGAGAGGGTGAGGGGAGATAGGGAGTGAGAGGGGGGCATGGGGAGGAGAAGGAGATGGGTAGGGGAAGAGGAGGGATGCGTAAGAAGGGGGGGAGTCGGAAGGGGAAAGGGAGGGGGTTTGAGTAGGACGAGGAGGAGGTGGGGGAGGAGGAGGAGCTGGGCGAAGGAGCGGGCGGAGGTGGAGGGTGAGGGGGAGGCAGAGGTGGAGGAGGAGGAGGAGGAGGTGGGAGGAGGGTGACGGAGGGGGGAGGAAGAGGAGGAGGAGGAGGAGGAGGGGAGGGGGCGGAGGAGGAGGAGGCCGGGGAGAGGTAGGTGGGGGGAGGGGGGGTAGGCAGAGGGGTATGTGTGGGAGGTGGAGGGGGAGGAGGAGGGGGAGGAGGAGGCGGAGGGGGGAGGCAAGGGAGGCGGGGAGGGGGAAGGGGCGGAGGGGGAGTTGGGGGAGGAGGCGGCGAGGGTGGAGGAGGAGGTGGCTGAGGAGTGGAGGTTGCAGAGGCGGTGGCGAAGGAGGAGGTTGTGGCGGAGGAGGAGGTGGAGGTGGAGGTGGTGGTGGAGGTGGTGGGGGGGAAAGTGGGGGGGGAGGTGGTGGAGGAGGAGGTGGAGGAGGAGGACATGGGAAGTGTCAGAGGGGAGGAGGGAGTTATGGGGAGAGGGTATGGGAGATGGGGATGGGGGAGAGGGTGGGGGGAGATAGGGAGTGAGAGGGGGGCATGGGTAGGAGAAGGAAAGGAGTAGGGGGAGAGGAGGGATGCGGAAGAAGGGGGGAGTGGGAAGGGGATTGTTGCCTCGGCTATGCTTGGTGTTTGATAAGTTTCGATTTGTTTGGGACACCTGTTTTCGTTATTTGATTATGCTCCTCAAGGTTTTACGCCATTATGCCTGTTTCGGTCAGAAAGATTCTTCCGGTTATTCTGTTAAATCTGGTCACCCCAATCCAGTTTGACGCGTACATGAGAGTTGCTATTCTATGTACTCAAGATCCTGTTTCAGTCATTTCACAGACAGTTTTCAAGCCATGATTGCTGATGTGAGAATACTTGTAATAATGAGCTTTTCAAACAAGTTTAAGATGTGCGAGTTTTTATTGGTTTTGTACTTCCACGCAGGTTTTACCCAACTAATGCATGTCCTCACTCGTTTTCATCACAGTTTCGATAATTGTAGTTGAATCGGTCATATAACTTCAATCATTGTTATTTGTCTTTCTCAATGTCTATTATCTTATCTGTTGGTCTTAAATTAGCAACAAATATGAAACTTAAGCTTGTCCTTTGCATTCTTTAAGAGGAAAATTTTTGTGTGATAGTCTTGCAATTTTTCCTTCTAGACGTATCTAATACGAGCAATATGTAGACAGGAAATGCATTCCCCGATTCACGTTTTAAAGATGAAGAATTATTTCCCTTACTATATCAAGAACCTATGTCACCACCTTTTGATGCAGGTGTTCCTAATTTAAGCAGTGATAGCGGTGAAGAAGATTTTGAAGATCTTTCTGTCTGCATGCGATTCCCCAAGGAGAAAACAAAGAAAATTTCGAGGAACCGACTGACCTTGACGACTATGTTCTACAAGATTTTATAATCAACCAAGAACCTAATGTCCCGCTGACTTCTTCTGAAATAGATCCTTTAATGGATTTTTTTGTTTTTGACAATATAGTCTCTGATCCAGAAGTTCCCATGGCAGATTCTCTACAAGCCAAATCGTTTGTTGCTGATAATGAGCAAGTTGGGGTGGAATTCTTGTTGTGTTGTGATGATTTTTTATTAAAGAATGCATCTTTAATAGACTATTTTGAAAGGCGGTAGGAATCATGTAGATTGAGAAATGGCAGGATTTCTTGGATCTATAGTTTTGATCCGATTTTGTAATCTCTATTTTCTAGGGATCTCCATTTTTGGACTTTGTTGTAATTATTTAAAGAAGGATATCTCTCGTAGTTAGAGGTTGGTAATTTTGGAGTTGTAAGTGAACAAAAGACTGGACTGGAGATACTCTGTTAAGCAGAGCTTTTTGTAATTTCTGTACAAGACCACTTCATATCGTAAAGTTATCTTTTAATCTATCTTCTGTTATTCCTCAAATTTCTTTGAGAATTTCTGATTTATGCTTTGAATTGTCATATGTTATGTATCTAATCTTTTGCTAAACATTTGTTAATGCACAAATCTATTGTATCGATTTCTCTATATGACTGGTTTATGTTTCAAAGTACTTCATTGTGTTTTTTCAATACAAGTAATTTCATGTTTTATTTCTGCAAATGATTCGGTGCATATAAACTTATATAATCATTGTTAATTTTTAAATTAGCAGAGTGATTATAGACTAGATCTTGAATGAGCTTGAATACTTGAAAGATTGTCATTTAATTTTCATTAACTGATAATAATTTAAGTTAAAAAGTAATACAACTAAAGACATTTATGTTGAAGTTGTTCAATTACTTGTTTAATCATATCTCAACACCAATATGCACATAAACAAGCTTTCATTTTAGAATAGGATTAACTTAGATTAGTTTCCTCTTCTAGAATAGGTTAGGTTAGCTTAGCATCACCATATCCACATTTTGGTTTTCCTAGACTTGAAAACTGATCTAATAGATCAACTCACCAACTATTAGAGTGCCAGCGGAGGCCGAATATCCATGGAGGATCACCACACCAAACAGGTTGGGGATAGAATTGCCCTTGTGCAGGGTCTTTCGAAGCCTTTCAACATGGGTTTTCTTCCTCTGTTGAGTGTATTGGAACATTCCAGCACCTTTTGCATCTAACCTGCACAACCGAGGCATCAACACAGCCTCTCATGTTGCAGAGTTACAATCACAGCAGAAGAAGAGGCATGAAGCTGGTTGTGTCAGTCTTTTTAGGTTGTATACGGGTCTAAGCAGAGGGGAGTTCCAGGTTTTGTTGGAAGCCTACCACCAATGTTCTATCCCTATGCCTGATATGAGTGACAAGGGAGATAAGAAGGCTCCTTACAGTTCCTTGGGAAGAAAATTGGCCTGAATGCAAGTAGAGCTATAATTTGATGGAGGGCCAGAGGAGTGGCAGAGGAAGCATGTTTTCTTGGTCGAGGGAATAGCAGATAAATTTGGAGAGCATCATACTTCATGCGACCCCATAAGTGACTATATGAAGAGGTTCTTTAGTGGGGTTAAGAGGTTTTTTTTTTACCAAGGATATTACTCCTATCATCGGTACCTTTTGCGATTGCATTCTTATGGTCTGAGTTTAGTCAAGCATGGTGAAAGAGTCTACCTAGGGTATCAATTGGTAGACTGGCTACACTGACATTTTCATATCACATGATATGGTATCCATTTGAATGATGTAGTGTAGGGAGGCTTGTACATAAATAAGCTCATCATGGAGAGCACATGTTCAGAAGTTCTCAATTACAGTAATGGGTTTTAGCCTTTAGTTTCTTTTTCCAGTTTTCGATAAAGGTTACAAGCCAAAAATTTTGTGATGGACATGGCTTAATGGATCAGGCACTGGTCTGCGGGGGTTCTTTGCTACCTCGCAGGGAGGATAGCATCCCCAATAGGAGCTTGTTGTTAGCACTAGAATTGTGCTAAGTATTTGAAAATATTTTTTGTGAAGGGAGGAGTTGCAGGGTCATGGAAAACCCCGAAGGAAACCCAACCCTTAGTCTACATCCCCTAGTGGAAAAAAATAAGAACCCCGTACAGTAGGCCTGGTCCGAGGTAAGAGAATCTAAGAAGAGCAAAGGCTTAATAGTGAGTAGGAAGGTTAAGTATAGAGAAATGTGCCTGCAAGGTTGGCTGACACCCATGGACGACCAAGATTAGATCGATGCAGATCGATGATTATAGGCCTCCATCAGAAAAGAAGTTGAAGTTTGTATAACCGCGGATGAGGAGTTAACAAGCGGGCAAGTTAGAATTTGATCGACGGTGGAGGATGCGAATCTATGAATGATAATTTGTTCGCATAATTAACATGAGTGGAGAAATCCAATTTGCAAATCTACGAACTTTGGTAGAGGGGCGCAAGTTTGCATGAGCTGGATGGAACGAGGCTCATATCTATGAACAAAATTTAGTTCACAGATCCTACTTGCGTGGGAAATCATCTAACCCAAAATTTGTGAACATTGTAAAGGCGCACCGTTTGACAGACCACATGCATTTAAGGTTGAAGATCTACAGCACTGGTTTGCATTAGGCGATAGAAGCTGGCGAACATCTCTATGAGTTCGAATGATTTTCGATTGATTTAAAGCCACCTTAGCACCATCAAAATAGTTTCCCCCTGTCTGGAAGGCATGGCTAAGCATGTTTCACGTCAACTGAAGTCATAGGAATCATTGATGCTCTATTGGGAGATTCTATCATGCCATCATCTCCAGGAAGTAATCACGAGTGACTATCATCATCGTCACGATTGTTATAAGCATGGTCCTCGCGTCCCCTGTTTAGGATCGTTGCATGTGAAAGGTGGAAAGCCTGGCCACTCAGGAATCTTTCAGTTAAAGTCTTGTTATGGAGAGATATCAGGGAGCCAAAGTGGTTATTGTACCAGATCAAGTATGGTCTGAGGTGGAGGAGGAGCATGTTCCCTCCTCTCCGCTAGTATTCGACCACGTGGAAGAAAGTTCGGCCAGCGAGCCTGAGGAGCACGAAGGCCGATAGACGTGCAGGAAGGTTTGAGGTCGACCAAAGAAGAAAAACACTGAAGAAGAGACGTGGGATGCCCTTCATGACGTGGAGATTATCAAAGATTACATTGTCCCCACTAAACAGACGACACCTCCTCCTTCAGCAGAAAAAGCACCGGGGGAAGATTCCCTAAGTGTAGAAGACTTTTTTGAGCCGCAAGGCCAATTGAAGCCTCAAGAATAAGGCGATGACCTATTCATGCAGTTTCTTTTTCCCCACCCGACAAGTCTATCTTTGTCTAAATGTATAGGTATCTCTTTCCTCAAGTTTTAAGGCCATTTGGGGTCTGTCGGTCATTTGAGACTATTATGGTCGGCACCCTATAAGGGACACCTGTAGAAACAATCATGGTTTATCTATTAATAGTTGTTTTCATGTAATGATTTGCTGTCAAAGGTGGTGAACTGGGCCCTATAGGTGGTAGCATATTTTGTAACTATTTTTGATGAACAATTCGAGGCTAAGAGCCTATAAATATCTATGTAATAGCAGTAGAAAGGGTTGGAAAATCAATGGTTGAGACCTTGGGGAAACTAGGATCTGTTTTGAAGCATTCTCCTTAATAGAATTGCAGTGCTTGAAGCTGGTTCGGACATAGATTCATGTGTTATCTAGTTTACAGTCTGTATTTCCTCCCTCTCAAGTGGATGTGTTTCATGTTGTTTACTTCCATTATGTTGTTCTCTTTCATGTCTGAAACTAGTGTATGGTAGTGCAGAATTCTTTTTATAAGCTCTGTATACTGTTTTAGATATCCACCAACTTTTCCACTAAAGTTAGCATAGGATTCATCCATTTTAGATTCCCATGCTAATGGATTGTTCATTTCTTCTTCCCTTATCACCAGACAAAACATTTCGAATGTAAATGGGTGGCTATCTTGCCTATGTTATGATATTTCATGCAGCAGCACTGTTAATTTGTTTATGTGTTATGTTTAACTCCATTGCCCAACTTTTCTCTCATGATTATCTTACCAAACTTTAAAACCAATTTGTCCCAGCAGAAATCTGACCTTCTGAGTATGCTTTGAATGAATATCTTTAATAAGAAGGTTGTGTTTATCTGTGATTATTTTCATTCTTTTATGAATTTTATGAGAGAGCACTCTCTGATTGTGTTGGGTCAGTAATACATTCCGTAGTGTTGGGTTTGTGGTTACCCCATTTGGCCTCTCTGCAACCTAGAGGTACGATTTGGGTGATAACAGAGATGAAAAAAGTCAAATTGAGCGGAAATCAATCTAACCTAGAGAAAAAAGGAAAATCGAGATAGAAAAAGTCAAATTAAGCAATATTCGGTCTAACCTAGTGGGAGAAAGTAAAATTAAGATGAAAAAGGTCAAACCAAGCAAAAATCAATTAAACTGAGTTGAAGGAAGTCAAGCTCAGATGAAAAAATACAAAATGAGATGGTAAAAGTCAAACTAAGCTGAAATCAATCAAATAGAGCAAGAGTGAGTAAAATCGAGATGGGAAAAAAGTCAAACTAAGACAAAGTAAGTCAAACAAAAAAAGTCAAGCCAAGTGGAAAAATTTCAAACCGAGTGAAATAATCCAAACCTAGGTGGAGTAAGTCAAATGGAGATGAAAAAGATTAAATGATATGCAAAAATTCAAACCAAGCATAAATTAAACAAACCGCAACAAAAATTCAAACTGATATGAAGGAAGTCAAATAGAGATGAGAATAGTTAAACCAAGAAAAAAAATTCAAATCAAGCGAGGATCAGTGAAATTGAACCAAAGTAAGTAAAATCCATAATAATAAAAAGTCAAACCGAGATGAAAAAAATCAAGCCAAGATGAAATCAATCAAATCAGGATGAGGAAAGTTAGGCTAGGATGAAAAAACAAACCTAGATGGAAAAAGTAAAACCAAGATACATCAGTCAAGCTGAGCCTAAGGAAGTCCAATTGAGGTACCAAAAGCCAAACCGAGAAGGAAAAATTCAACCCAAGCAAGAATCATTCAAACCAAGCGAGAATCAGTCAAACCAGAAAAGGTCAAACTGAGACAGAGAAAGTCAAATCAAGCCTAAATCACTAAATCAAGACAAAGTAAGTTATACTAAAACGGAAAAAGACACACTGAGATGGAAAAATGAAAACCAAGGCAGAAATGAGATGAAAAAAGACGGGAAAGTGAAACTAAGCTAATGTAAGTCAAACTGAGTCTATATAAGTCAAACTCGATCAAATTGAGTTGAAAACATGTCAAACGAAGTCAATCAGAGTTGAAACCATTCAAATGCGACCACAATAAGTCAAACTAAGTGGAAGTAAGTTAAATTTCTTCTCTATTGCATGCCTAGGTTCATGGCTAGCCAAGCTCCACATCCGACACAGCTTCGTGGCCTACCTCTATGCTCTTAAATTCATCACTTTGGTCCTGGAATTCTTTACACCTTATATATCATGCCATATTGAGAACATAAACTAGAAGAAGAGAGAGAAAGATAACCCTACAAAATAAAGGAGAGAATTGTCAAATATTTTGTGCATTAGATAGAATAGCTCTTCTTAGATTTATACAAGTGAATAAAGGGAAGAGACTACATAAAGGATTTTTTGATAACCTATTTTAATAAATTAAAACACTCTTATTGCACTTATTATCTAATAAAACAAACACATTTTTATTAAGAATGACCATAATATCAATTAATTTTAATTGTACTAACATAAGTGTATGGTGTGTTGCTGACATCACAAGAAGATGGTGTGTGTAACCCACCTATAACTTGAAACATTTTATGTTGTGGAAAAACATTACTCTAAAAATTATTGTAAAGTTTTATGTTGTTGACCAAGGATGGTCAAGGGTGACTGTAATTTAATATTTTATTATTTAATAATTAAAATAGGAGACACCTATCCAAAAAGGATTGTTGAAGAGTGTTCACTGAACCACTAAGAGGAATGAACTAGTGTAGAAGGAAAAATGACAAGTGGCAACAACAACACTCACTTTCTAGCTAATGCAGGAGGCAACTTCCCTTAAGATGTGGTCATGTTCCACAAGGAAGGAGGAACTGAGCAGGTAGATCATTAAATGTAAGAACTGACCCAAAGACCTAGACAAGCATATATCCATCGAATGAGCAAGAGGCTCACTAATTTATGCCTTGTGGATTTGCTGAATACCGAAAAGTTAAGCACACAAGAGGAATTCGATGAGGGAAAAGCTAAAGTGAGTTTGCTAGTGTATTGTCTTCAAGTTTGACTGCTGAGTTGCAGAGACTGTATTGCCTGCAAGTTTTTGTTATAACTGCTGAGATAGAAAGAGAATAGTACATGCTTTTACACAGTATCTTCGTCCTGGTGGTTTAGTGAACAGGCTCGGGTTTCCTGAAGCAAGTAATATTGGCTGCTTCTAGGAGAAGGTTGGGAGGAATGGTCTTCTTTGGATGTTTTTCCACCTCAAAAGTTAACAGGTTCTACATTGTTCTGGTTTATTACTTCTAAATTGGGTTTTTGTATACTGTTAAATATTTCATCTTCAAGTTATTAGAATTCTGCATTGTTTTATTTACAGTTAAATATTTATTTTCTGAAGATAATATCCCCTGTCGTAGTCTATATACTGTCTATAAATTACTATTGTTTATTCCAATATCAATTATATGTTATATATATATGCTGGTAGAATTTCACTATTTTCAATAAATGATTTCTGCAAAGTATAAATTCAGTAAATATATAGTTGTAGATTATATAAATAATAACTATCCTTTAAATAGTAATTATATTACAAACATAATGCTTTGAACAATAGAATATTAATCATAATATACATCTCATATCATGTCTCTTATATAAGCAATATTTCTCCTAGAGAAAATAAGTTAAACTGATACAACTTGTAGAGAAAATTTTGTTCATGCCAAGTGGATGAAAAATATATATCAAGAAAATGATGTGGTTGATGAATTTCATTGATTTGTCCTACTACTAACCCATAAATTCTAAACTAGGTCCAACATTCACGTAAGAAAATAGTATATGTGTAGGATGGATATCTATAGGACAAATATTCCATTTCCAATTCACAAGCTTATTATAGTTGATTTTTTTGAGTCTTAAGTGTTCTTGAAAACTAAGGAACACTAACCTCCATCCAGTTACCTGTCCTCTGGAAACTGTTGTGACCTGTACTCTCATCTTTGGTGTGCACTGGAATCTCAATCCCTCAAATCTAAATGTTTATAAAACCCAGAAAAAAAGTATACTAAGATGAACAATCGTGAGTTGTGAGACTGTGTTTAATGCTTGCAACCCTCAATTGAGCAATAACATATTTATAGGGTTAGAACCAGCTTCAAACGAATTTTTGGGGGCAAAGCTAACTATAAAACCCACTCAAATCGCAAATTCAACTCCAACATGGGCAAAATTGTCCCAGCAACCAACATTCCTAGAAATCATGGGGAGAATTGAACTCCTTCGATTTCGAGGAACCATAAAGGGTGAAATTGCCCTAGGAAACCACCATTCGTGGAAATCGAGGGGTGAATGCCATTTTGGTGGATTTCAATTCGATTTTTGAGAGGGCGAAACCCATTTTTCTTCATTTTTCTTAGTAAATACGAATTGGCTAATATATTGACGCAAGTCGCCTTACGGAAATAAGGTTCTTGCTTAACAATACACATGACACAAACCACAATGCTCACACAAACAAGGTGTAGAACAAGATGCCTGGATTGGCTTATATTACTTCTCTGAAATCGGTTACAATATAAAATAACTGTAAGCAAACAACTAAATACAGTCGGCCTCAGCCATGACAACATCGAAGTAACTGTGGTGTGTTCTCCCTATGTGTCGACCTCACCCTCTCCTGGTTCACCACGAAACTCTGAGTTATGGTTCGATCTCAGCACTCTACACTCGGCCAGTGTGACTCTTCACAAATCTCTCAGCTCTACGTTCTTCTCTCTCTGCCCTGCTCTTTCTTGTCTCTCTAGAATGAAGACCTCTTCTTCCTCTTCTACTCTACGGGTGCTATTTCCAAGATTATTACAATCCCGAGACACGCATTCCCTCCACTCGTAGATCCTGTCCAAATCCTGCGAATCTGCACTGTCAGCTTCTATCTGTGCTGCATGGCCTCTGTCCACGACGTCCTCTGTCATGTCCTTCACCAACTCGCAATAATTGTAATAACTTCCTCAGTAACCCCAAACGGCTACTGGTACAGTCCCTTGACTTTTCTGTCCTTCCGACCCTGCTAGAGCAGTTAGTCACATCTCGACTGTCCTATCGGTTCACTCCTTCCCATTACACTTGACTTCGCCAAACCCCGTCGTGTCATAGTTCAACCACTTGTCGACTACCCGACCTCTCACATCGCTCGTCATCTGTTGACCATTCCCTGTCGATCCTCGACCTCCAGCAACATCCGTTGTTCCTTCAGTCGACCGCACCCTGACTGCTTTTGCTCGACTTGTTGAGTTTGACAAGTCAAGCTGCTCCCCGCACCAGTGGTCATCAGCAATCCCGCTGGTTAGTTCCCTTCGGTCGATCAACTTCGACTGATCTTCCTAGGTCCTGATGCTCCTTCATCAGTCACCCCAGGTGAAAAAGAATTCGACTGCTCCATCAGTATCCTGAACTCCTCTTCGAAAATCCACATCGCTTCTTGCAACTCATCATTTGTCCATCGCACCAAGTATTCCTTCATGCGTGATCCACGGGTACACCCTACCTCGCGTTCATCGATTACTTCTGCGATCCCTTCCTTATGCCGGTCTGGAATCTATTCTGTCCAATTGATACTGGTTCCTTCCCCCTTATTGCTACTTGACCCTTCTTCAAATTTATACAGGTCTGAGACGTTGAACGTTGCTGAAATGTTCAAGTCTTTCGGCAATTCCAACACATAGGCATTGTCTGAAATCTTCTTCAAAATCTTGCACGGCCCTATCTTCTTCAACTTCATCTTGTTGTATGTTCCTGTCAGAAATCGCTCCTTCTGCAAGTATGCATAGACTAAGTCCCCTTCTTGGAATGACAATAGCCTCTTCCTCCAGTCGGCTCTCAACTTGTAGGCCGCATTACTCTTCTCGATGCGCTTTCACACATTTTCATGAACTTCATGCATATGCTCTGCGAATGATTCTGCATCCGCGCTCTTCCTGGTTTCTGTCGGCAATTTGACCAAATCTGCCACTACATGTGGACTCCTCCCTTGAACAATCTGGAATGGGCTCAATCCTGTCGATCGATTCACATAATTGTTATATGCAAACTCTTCCTGTGCCAACACATTCTCCCACTGCTTGGGTCTGATGGCTGCTAAACATCTCAGAAGGTTTCCCAAACTTCTATTTACAACCTCGGTTTTTCCGCCTGTCTGCGGATGATATGCCGAACTAAACTCTAACTTCGTGTCGAGTTTCTTCCATAGGGTTCTCCAGAAATGCCCCATGAATTTCGTATCCCTATACGATGTGATACTCTTTGGCAACCCATGCAACCTGACTATTTCCTTAAAGAATAATACAGCGATTCCTGTGGCATCACTTGTTTTCTTACATGGTATGAAATGTGCCATCTTCGAAAATCTGTCAACTACAACAAATATTGAGTCGTTCCCCTACTGAGTCCTTGGTAATCCTAAAACAAAATCCATGCCAAGATCCTCCCATGGGTTCTCTAGAACTGGCAATGGTGTATACAACCACGTGTTCTGACCCTTTCCCTTTGCCAACTAGCAAACTGGACATTGTCGAACCCATTTTCTGACATCTGTCGACATCCTTGGCTAGAAATACTTTTCGTCGATCAATGCTTTGGTCTTGTCGATCCCAAAGTGCCCTGCTAACCTGCCATTATGAAATTCTCATATTAGGTTCTCTCTCACTGATCCTCTAGGAATACACAGCTAACTTCCCATGAACAGGTAGCCTTCTTGAATGAGATAACTCAAATATGGAGTTCTATCGACGCTCCAAGGCTCTCGTCAAGCCTTCCATGCCTTTGCAAAATCTTCGTTGGCTTCATACTCCGTCTTTATTGACTCTATTCCTGTTGCCTGAACAGTCATCGTGATCAACAGCGCAACTCTCCTACTCAATGTGTCGACAACTTTGTTCGATTTGCCCGACCTATGTCGCAACACAAACGTATATCTCTGGAGCAGCTCCACCCACTTCATGTTTCTCTGATCCAACTTCGACTGAGTATTCAAATACCTCAGTTCTTGGTGATCTATGTATAACACAAATTCCTATGGCAACAAATAATGCCTCCATTTCTTCAATTCTTATATGATAGCATAAAATTCTTGGTCATAGACCGAATACTTCCGCTTCGCTCCATTCAGCTTCACTTAAGAATGTCATTGGTTGGCCTTCGTGGCTCAACACTGCCCCAATTGTTGTTCCACTCGCATCACAATCGACCTAGAAAACTTTGTCAAAGTCTGGGAGCACCAATACTGGGCTCTTAGTGACCTTTTCCTTCAATTTGTTGAAAGCTTCCTGGGCTTTATCCGTCCACTTGAACTCGCCCTTTCTCATGCATTCTATCAATGGTGCACAAATATGACTGAATCCCCAAATGAACTTCCGGAGAAACTAGCAAGTCGATGGAAGCTTCTCACTATAGTCGTACTCGTCAGTTCGGGCCAATCTACTATTACCTTCACCTTCTCGGGGTCCATCTCCAACCCTTTACCTGAAATTACAAATCCCAAGTATACCAATTCCTTCTTCATCAAGAAACACTTTTGCAGGTTAATCATCAGCTTCTGTTCCTGTAATTTCTACAATACTTGTCGAACATGCTCCAAATGTTCTGACTTGGTCCGACTGAAAATCAGAATGTAGTCTAAATATACTATGACAAACTTTCCCAAGAATGGTTTCAGTACCTCATTCATCAATCTCATGAATGTACTGGGTGCATTAGTCAATCTGAATGCCATAACTAACCACTCATATAACCCTTCTCTTGTCTTGAATGTTGTCTTCCATTCATCTCCTTCTCTGACCCTAATTTGGTGATATCCACTCTTCAGGTATAATTTCGTGAAGTATGTTGCTCCACTCAAGAAATCCATCAAGTCATCCATCCTTGGCAACGGAAATAGATACTTGATCGTGATCCTGTTGATGGCTCTTGAATCAGCACACATTCTCCATTCCCCGCCCCTCTTGGGTGTCAATACTGCTGGTACTACACATGGGCTCAAGCTTTCTCGGATCAATCCCCTGTCCAACAACTCTTGGACTTGTTGGTTGAGCTCCTATCCCTCTGCTGGGCTCATCCTATATGGTGCTTTGTTTGGCAGACTTGACCCTGGAATCAAGTCGATCTGATGGGATATACTCCTTGTGGGCGGCAATCTTGTCGATTTCTCATGAGCCATTATGACCTAAAACTATTCGAGTAACTCCTCGACTTCGACCGGAATGCTCTCTCGATTGGTCATTCCATGGACATATAGTCCCTTTGGAATGATTGCAAGACATCCCGACTGTTTTTCCTCCTCCGCGAAGAGGGAAGAGGAGGAGGAAGAGAAGGGGAGAGGGAGGAGGAGAGGGGGAGAGTAGGAGGGTAGTGGGCGGGGGGAATGGGAGAAGGGAAGTGGGATGAAGGAAGAAGAGTAGGCAGGAGGAGGAGGAGGAGGAGGAGGAGGAGGGGGAGGGGGTAGGGGGATAGCAGAGAGGGGTAGGAGGACATAGAAGGAGGAGGAGGAGGGAGAGGGGGAAGAGTAGGGGTAGGGGGTTGAGGAGAAGGAGGAGGAGGAGGGAGGAGGTGCACGGATATGAGAGAGAGAAGGGGGAGGGTTGAGGTGGAGGAGGAGGGGGAGGAAGTTGTAGGGGGGATGTGGAGAGAGGTAGGATGAGCGGTACGGTGAGGGTCACAGGGATGAGGATGGTGAAAAGGAGGAGGAGGAGGGAGGAGGTGCAGGGATATGAGAGAGAGAAGGGGGAGGGGAGAGGTGGAGGAGGAGGGGGAGGAAGGTGTAGGGGGGATGTGGAGAGTGGTAGGATGAGGGGGAGGGTGAGGGTCACGGGGATGAGGACGGTGAAAAGGAGGATGAGGAGGGAGGAGGTGAAATGAGGAGGGAGATGTGGGGGAGGGGATTGAGAGGAAGAGGTGGAGGGGGAACGACGGGTTAGAAGGAGAGGAAGAGGAGGAGGGGATGTGGAGGGGGATATGGGGGAGGAGGAGAAGTGGAGGAGGGAGTTGAGGGGATAGGGGGGAGGGGGAGGCAAAGGGGGCGAAGGGAGACATGGTGCAAGGGAGAGAAGGGGAGGATGGAGACAAGAGAGGGGAAGTGGTTGAAGGAGGGAGTGGATATTGGGAGGGGTAGGGGTAGGAGGAGTTGGAGTTAGGAAGAGGGGGAGGGGATAGGGGGAGAGGAGGAAGGAGGGAGGAGGGAGTGGGAAAGGGAGAGGGAGGGGGGGAGGAGTAGGACAAGGAGGAGAAGGAGGAGGAGGAAGGGGGAGGGGGGAGAATGAGGAGGATGGGGAAGGAGGAGGCGGAGGAGGAGGGGGAAGAGGTTCAGGAGGGAGGGCAGGATTAGTACGAGTAAGGATAGGGAGAGTAGGAGGGGCGAGGGAAGAGAAAGATGGGAGATGGGTCAAGGGGAGTAGGGGGGGGAATCAGTAGGTAGGAGGGGGTGCGAGAGGGCGAGAAGGTGGAGGGGGATTTGGGGTGTGAAGATGGGGACAGGAGGGGGGATCATGGGGAGGAGGAGGGGGTTAGTTGGAGGGATGAGTATTAGGGGCAAGGGGTAGGAGGGAGGATAAGGATAAGGAGGAAGGGGGAGGGTGAGGTGGGATGGGAGAAGGTGGTGGGTAGGAGGACAAGAAAGAGGTAAAGGTAGGAGGGAGGGTGAGTTGGTGGGGGGAGGAGGACGGGAAAGAGGGAGAGGGAGGAGGGACATAGAGGAGGGTGAGTGGATAAGGGGAGTAGAAGCGAGGGAGGGAGATGGGAGGAGGAGAAGGAGGAGGAGGAGGAAGAAGATGAGAGGGGTGGGCCTAGGAGGGAGGATGAGGCGGAGTGGGAGGGGGAAGGGGCAGAGAGCGAGGGGAGAGGTTGGGAGGAGGAGGGGGATGGAGGGAAGGTAGGAGGAGTTTTATTTTATTTTTAATATTCATATTAAATTTAACAATTTATGCAATATAAATTTATTCACACAAAACTTGTTTGGTGTTATTATTTAGTGAATAAGTATTCCAAAACTTTTTTGGACTTTGTATAGATTTATTTTGTTAATCAAACAAAATCATTTGGACACAATGAGTATATATGTTCTCAACCATTAGGCCCACTCAAGATGTACAATTAAAATGTATAATTTATTAGTTCATAAAAAATAATTTGAATTTAAAATTTTCATCTTTAAATTAAAATGATATAAACATATCATGTCACAAAATATAATTTATTAAACTAAACTATATTTATTTAACTATAGACACTTAAAAATTTCCATAAATTTATTATTATTAGTTTCTAAATAATAATATTTTTTTTATGATTTAAGTAAATATTCTGCACTTCTAACTTTTTTATATAGTAATGCCTTTAAATAATAATTTAATTTACATCCCTTTAATTTACAACCCTTTAGATATTAATTTAATTTATACATTTCTTTTACATTGTAAACTTTAATAGGTGAAAGAATATATATATATATATATATATATATATATATATTAAATTACATTTACTACATATTAAATAATTTAAAATAAAATGTAAATATACTTTTTTATAGTTTTATTATATAAAAAATGGTTGTAGATTAAGATCTAAAATTGTGTTTACTTAACTAAAATATTTTCCTTATACATAGGGAAACAAGATGCATAGGTATTAGGAATGGAAGCTTTAGTTTACATAGGGATTATTTAGGTAGTATGATTTTTTTTAATAAAAGTGATAAATTAGTAGCATGTGTGGATACTAATCAATAATGATTGTCCCCATCAATCATTTGATAATAATTTTTCACATTTAAAAAAATAAATATACATAAAAAAATTCCAATATTTAAAAAAAACATTATATTATAAATTGTGGTTTACTTTTTTGGGGACTTTACTTTAGGTCATGATTCATAAGAGTACCTATGACTAAAATGGAATTTGAGAATGATAGCATCAATATGTTTAAATTCAAATAAAAGTATACAATAACACATCTATATGCTCACTCCTTTTTGGCACAACATGGACCCCATGTTAAAATTACAAAAACTCAAAGTGAGGAGGTTTTCATCGAGTGGTGATTACGCTTTGCTATAAGTATCAAAAAATATTTTTCTTCTAAAGAAATAATTTGAATTTACACCATTGGAACAATATTCATAATCTAAACTCTTAAGGTTGAATTTTAATTTTCCCATATTTTTCCTGAAAATCAGAATTTGAATATGGACTGTTGGAAGACAATAACATGCTTAATCTAAATTTTGGAGGCTGAATTTGAATTTGGCTAATTGAAAAATAGAATATGAATATGGACCGTTGGAAGACAATAACATGCTTAATCTAAACTTTGGAGGTTGAATTTGAATTTGGCTAATTGAAAAATAACAATATTTTCTGATAACTGATAATTGAATGGGATTCAAGTAGATAACTAAATGGGATTCAACAATTTAGAACATTTTATCTTTAATTCCAATTCATTAATATCTTTCCTCTTTTAACATTATTATTGACTCTTATTTATTTATTTATTTTCTCTTGCTCTCTTTTCTTTTCAAATGTTCACTCTAAAATAATGTATTTTGATTTTTTGTTTTTTTTTGTGTTCAATTTGGAATGACATAATAATTTTGTGATATTATATGTATTTTGCATTAAAGAAATCAGATATTACATGTGTAAAGCTTAGCTACAACTCTAGCATGCGAGCTATCTTGATGTGACCAAGATGTGGAATGTTTATGTGGAATGGAATGTAACATATCCAAAATTATTATCGACAAACTATGCTACTGAAATTTTAAACAAAATTTAAGACAATCAAAATAAGACACTTAATTGAAATAAAGGAAATTGATTGCTTGGAGAATCAACTCCTCCCAACCATAGAAGAGGGAAACGCAACTGTTTTCCGAGCTCCAAACCCGATTTGGATCACCACCATGCACTAGAATGCAAGAAATCACTTCCTCATGTCACTCTCTCTCAGAGTTCGTAACAAGCAATGATGGACTTATGAAAAGAGAGAACACTGAACAAAGTTCCTCCATGCACCACACGCTGTCCCATGCTATCTCAGTGAACTATTATATATAGTTTTTCCCAGGTCTTTTTCCATCCCAATCAAATCTCCAATCAATCCATAAATCCCTCGGGATTAGGATCTTGTCTGGTTGTTGAGTTTTAGATTGGATTTGATTGGTAAATATCTCTCTATCTTGCTTACACATGTTCTCTTGTGCCATGGTGGTGTCCCCTCATTTAGCTGAACTCTCCAAGTGCCTTTTTCTTTTTTATTTAATAAAAAATACATTGTTGTGCAAAGTGTCACTTTGTGTTTTTGAGTTTTTAATTAACTCTTACATAAAATAATTGTCACAACTATTAAATCAAAATAAAATAAATAGTAAAGTTTTGGGGTATCACATTTCTCCCCGCCCTATTCTTAACACTATCCTCGGTGTTCTTTATTCTGAGCTCTCTTACTCATTCTGGAACATGGAGGGATATGACTCTCACATTTTACCCTCCATTTCCCGTGTTGCCTCTTCAAGGCTAAAGTGCTTCCTATTGCACTTTTTATTTGAGCGATGGATCGATTTCATATCATATGTTCCTTCTTGTCTAGGATGCACCAAGGTTTTAGAACTCGCCCTTGGTCCTATCTGAATCATATTCCAATCAATTATATAAGTAGCATTGTGTATATATCTTCTTAACAAAGAAAACATGAGATATATTATGTACTTTTATATAAAAAAGCTGGGGGGGAGTGCAACCTGATAGGATACCAACCCTATCTTGGCTAACACTTCAAAAAGGTCCACAATACAGGGTGCTAGCTTGGAACACTTTCTCAGGCCCAAGATACGTTTCTTTAGTGATTTACATGATCTCCAATATTGAACTTCTTGGGAGTTCTTTTATGATCTGCGCAATTTCTTTCAATGTCCATGACATATATGAAATGCAATTCCTTTCATAATATATACATATTTAAATGCAATCTCCCTCAAGACCTATGAGAATCTATGAATGAAAATTCTTTACAATTTTTATGGCTCCATTAACAAGTTCACAGAAGATTAAGCACTGAAATCCTTAGGTCATTTATTCACTTGCATAGTAATTTATGCTTTCATGTTACAAATATATGAAATACATTCATTATACCTCATAATTATTGGTTTGCATCTATCAATAATGCATTTATTAAAACTTTTAATTATAATCATCATTATCATAAGTTAAATGTCCTCTTTCACATTTAAACAATACATTAAATAGACAACACAAACATAAGTAGCATAATACTTAGCTCGTTAGATGACCTTGCGACTGAATGTGTGGCTACAACTTTCCATCCAACCATAGGCTGAATTGCTTGTATCCACATCTCAGCCTGTATCTTCATTTGCCTATTGAAAAGGACCTTTGTTGTGGTTTGATACCAAAATTTAAATGTTATCCTGTAATCAACCCCTATTCTGTGCATTTCTTACTATACCAAAATTTTCAACATTACATTAAGAAAAAGAAATAAACTAAGAGTGATTATATATATATATCTTTGGAATCTTCATCTCAACTTGAATCACAACCTTACTTTACCTTGTAATTAATTAGAATAATGCATAGGTAAGAGAGATCATATGCTTTAAAAAATTAGAATAATGCATATGTAAGAGAGATCATATGCTTTAGTCTCAGCAATAAGTTGAGATGTAACCAAAATCATCAAGAGGGATTAACTATTGAACACACAATAAGAACTTGTACAGTTATGTATAACTAATCACATGAAAATCATATCCCTTACCAATCCTTCCTAATTCGATATGTTATTTAACCATAACATGACAATTCTTTTAAATTTTTTAGATGTATACTAATCTACATGAACATTATTCTTAACCAGATAGCATTAGTCTATATTGTCAATTTTGTATCATCCATTCAAGGAATCCTAATTATCATGTCTCTTTTATTTACTTTTGGGCATTGCCGGTAACACTAAAATATACTAAAATTTGAAAAAATTTAAATCTTGAAGAACTTGGAATCTACTTCTTCTTTTTATCATAAATACTATGTATAATCTTTTACAAAATGAACTTATACAACATTTATAATTTAAAACTTGTCTTTTTGTATATATAATTATATATTTCTTCTAAGCTTTTATAACATGAAACATAATTTGCTTCTTTATTCTTTTGAGGGCATTACCTATATATCTGTGTGTGTGTGTGTGTGTGTGTGTGTGTATCATCTTTACGATATTTTAATTGTACCAATCGTCATGAGAATATATTATAAAACTATATGAAAAACAAATATACTTATAATTAATATGAAACTTGTAAAATATTTTTTCCATAGTTTTCAAATGTTTTATAAAAAATAGAATATTAAACCAAATATTTAAAAAAATAAAAAAATAATTTTTAAATTTTGGAAATACAAATTTCTAATTTTTTATTTGAGGAAATCTTTGAAGTTACAAATTTTTTCTGGTTTTCACATTATTTGTCAGAAATAAAAATTTAAGACAATCAAAATAAGACACTTACTTGAAATAAAGGAAATTGGCTGATTGGAGAATCAACTCCCCCCAACCATAGAAGAGGGAGGAGCTGATTTAAATTGTCACTACTATTAAATCAAAATCAAATAAATAATAACATTTTCTGGTATCACATGGAAGGATTATCTTACTAATCTGGAGCAGGGCAGTTGGTTTTTCTTGTTTAGATTTAGGGGATTTGGCCTTCTTTTGTGGATCTATCTTTATCCACTCAATTGTAATTAGAAGAGAGGGGGTGAACATTGTTGAACCACTAGTGAAATGTATTTGTTCTAGTCCTTGTAGAACTTTATGTCTCTTGAAGTAGGTTATATAATGTTTTACAAACTTTTGAATCGAAGGTGGAATGTTTTGTGCATATGGTTTTGGAATAGTGTGAGATCATTTTTTCTTATTCTCCTTGTGTTTCCTTTTAATGTAATCATTCCTTAATATGTTTCAGATGTCAATAAGTGCATAGGTTAATAAACCATTATGAATTTCTTTATTATGGTGAACTATTGTGATAGGGTGGAGTTAATTTGTTCATGCATCTCTTTTATGATAGTGTCCTTTGTAGATTATCATCATTTTGAAATATTAATCTTTTGACTTGATTATTTACTGATTTTAATAACAATCATCCTCAGCATTTGGTTTTGCATCTTTAAACTGGCTTAGTTGAATACTTTTTTTGTTTAACTATTCCTAATAGGGGTTCTTCTGAAAAAAATACATATTTATCTAAATTTTTTTCAATGCATCATATTTAATTAATAAGATCAAATGATGAAATTGTAACCCATATCAAGTAGATTTTCCTGATTAGATTCCCTAACCAAATTTATCCAACTTTCCATTAGATATTTAGGGTCCTTTACTGTAGTAATCACCTAGATCGTAACTCTTCTTTTCAAGAAGCAAAATTGCAAGCCCAATCAAGGCTTATATTCGTTGGGAGCAGTCATTCCAAATGACTAGGAAATAGGGAAATCATTGTGAGTGTTTTTTGAAGTTCCTAGATCATATTTCTTTCTTGCATTGATGATCAGACCAAAACCCTAGAGTCAACACAATCTTAAATCCAACAAAATGTACATCAAAGCATCATATCTACACCATAACAAATCAATTTAAACTCCAAATAAGGTTAGAGAACTTACTGCTTGTAATGGTTTAATTGAAAGAAATGGAAATATAATACACAAAATCTAGAACATATAACCAATCATCAACAAAATCATAATATTTTCGCTCAAATCAACATTCCATTAGGAGAGTACCATGTTTAGAAGGGGATATGAGTAAAATATTTGAATTTTTCAACAAATACACATATGGTCACAATGCCAATGTTATACTATAGATTAGCCTACAAGAAATCTACTCCAGAATTTAAGTCTACATAAACAATAACTTCTTTCAATACTGATATTACGTTGCCTTCCCTCTTAACGCTTTACACTTGGTACAACATTTCTTTGTAGTGAGACAACAGTATCTGTTTCTTTGACATTTACAAACGAGAAGGTTGTCCATCATGCACTAATCCTTTCTTAGTGTTATTTATAACTTCTCACAATATTAAGACTAGTAAAACTGGGTATAAATGTTGAATAAACATGAATTATAGTTGCTTTATAATTGAATTTCTAACTATGTCCTTTAACATCTTATGCTATAAAAATAGAACCATAGTTATAAAAATATCATAGGTGATCAAAAAGTGATCTTCAAAATGAGGGACATGCACAGGTAGAAAGGAACAGTTATGTCCAAGGTAGAAAGGAACAGTTATGTCCAGTCCCAAAGCTTCATTTATACATTGTAACATTAGGAACATACATAGAAACATCATACAATAGTTTCTAAATAAAGTATCCAAGAGAAACATCTAGCATCATAGTACTCCCCTTTATATTTTTAAGGTTGTAGATCCATTTCAAACCTTGTTAATATAAGGTAGTTTTACGGGTGGAAGTTGACAACCATATCAATTGATTTTTGCCTTACCCAATTGGACATGAAACTATAGGTATGGTCCTATTCAAAAAATGTGTGTGTGTGTGTGTGCACGCGCGCGCGTGTGTGTGTGTGCATGTGCACATGTCTATGGGCGTGTCATGCAATTTTGAGTACTGTATTTGATGTTTTTTACTTATTCTCAAGTGAAAGATGGCAGTGGAACATGATTATCTTGTAATATCCTGTAGTGAATTGGGATATGTAGTGACCATTGGTACCATGAAAATAAAAAGATTGAATTTTAATGCAGATAGATAAAGATACAGAGGCATGTCCTTTTATCACAGGAAGAGGTAAAAGTTTTCAATCAGAAAACAATATCAGGTGAAGGTTATCTCATTGTCTTGTTGAAATTATATGTACAAATGATCATAATTGTTCAATACTATTGGGAAATAAAAATTAAGAATCAAGCAAACCCAAGGAAGCTATAATTAAACAATGCTAACATAGGAACTGTAGGAAGATAGAATGTCTTCAAACTCCGAGAAAATAATGGGGGAATAGCTTGTTAGGCTAGAGAATCAAGAAAATAGTAAGTTCTGAAGAACGATGGTCATTTTATGATGACTATTTGAAGGTGGAAATCATGGTTATAAAATATATGCAATGAACACTATGTAAAGTACTTGCCTAGAAATGGAGTCTATTTTTGTTGTCACATCATGAAAAAAATGCAAATAGCTTAAAAACTAGATCATTTTTACAAATTACAAGGGTGTTGGTTGTTTCATGCATAGTTTCATGTATTTTCATAGAGAAAAGGATAACCTTGGTTTTAAATTTTAAAAATATGTCCCCTGTGTTCCTAAAGCCGTGCATGTCCATCTTGTTTCATCTGCTGCAGGCCACAATGAGTTCACTTTCATTTTCTACAAGAAAACATCACTTATGTTATGCTCTAAAATTTTTTGCTAGAGTTCAAGTAAAATATAACCACTTACATCCTCTATGATCTAGATATATTTGTAGTTCTACAAGTGAGAGTAGCATGTTTTTTGCACAGTTGAAAAGAATAAAGAGAATCAAAATAAACTATTCATTTCATTTGAATTAGATACTTTAAAAGTTGAAAAGCAATCTGAAGACCATATCAATCTCTATTTCCCTCACCTTATTGGACAAAAAGTTTTAAGTATGGTTCTATGCAAATTTTTAAGACATTATATATATGGTATGCAATTTTGAGTGCTATACTTGTTTTTGACTTACCCTCAAGTAAAATATAAGTGGTATAGACATATATTTCTATTTCTTATCAGGATGTGCATTGTGCATTGCTACCATGAAAACAAGAATGAATTTTGACATAGATGATGCTTAGACATACAAGATTAGTACATAGAAGTCCAAAGATACATATGTAGGGATTTAAAACACATGAAGGGATAAAAGTTGTCAATCAAAAAAATCTCTATTGTGGGCTATCTCATTGTCCTATTGAATTAGCTCTATAAATGATCGTTATTGTTTAGAATTATTGGGAAATAATAATCAAGAATAAAGAAATCCCAAAGAAGCAATATTGTTTTTTGAGAAGTACTTATAGAATTTATTTGGCTAATCTTCCATGCTATCGGGGGAATCTCTTTTCCCTCAAAGTCATGCAGGACTTGTACATGGCCTAATCTTCAGCCACTTAGGATATTTTGAACCTAGGTCTATGCATTAATACAAGCTCGATCACCTCGCTTCTTGCCACTATACCATGCTCCCGTGGGCCAAAGAAGCCATAATTAGACAATTGTTGGCAGAAAAACTACAGGGAGATTGTATTTCTACAAACATCCCAGAATATAAATAGGAGCACAACTTGTATGGATGAATATCAATAAGAAATTTTTATAGTGTACTCAAGAATGATGGTCATTTCATGATTGACCATGTGAATGTAATATCCCGAATTTGTGGACTAACTATTTTGGTTGTTATATTGGGCCAGGACCCCAACATCTATGTTTTACTTGGAGTATTGGGCATAATCCCTAGCACCTATGATTACCCTTTTATATATATTGACATATCGGGCATGGACATATCGGGCATGGACCCTGACTGACTTCTTTATTTAAGTGTATACTAGGAAAAAAAGCCCCGATGTTGTAAGATGTTCTTCAGCTTTGATATGGGTACAAACCCTAACATAGTGAGATGGTATTTTGTTATTTACTGTGCAGAGCTATGATTTTACATGATTAGACTTATGAGTGTGTTGAGCATGGACTCAGAAACACACATATAACCTACATACTGGGCATAAGCCCCGATGTACCTAGAAGAATTTTTATGTAATGGGAGTAAGCCTTGAGGTACATTCAGTGTTGGGCCTAAACCCTGGAGCACTCCAAGCTTGATAAATGAATACTGGATCTGAGGCCACTTAAAATATTCTAGATGTGCCTCACAAACACATTCTAGCACTAGTGTTGAGCGGAGGCTCTGAAATTGCACTAGCGTAACGCCCATGTGAGAGTGTTGAGTTAAAAGGATATGAAGAGAACTCGGGGTTAATAAATCTCAAGTGTTGAGTCGAGAGGACTCTGAATAACACTTTTGTTTCTCATCACATCGATTCAAATTGATCAAATAAATCTTCTTCTATCTATCATCAATTACTATGGGAACTACCATGTTAAATGAGGGAATCCGACATGCAAAGGGAGAGACTAGAGGTACCTATCCAAGCTTACCAAGACCGTCCAAAGAATTGGACCTCGTCCTTACAAAGTCAAAAGAAGTATCATGTGAAGGTACATAATTAAATAAAAGACAATTACCAGTAGTCTTCTATGAATAACATATATAAAGGCCTCATGGATGATATTATTAGTAAGAAATTTAATAATAATGTTGTCATTATTTATTTATGAAATATATTTATTATATATGGTTTATGCATTATTAATATTATTAATAATGTATTAATAGTTAAGTGAAATATAATTATGGTTATCAAAATTATTGTTATTAAAATTATTATGGAAAGCTTAAATCAAAAGCACTTATAGTTAAACAAGTGAAACAGTCTTAGTTCAAAGAGGACCAAAATATTTATGAAATATATCTTTTAAATATTATTTATTTAATTTAAAGAAACTAATTATTCCAACAATCCTAATTCAAGACTCCCCTACATAAAGAGGGCATACGCCAAGTTTGGGCGCATCTAGATCTTGATCTTTTCATTATCATTCTCTTATGGTAATCAAAGGGGATTTTTCTGCTCCAAAAACTGAAGCAGTTCACATAAGTTTCCATATTTGAACTAGCAATAGCCCAAGGACCTCTATCTCTTTTGCATGTTGGAATCCAGCTCGAGGGGATCCATATAGAACCAGGAATGGTTGTAGGATCATGCTTGGGAGGAACGTGGTAGTTCCAAATTTATCCAGCAAAGAATATCATCCTAACAGGTCAGCTAAATACTATAGGTCTACATTAACTACTGTTTGAGTGTGCAGTCTTCTGCAGGAAGGGATGAAGTGGCAAAGTACCAGGAACCTACAGGAAAGAACTAGGTTCCAAAGCATCTAGGTATGTGGTATTAATTATTCCCATCTTTTAGGTTATAGTAGACATAGGTTGTTTGTTTTACTAGCATTGATAATTCAACATTGTTTAAATCCTCATTACAAATATTATCAACTTAAAGGTTTTGGCCTAGAAACCAGTGGAGGGTATAGCAAGTCTAGCCAAGCTAGCCTATGCTAGACACCACCCTAATTATCTTCTAGGGTAGGTTCATTAGGTTTTCTTTTGAAAGTAAATGTGATCTCTGTTTGAATCGTTTTATCAACTTGTAACGCAGGGTTTATATCTGTTTTCTTTTAATTGTTTTATTATCCCTTCTATGCTTAGTAAGTATCAAACAGAATGACAACAGTACCATTTCAGGCATCGTTTCTCTTAAACCATACTATACATCCAAACATAGATTTAAACATTAACAATAATTCAATATCGTTGTTCTTTTAAAAATACGGTATCATTCCACATCTCCATGATTTCAATCAATAGAAAAACATTATATCAAATTCAACCACAGATGCTTTCCTCATGAATTGAGTCCCACTACCAAAAAAGTGCATTCCATAACATTTAAACTTTACTACATTTTTCCATCAAAGGAATTGGTCACAAGATCAAGTCTCACTAAAGTCGTACTAATTTAAGCAGTAGCCAGACAACATAGAGAATTCACATAGGAACATTTACACTTATACCCAAGCATTTTCACTACCATTAAACAAATGCTTACAGTCATCCTTTAAACATAAAATACAAGCCAGGGATCAAATCCCTCTTTTCCCCCATTTAAAGTAAACTACCAGAAAATGAAATAAGAGGAACTGACAGACCTATAAGAAGTTTTAGGCAAGGGTTTAGACCCATCTATCAACATATACATCTAGCAGCGATTATAAAATCTGAGGAATCCAAATCCTTTCAACATACAGAGCCACGTTAGCCACTTGAAGAGAAACTCCTAAACACTATTTCAAATAGAGAGAATACGCAGAGATTAGTTACAGGTTCAAAGCCTCCTAGAAAAACCATGCAGAGACCAAATCACAGACAGAGGAAATCGCAGCTCATAATAAATGCAAACCATGGTAAGATCATGATATCCTATTTTTACAAATACTCAATCATTGACCTCCAGAGCAGAGGCGACGGTAGCAACAAAGACATCAAAACTACACTTTCCCTAAACAAACACAAAGACTAGACAACACATAAATCAACTATAGCATTATACAGAAGACCATTACTCTTTTCCACAGGTCCAAGGACTCTTTATATAAACCCTAGTTTGATATTGGGCATTATTATAATCACAACTTCTACCAAGTTCAACATTGAGCTGAATGGCCAAAACCCTCTAGTGCCATAAAAACCAAAAGATACATTTTGCAGTGGTCCAACCAACAATGACCTCAAGGAACCCAACAACTTGTTGCAGAAAACCCAACCGGGCTCACAGTGTTAATCAAAAGCAAAGACCAAAAGTACACTCCACAGAGGCGAAAGGAGGAGATAAGAAATGGCGAATTCTTGACTTACCATTTTGCAACATCATCATTATCGAGTAATGGCCATGCAGAAGAGAAATTCTAGCCAAAACCTATTAACCAAACACGCCATACTAAGTCAGAACTCTGAATTTTATATCACGATATATCTAAATGCAGTAGCAAGAATGTAGTATGAACCGCGAAGGAATTACCTTTGAATGTTTCAGTCGCCATATCTATTCCATATGGTGTGCTATCCACGAGCCACAACTTAGGTCAGTAAGGAAACCCTCAATGCACCCACAACTGTTAAATTTTTTGATTTTACTTCAATCTAATCTAGGATCTTAACTGAGAGAACAACATGTACAGCATATCTACAGCATATCAATCATGGAGACAATAATGCAAGCACACAAGAGACACAAAGATTTACTTGGGGAAAACCATAAAGGTGAAAAACCCCAATAACTTCCTCAGAGATAGATAGAGCAATGATACAACCAACCAATAGAGATAGCCATAACCTAGCAGCAATCCTCCTCCTCCATAAGTGCGCCTCTCCTCCTTGAGAGCATATGTGAGAAGTGAGTGAGTAAATAGAGTGCCTCCCGCACTCTATTTATACTTGACTTGACTTGCCTTTTTACCTAACTCATGTAGGCTCGAACTTAACCACATAATATAATGCTGACTGGGCCGACCCCCAATAGGGTGGTCTAATAACCCTTTGACCCACATGGCCGACCCCCAATAGGGTGGTCTAATAACCCTTTGACCCACATGACTTATACAGGGCCGACCCCAAACAAGGTGGTCTAATAACCCATCAAGTATAAGTTACGACACTTACAATATAAATGACGACACTTCCTTATAGAGGAATAATACCATCTCTATAGGAATACAATATACATATATGTGAAATACATTCCGAAGTTACATATACATCAACAACAGCAAGAAAGAGAAATGAACCATGAAAATGCTTCTTCGTTGGTGTAGAACCCTATAGGAAAACCTCAGCACAACTGGCAGCGTTGGCCATGTGCCATCGTAGAGCTGCATTCAATGCTACCACCCACTCCAAGTATTTCGATGTTGACCCAAAACTCTATAGTATTAGAACCATTCAAAATCAACAAGTATTGTAAATACCATCAACATTACAATGACCCCAAGCATTACATAGTGCCATTAAGTAATTACAAGGTTAACAAGTGGTGCAAATTTTACAAGTATTACAAACCCCAACAAGGATTTTAAAAGTGTCAACCCTCAAACCTCTCACACTTGAGACTTAAATAATTGCTAGAAAGGTGGAGTAGGCATTCTCGATAGATGCCTCATAGGTACACCTACAAACCAAGTACAAATTGAATGCATTAGCGAAACTCGCTAAGCAAGTCAGAAGTTTCCATTTTTTACACCCTACCTCTCGGCAGCTCTGTCGGGGTACGTAGCCCTTGAAAGACCATGCATGTCATCACGGGTCATCAACCGCTACCATTAGGGATCCATCCCACCTGAATTGTCAATTAGACCTATATAATTATGCACACAAACCCTTGAAACAGTAAGAAAAGGATTTGTATTATTACACTTTAAAACACTTGTTCACTTATGACAGAGTTTCATTTATATTCATTATATCGCTTCCGCAAAGCTGTAGAAATCAAAACCAGTAAGACCTTGATAACTGACAAGTTAAGACACAATCAAGTGCCGCAAATAAGTACCGGCGTAGTAAGTTTCACATCAGTGCTGAAGTTAATTTGCAAATCATCACCTCCTAAATGGTTTATTTTAGTAATAGAATTTTTTTTTTAATTTTTTACTATTTCGGGACATTACAAGTGGTATCAGAGCTCAGTTACAAAACTAAGTGACCTATTGGGCTCATTACAAACATCCACTGCAGATACACAGTAAACATAAACATACATTTAAATTTTGTTTTGTTTTACATGAAAATAAACTAACATGATTTTATGCTCTTTATACTTATATAACATTTCAGGTACAGTCACTATCTGAAAATGAATGCAGAAGGGGGCAGCAACATACATGGAAATCTGAACTCCCCACCACGAGAGCAAGAAATTGTGGTGGAACTCAACTTGGATTTAATGAAATCCATGCAGAATCTATAGGCTGAATTCCAAAGTTTCCGAGATGAAAACATGCAAGAAAGAAGAGAGCAGCAGGCCATAAATGAGGCACTGCTTCAGACTTTAACAAAGGCAAAACCTCACGGATAGCCCACACTCTCAGTCAACACTTTTAAAAAGGGAAACAATCATACAAAAAGGACTGCCGACCCTAAGGGAGAAGAGCATGGGGAACATTTACCTGAATCAATGGAAGAAGACCGCAAGAGCTCTTCCAACGATAAAGGTTCACCACCTCCTTGCAAGAAAAGGAGGAAACGTGACGACAGTCTGCAAGGGGAATTCAAAAGGATAAAATCCCCAACCTATGATGAAGAGATTAACTCTGGGGAAAAGGCTAAGGAGTGGCTATTAGGGAAGAATAAATACTTCAAAGTTCACAATTACTCCAGTGAAATGCAAGCCTGACTAGCCATATACAAACTAAATGGTAAAGCTGCCAGATGGTGGCGGGATTTGAAACACAACAAAGGACAAGAACTGAGAGACATAACCTGGGATACTTTTAGCAGAATATTCCAGTACAAATATATGTCTGAAAGATTCTTTGACAAGAAAATTAAAGAATTTCATGAGTTAAAAATGGGCTCCCTGACTATGGAAGCATTCATAAACCGATTCTTAGACTTGTTGCACTATGTGCCATACATTAAAGATGAGAATGTCAAAATACAACAATTCTTAGGAGGGCTGCCACCAAACTTTAGAGAAAAGATAGAGTTTGACATGTCCAAAACCCTTGATGTGACCTTACATAAAGCAAAAATCTGTTATGAGCACGGACAGCCAAGGAATGACAACATCAACAGAAATAGAGATAGGTTCAGAACCTTCTCGGACAACTGCAGACCAGGTTTTAGAACTCCACCTTACCGAAAGCATAACAACAGTTTTCCTCCCAATAGAGGCTTCAACCGACCACAAGCACGAACAAGTGCACCCCCACCAGTTGTCAACAGGCCAGCTTTCAACAAAGAGACAAAAGTCGTCCCACCAACTGTTTCTTGTTGGAAATGCCAAGGGCCACACTACTACAGAGACTGCCCCAGCAAAACGAATGGATTGTTACACAATGTCCAAGTAGAACCTACCATAGGAGACATGGCAAAGACACCAAGGATTTATGCCGCTCTTGATGGACGAAAGGCAGGTCACCAAGCCACCATGGTGGAAATAGAGGGTAAGATCTCTAACACTACCATTTCAGTTTTAATAGATCCTGGTGCTTGCCGAAGTTATATCTCCCCTAAGTTAGTGGACACTTGTAAGTTGAACTGAGAACCTCACGAGAAAACATGGTTGGTACAACTAGCCACCGGTACTAAACAAAAGGTCTCCGAGTTAGTTAAGACTTGTGAGATAGACTTAAACGGGTTCCAAACTAGGTTAGAATTAAATATTCTACCCCTAGGGTCGTACGATGTACTCATCGGCATGGATTGGTTAGAAGAACACCATGTCCTACTAGAATACTTAAACAAATCCTTACTCCACAAGGATGACCAAGGGAATCAGAAGACGATTAAGGGTATCCCTAAGAAAGTGTTGGTAAGATAGATCTCCGCCTTACAAGCAAAGAAATGTATCAGAAAAGGTTGTAAACTCTTTGCCGTCAATATCCAAAACATAGAAACTGATAGGGAACAGAAGATCAAAGACTTTCCAGTCCTTGTAGAGTTCAAAGATGTATTTCCCGAAGAAATATTGGGATTACCACCCAAACGAGAATTAGACTTTTCCATCGAACTAACACCCTGGTCAGTACCAGCTTCTAAAGACCCGTACTGCATGAACACACTAGAATTGGTGGAGCTCAAGCTTCAGTTACAGGAACTAATTGACAAAGGGTACATTCGACCAAGTGCGTCCCCTTGGGGCGCACCGATACTCTTCCTCAAGAAGAAATATAGAACGATGCGGATGTGCATCGATTACCACCAACTCAACAAGATGACCATTAAGAACTGCTACCCACTCCCTAGGATCGACGACTTGTTTGACCAAGTCAGAGGGGCAAAGACATTCTCAAAGATCGACTTACGATATGGATACCATCACGTGAGGATCCGTGATGAGGATATCAACAAGACCGCATTTCGAACCCGCTACGACCACTACAAGTTCGTAGTGATGCCCTTTGGGTTGACGAACGCACCGGCCAACTTATGTGCATGATGAATAGTATCTTTAGTAAATACCTCGATAAATTCATTCTAGTCTTTATTGATGACATTTTGATATACTCCAAGAACGAAGTAGAACATGAGGAGCACCTCCAAATTGTTTTACAAATACTAAGGGAACACCACCTTTATGCCAAGTTTAGTAAGTGTGATTTCTACAAACCCCAGATTCAATACTTAGGACATATCATCTCCGAGAAGGGAATAGTCGTCAACCCTGAAAAGGTCAAAGCTATCGAAGAATGGCCCACGCCTACATGCGTATTCGATATAAGATCGTTCTTAGGATTAGCCGGCTACTACCGAAAGTTCATTGAGAAATTTTTATGGATTGCATGTCCCATGACCGCCTCGCAGAAAAAGGAAAACAAGTTTATCTGGATGGATAAGTGCAAAGAAAGCTTTCAAAAGCTGAAGCAACTACTGATTAGTGCACTGATTCTTTGTATTGCGGATCCCAATTGGGACTTCATTGTCTGCACGGATGCAAGCAAGGAAGGACTTGAGGGAGTTCTTATGCAAGACAATTTTGCCATCTGCTATGAATCGAGGAAAATAAAAGAACATGAGTAGAACTACCCTACTCATGACCTCGAGCTAGCCTCCATCATCCATGTGCTGAATATGTGGTGACATTATCTCATGGGAAAGAAATTCCTATTGATGACTGATAACATGAGCTTGAAATACCTTTTTGACCAACTTGACCTAAATGCCAGGCAGGCCAGGTGGTTAGCCTTCCTTAGTGAATACCATTTCGAACTAAAGCATATAAAAGGCAAGGAAAACAAGATTGTGGATGCCTTGAGCGGTCGAGCACATATGCTTTACAAGGTCACGGTGAGTCAAACCGACTCAGAATTACGCCACAAAATTTGAACGGCATGTAAGAGTGACCATTATTTCACAAAAATCCTTGCAAAGATCTAGGAAGACATGCTCTTCCAACAACAGAAAGAATATAAGATAGACAAGTCAGGACTACTATGGTCGAAAAACCTACTTTACGACCCAGAGAGTGGAAACATTAGATCAAACATTCTCACCAAATTTCACCAGAAACCCTATTCAGGGCACCTCGGATATCAAAAGATGATATCATCATTAAAGAAACACTACTTTTGGCCTAAGCTGAAAGATGTCATCGCGATGTTCATCGTGAAATGTCAGGAGAGCCAATTGGTCAAAGCGGAACACCAAAACCCCTTCGGATTTCTTCAACCTTTACCCATTCCAGAATGGAAATGGGAGGTAATAAGTATGGACTTCATTACAGGCTTACCCAATAGTAAGAAACTGAACGACTCCATCTTTGTAGTGGTAGATAAGCTGTCTAAAGCATCCCACTTTATACCGGTGAAATCTACCTACAAAGAATTTCACATCGCATAAATATTCTTAAAAGAGATCTTTCGATTGCACAGGATACCCAAGGAAATCATTTTCGATCGAGACACAAAGTTCACTAGTAACTTCTGGAGAGCATTGTTCTCCGGTTTGGAAACCCAGTTACAATTCAGTACCGCGTACCACCCCCAGACCGACGGACAAATAGAATGAGTAAACCAAATCCTCGAGGACATGTTGAGGATGTATGTCATGAGAAACCCCACCAAGTAGGAAGATTATTTGCACCTTGCAGAGTTCGCTTACAACAACGGTTATCAAACCTCGGCCAAAATGAGTCCTTTCAAGGTAATCTACGGTAGTAAATGTCAGACACCCGTGACTTGGGACAGTCCAGTAGACATACTTATGTTAGGACCTAACCTACTAAAGGACTTGGAACAGCTAGTCTCCAAAGTACAAGTGAACTTAAAAGAAGCACAAGGCCGCCAAAAGAGTTATGCGGACAAGAATTGAAAGGACAAAGACTACCAAGTCGATGAACATGTGTTTCTAAAAATAAAAGCAAAACAAAGCTCGTTGAGCTTGGGAGGTTGCTGCAAACTAGCCCCAAGATTTTGTGGACCTTTTGAAATACTGGCCAAGAAGGGCCCAGTAGCGTATGAGTTAGCCTTGCCAACTCATATAAAATTTCATAATGTTTTTAATGCTTCACTATTAAAGAAATATGTATATGATACCAAACATGTGATTGGTCCTTATTAAAGGTGGAGCCTGAAGGGGAGTTCACGCCAGAACCACTACACATTCTAGACAAGAGAGAGGTGTAGTTTAGTAGGAGGACCATTACACAGCTAAAGGTGCAATGGAGGCACTTTGAGCCATATGAGGCTACTTGGGAGAATGAGGCCACCATGAAAGAGGCATACCCCGCCTTATTTCATGACTTCATTCCTAGTCCCTAGAAACACCGGGATAGTGTTATTTCTAAGTGGGGAGGGATGTAATATCCCGAATTTGTGGACTAACTATTTGGTTGTTATATTGGGCCACAGACCTTGCATCTATTTTTTACTTGGAGTATTGGGCATAAGCCCTAACACCTACGATTACCCTTTTATATATATTGACATATCGAGCATGGAACTTGACTGACTTCTTTATTTGAGTGTACACTGGGCAAAAAGGCCCCAATGTTGTATGATGTTCTTCAGCTTTGATATGGGTACAAACCCTAATACCTTGAGATTATCTTTTGTTACTTACTGTGCAGAGCTGTGATTTTACATGATTACACTTATGAGTGTGTTGAGCGTGGACTTAGAAACACACATATAACCTACATACTAGGCATAAGCCCGGATGTACCTAGAAGAATGTTTATGTACTGGGAGTAAGCCCTAAGGTACATTGAGTGTTGGGTCTAATCCCTGGAGCACTCCAAGCTTGTAAACGAATACCGGATACGAGGCCACTTAAAATATTCTAGATGTGCCTCACAAACACATTCTAGCACTAGTGTTGAGTGCAGGCTCTGGAATTGCACAAGCGTAATGCCCATGTGAGAGTGTTGAGTTAAAAGTCTCTGAAGAGCACTCGGGGTTACTAAATCTCAAGTGTTGAGTCGAGAGGACTCTGAATAGAACTTTTGTTTCTCATCACATCTATTCAAATTGATCAAATAAATCTTCTTCTATCTATCATCAAGTACTGTGGGAACTACCATGTTAAATGAGGGAATCCGACATGCAAAGGGAGAGACTAGAGGTACCTATCCAAGCTTACTAAGACCATCCAAAGAATTGGACCTCGTCCTTAAAAAGTCAAAAGAAGTATCATGTGAAGGTACATAATTAAATAAAAGATAATTACCAGTAGTCTTCTATGAATAACATGTATAAAGGCCTCATAGCTGATATTATTAGTAAGAACTTTAATAATAATGTTGTCATTATTTATTTATGAAACATATTTATTATATATGGTTTATGCATTATTAATATTATTAATAATGTATTGATAGTTAAGTGAAATATAATTATGGTTATCAAAATTATTGCTATTAAAATTATTATGGAAAGCTTAAATCAAAAGCACTTATAGTTAAACAAGTGAAAAAGTCTTAGTTCAAAGAGGACCAAAATATTTATGAAATAATATATTTTAAATATTGTTTATTTAATTGAAAGAAACTAATTATTCCAACAGTCCTAATTCAAGACTCCCCTACATAAATAGGGCAGACCCCAAGTTTGGGGGCATCTGGATCTTGAACTTTTCATTATCATTCTCTTATGGTAATCAAAGGGGATTTTTCTACTCCAAGAACTAAAGTAGTCAACATAAGTTTCCAGATCTGAACTAGCAATAGCCCAAGGACCTCTATCTCTTTTGTATGTTGGAATCCAACCCGTGGGGATCCATACAGTACCAGGAACAGTTGTAGGATCATGGTTGGGAGGAACATGGTAGTCCCAAAGTTATCCAGCTAAGAATATCATCCTAACAGGTCAGCTAAATACTATAGGTTTGCATTAACTACTGTTTGAGTGTGTAGGCTTCTACAAGAAGGGATCAAGTGCAAAAGTAGCCAGGATCCTACAGGAAAGAACCAGGTGCCAAATCAACCATGTATGTGGTATTAATTTTTCCCATCTTTCAGGTTATAGTAGACATAGGTTATTTGTTTTACTAGCATTGATACTTCAACATTGTTTAAATCCTCATTACAAATATTATCAACTTAGAGGTTTTGGCCCAAAAACTAGTGGAGGGTCTAGAAGGTCTAGCCAAGCTAGCCTGTGCTAGAAAACACCCTAATTATCTTCTAGGTTAGGGTCATTAGGTTTTCTTTTGAAAGTAAATGTGATCTCTGTTTGAATCGTTTTATCAACTTGTAACGCATGGTTTATATCTGTTTTCTTTTAATTCTTTTATTATCCCTTCTATGCTTAGGAAGAATCAAATAGAATGACAACAGTACCATTTCAGGCATCATTTCTCTTAAACCATACTATACATCCAAACATAGATTTACACATTAACAGTAATTCAATATCGTTGTTCTTTTAAAACTAGGGTATCATTCCACAACTCAATGATTTCAATCAAGAGACAAACATTATATCGAATTAAACCACAGATGCTTTCCTCATGAATCGAGTCCCAATACCAAACACATGCATTATATAACATTTAAAATTTATTAAGTTTTGCCATCAAAGGAATTGGTCACAAGATCAAGTCTCACTAAAGTCATACTAATTTAAACACTAGCCGGAAAACATAGAGAATTCACATAGGAACATTTACACTTATACCCAAGCGTTTTCACTACCATTAAACAAATGCTTACAGTCATCCTTTAAACATAAAATACAAGCTAGGGTTTGAATCCCTCTTTTCCCCCATTTAAGGTAAACTACCATGAAAATGCAGTAAGAGGAACCGACATACCTATAAGAAGTTTCAGGCAAGCGTTTAGACCCATCTCTCAACAAATACATCTAGCGGCGATTATAAAATCTGAGGAATCCAAATCCTTTCAACATACAGGGTCACGTTAGCCACTTGAAGAGAAACTCCTAAACACTATTTCAAATAGAAAGAAGATGCAGAGATTAGTTCCAGGTTCAAAGCCTCCTAGAAAAACAATGTAGAGACCAAATCATAGACATAGCAAATCGCATCTCATAATAAACGCAAACCATGGTAAGATCACGATATCCTATTTTTACAAATACTCAATCATCGGCCTCCAAAGCAGAGGCGATGGTAGCAACAAAGACATAAACCCAGGTCCAAGGACTCTTTATATAAACCCCAGTTTGATATTGGGAATTATTATAATTACAAATTCTACCAAGTTCAACATTGAGCTGAATGTCCAAAACCCTCCAGTGCCATAAAAACCAAAAGATACATTTCACAGTGATCCAGCCAACAACGACCTCAAGGAACCCAACAACCTATTGTACAAAACCCAACCAGGCTCACAGAACTCCTCAAAAGAAAACACCAATACTACACTCCACAGAGGCGAATGGAGGAGATAAGAAATGGGGAATTCTAGACTTACCATTTTGCAACATCACCACTATCGAGTATTGGCCACGTAGAAGAGAAACGCCGACCAACACCTATTAACCAAACACGCCATACGAAGTCAGAACTTTGAATTTTATACCACGATATATCTAAATGCAATAGCAAGAATGTAGTATGAACCTGGGAGGAATTACCTTCGAATGTTTCAGTCGCCATCTCTATTCCATATGGTGTGCTGACCATGAGCCACAGCTCAAGTCAGTAACAAAACCCTCAATGCACCCACAATAGGCAAGAGAAATGAACCATGAAAATGCTTCTTTGTTGGTGTAGAACCCTAGAGGAAACCCTCAGTACAGCTGGCAGCGTTAGCCATGTGCCATCGTAGAGCTAAATTCAATGCTACCACCCACTCCAAGTATTTCGATGTTGACCCAAAACTCTATAGTATTAGAACCATTTGAAATTAACAAGTATTGTAAATACCATCAACATTACAATGACCCCAAACATTACATAGTGCCATTAAGTAATTACAAGGTTAACAAGAGGTGCAAATTTCACAAGTATTACAAACCCCAATAAGGCTTTTAAAAGTGTCAACCCTCAAACTTCTCACACTTGAGACTTAAATAATTGCTAGAAAGGTGGAGTAGGAATTGTATACATGCCAAAGCGAGAAACCTTCATATTTGCAACAAATATCCATGGGAATATTTCTACGAAAAATAATCTCCATGGGAAGTTGAACCATGCTCTGAAATCTCTGTAGTTGTCAAAATATCATGGCAGTGGAATTCTAGGGCAATATTTTCACTAGACTGATTCCTTGTCATCTCTAAGTGGGACATATTCTTTCTATAAAGAAATTCATAGGTGAAATACCTTTGGCACCAATTTCTTGATTCCATACCCTATGGTGAGTCTAGGTCGCGACATGATTCATTGGTCTTGGTCTACAAAGTTTAACTTATTTTGATTTCTCACATAATCACCTAGAATGTTCAATTTCCATGAATTCCAACAAGTGTACCTCCCTCAAGTCTTTCAACATCTCCTATAACAATATCTTCCTTCCAAGTACTTTTTAATAACATAAATCCCAAGTGCTTTTGTTTGTGACCCATGATCACATGGAATCATAGGATGCTACTACTCAACTATCTAGAAATACTTAATGAAATTTATTAATAGTATATTTTGAAGCATGAGGAGGATGAGGAGGAGGGTGTGGCTAGAGGGGGGGGTGGTAGGAAGTGGGGGAGGTAGGAAGGGGGAGGAGGAGGAGGGTGTGGTTGGAGGGGTAGGGTGGTAGGAAGCTGGGGAGATAGGAAAGGGGAGGGAGAGAGGGAGGGGGGTAGAGGAGGTGGAGGAGGAATGGGTTTTGGGGAGGCGTGATTGAAAGGGGGAGATAAAAAAATTTAGAAGAATGATGGGGTGGATTCAATGAGGATGGAAATGGGAAGGGAGAGAGGGTGGAGTATTGGGAGAGAATGTGTGAGGTGTAAGGAAACAAGGAGACATGGGAGCATGTGTAGGGTATTTAGGTTAGTGAGAGGGAGGAGAAGGGGATGCTAGGAAGGAATATGGGGAGGAGTGGAGGAAGGAAGGGATCATGTATTCATGGAAGAATGAAGGTATTAATTTACTATGTAACATGTTTCTAATGATATCTTATTTGTGTTTTTTATTGCATATATGGATCACAATGTTGATATATTGATATATATTTCATTTCTAAGGCATTAGCAATGTATTTAGGGTTGGAGACCCAATTCGTCACTTTCTTCTTGATACCATTAATGCCATCACTAGCACAATCAGGTAGGAAACTGGTGCACTCTATAGTATTTCCTCCTACAAAGAGACGAAACAAAGGTAGTATGGCAATGGCTTGGATAATTATGCCATAAAAATACTAAATATAAGCAAAGAAGACATATTTTCCCTATTCAGAGACCCTAAAATAGATGAAGTCATGGAAACCAACCATCTCCACATTTTCATTGAATGGTGTACCTATCAACCATTCATTGATAACTAGATGGATAGGTGGTACATCGTGTTCAATGTTCCCTCCCGCAGCAATAGGGATGTACTTCCTCAAGAAGATTTATTTCGAGTTCATGTTAAGGAATATTGTGAGATATTTCCATTATGCTCCATTTTGGGGTGTTGGGTTGGGGATGCCCCAAAACCAATAGGGTGTGAGGATTTAAGATGCCAATTTCCAAGCCCCTCCATGCATAGGCCACTTCCTAGGGAGGAATTCCTTCCTAGACAACAATTGCTTCCAGATATATAGGATACATTACTGATTTTGTCCCATACCATGGCCTTCCATGCCACCTTTCTTATGAGAGGTGTCCACATAGAGACAATTCCTACTTATCAGTTAATAGCATTAGCTATAGGTCATGATGGACCATCAGCTGCAAGTCAGGTAGGACCATCAATTGCAGGTCATGAAGTACCATTAGCTACCATACAGGGAGGAGCTTCTACTCCACAAGATCCTTCCCATTCGTACACATCATGTAGCCATATCTGTTATGGTTTTTCCCATGCAGGTTTTTGGGAGCATGTAATTACATGAAACCTAAAGGTTTTGTTAGTAAATGTTTTTTCTTGTGGTTCATAGATATATGTGTACTCTTCTCATCTTTTTATGTCCCTAACTTGTAGTTTCTCAATAAAATCCCCCCAGGGGTGACATTGATTTAGACACTTCAGTGCCTCAGTTATAAGAATATATCAACAATATATATTTTTCTTACATGTTACATTGTTAGATGATGTTAGTTTTGTAATAAATGCATATATTTGACTATTTGAGCACTTAGTGTTTATATCCATTGATACAAGAGAGTTGTTAGATGCCTCCCACTAAAGAGACTTCATTTCCTGATACCATAGGAATATCTAGGCAAGAGGTAAATTTTTGAACATGTTACATATGTTTAGTTGATGTTAATTTTGTAATAAATGCATCTATTTGACTATTTGAGAACTTGGTGTTTGCATCCGTTGAGAGAGGAGAGACAACAGATGCTTCCCAACGTAGGGACATTAGTTCCTGATACCACAACGATATCTCAAAAAGAATTATCTTTTTGAACATGTTACATTTTTATTCGATGTTAATTTTTTTATAAAAAGCATATATTTGACTATTTGAGCACCTAGTGCTTGCAACCATTGAGAGAGGAGAGTCGTGTGTATACTAGATGGTCTTCTCCTTGAAAGACAAAAAGTGGGGATACACATTGATAGGTAATTTGACTAGGCTTAAATTGTAGTTGTTTATTTTTTAAACATACATTTCATACATATATGTTCACAAGTATAACATGTATAACTATTTTAAATAATGGGTTGCTCATAGACATTGCTAGTAGGAGAGCCTGTTGTAACAAGTACCATTCTTCAATATACTATGTAAAGATGAAATATTCTTTCTATCATTTTTCTAGGCTAATGAAATATGCAATAGATAACTTGGTAGCCATTACTTGACTATGCTTATTTTCTTGTTATTTGAATTTTTTTGTATCAATTTAACTAATTTTAAATTAATTTGAATTGTGCCTCTTAGTTTGACTTTTTTGTCTTTGTTTGAGTTACCCCAATTAGGTTTGACTCTTTATTAGTTTGAATTTTCTCCCATCTGGATTTGACTTACTCTAGCTTGATTTGATTGATTCCGGCATGGTTAGATTTTTTCCATCTTCATTTGGATTTTTTCATCAGATTTTGAATTTGAATCGGTCTTAACAGTTATAGCTCAATTTTACTTATTCCATCTCTTTTTGGCATTTTTCATCCCTGTCTAACTTCCAACGTCTTTGTTTGACTGATTTTGGCTTGGTTTGACCTTTTTGTATCGATTTGATTTACTATGGTTAGGCTTGATCAATTCCAACTCAATTTAACTTTTTCCATCTTGGTTTGACTTTTTTAGTCTCTATTTGACTTCCTTCATCCACGTTTGACATTTTCCATCTCAGTTTGATTGATTTTAGCCTGTTTTGACATTTTTCATCTTGATTTGTCTTTTCCGTCTCAGTTTGTCTCAATTTGGTTTTTTCATTTGATTTTGACATCCTTTAGCTTAGTTTGACTAAATTCGGCTTGGTTTGACTTTTCTCACTTAAATTTGACTTTTTCATCTCGATTTGACTTACTACACCTCGGTTTGACCAATTCTGACTCAATTTGAATTTTTCAGGTCAATTTGATTGATTTCATCTTGGTTTGACTTTTTCCTTCTCTATGGATATGAAACCCACACATGAACTAAGAACATCCCCCAAAAGTGAATAGGTTGGCTCATACTTTCTTATTTATTATTTCTGAATTATCTTTTCATCTTTTGGAGAGGAGGTCTCCCAATTTGCAACATATGTTCATTGATGCAATGGAGGTTGAAGACAATCTCAGAATGTCCAAAAACAACTTAGAGAAGGGAAATGAGGATGAACTGAGATAGAGATTGGAGTTTGAGGGCAGATGTGGACATGAAGGATCTGTGTTATTTTCTCATGATGGGTAGGGAGGTGGTCAGCCTAGCCATATACGAGAACATAATGGTGCTATTTTGTCTTGTGGAGATTGCCCTCAGCAGATGAAGAATTCTGTGATGCAAGGTTTTGGAGAGATGTCTGGTCCACCCATATATGATGAATACAGAGATGAGGATGTCATAAAATTTTTAGAAGTGGAGGAGAGGAATGAACCACCATACTATTAGTTCCACTATGTAGAGGAGTCATCCAAGGAAGAGGGAACATTTGTAGATCCTAATTTCACCATTGAAAGCCAGGGAAGTATTAAGCCTGAAGGTGGTGAAGCCCTACTTCCCGAAACTAAATCATTTGCCAGAATAAAGAAAATTCTTCTAACCATGAGTCAAGAAAACCTTGAGACTCTTCCTGGAGAACCTGGCCCTCATCTAAGGGAGGAAGAAGACGCTAATGATCAGGGGGTTCCTAGAGATCCCCAGCAGGAATAATTTTCCTTTTGGACTAAAGCTGAAGGATATTATGGGATCCTTGAAGAAGTTCTTCGGCCTGGCACATACCTTCACCAAATTGACCATATAATTGAGATGGTAGAGGAAGACCAGGAGGGTCAACATAATGTTTATACATGTTTTTCAAACCTTGAATCCTGCTCTCGAGGGGAGGGTCCCTTACTTGATAACTTCGAAAATCAGGGTGAGATTACTTTTGAAGCACCCGAGCAGAATCAAGTTATTAATCCTGGAATTTTAAGAAGCCAAGGGGGTGATGTTATGAATAGCCTAGGTTTCTAAGCAGCCTCTCATGTTGCAGAGTTACAATAACAGAAGAAGAAGAGGCATGAACCTAGTTGTGTCGGGATTATTAGGTTGTACAGGGGTCTAAGCAGAGGGGAGTTCCAGGTTCTGTTGGAAGCCTGCCACCAATGTTCTATCCCTGTGCCTGATATGAGTGACACACGAGATAAACAAGCTCCTTACAGTTCCCTAGGAAGAAAATTGGCCCAAGTGCAAGTAGAGCTGCAGTCTGATGGAGAGCCAGAGGAGTGGGAGAGGAAGCATGTTTGCTTGGTCGAGAGAATAGTAGATAAATTTGGAGAGCATCATACTTCATGCGACCCCATAAATGACTATATGAAGAGGTTCTTTAGTGGGGGTAAGAGGTTTTGTTTTTACCAAGGAGATTACTCATGTCATCGGTACCTTTTTAAATTGCATTCTTATGGTCTGAGTTTAGTCAGGCATGGTGAAAGAGTCTACCTAGGGTATCAGTTGGTGGACTGGCTGCACTGGAATTTTTATATCACATGATTTGGAAGCCATTTGAATAACATAGGGTAGGGAGGCTTGTACATAAATAATCTCAATGTGGCGAGCACATTTTCAGAAGTTTTCAATTATAGTAATGGGTTTTAGCCTTCAGTTTCTTTTTCTAGTTTTCGATAAAGGTTACAGGCCAAAAATTTTGTGATGGTCATGGCCCAATGGATCAGGAACTGGTTTGCGAGGGTTCTTTGCTACCTTGCAGGGAGGATAGCATCCCCAATAGGAACCAGTTGTTAGCACTAGAGTTGTGCTAAGTATTTGAAAATATTTTTTGTGAAGGCAGGAGTAGTAGGGTCATGGAAAAACCCAAAGGAAACCCAACCCTTAGTCTACATCCCCTAGTGGAAAAAAATCAGAACCCTATACAATAGGTGACCAATATTAGAGCGATGGAGATCGACGATTATATGCCTCCATCACAAATGAGGTTGAATGTTGTATAACCGTGAATGAGGAGTTAACAGGCGGGCAAGTTAGAATTTGATCTACGGTGGAGGATGTGAATCGACGGCTGATAATTTGTTCGCATAATTGACATGAGCGGAGAAATCCAATTTGCAAATCTGTGAACGTTTCTTAGAGGGACACATGTTTGGATGAGCTGGATGCAACGAGGCTCAGATCTATGCCCAAAATTTAGTTCGCAGATCCTACTTGTGTAGGAAATCAACCAACCCAAAATTTGCGAACATTGTAAAGGCCCACCGTTTGATGGACCAGAAGCATTCAAGGTTGAAGATATACGGTGCTGGTTTTCATTAGGCGATAGAAGCTGGCGATCATCTCTCTAAGTTCAAATGATTGCCAATTGATCCGAAGCCACCTCAACACCGTCAAAATAGTTTACCCCCTATCTCAAAGGCATGGCTAAGCATGCTTCACATAAGCTCAAGTTGCAGGCATCATTGTTGATCGATTAGGAGATTCTATCAAGCCAGCATCGCCAGGAAGTAATCACGAGTGGCTACCATCATTGTCACGACCGTTATAAGAATGGTCCCCAAGTCCCCTATTCAGGATCATTGCATGCGAAAGGTGGCAAGCTTGGCCACTCAGGCATCTTTTAGTTAAACTCTGGTTATAGAGAGATATTAGGGAGCCGAAGTGGTTGTTGTACCAGAGCAAGTATGGTCTGAGGTGGAGGAGGATCATGTTCCCTTCTCTCCGCTAGTATTCAACCACGTGGAAGAGAGTTCGGCCAGTGAGCCTGAGGTGCACGAAAGCCAACAGAGGTGCAGGCAGGTCCAATGTCGATCGAAGAAGAAAAGGACCGAATAAGAGAAGTGGGACACCCTTCATGACGTGAAGATTATCAAAGATTACATCATCCCCACTGAAGAGACAACACTTCCTCCTTTAGCAGAAAAAGCACTGGGGAAGATTCCCTTAGGGTAGAAGACTTTTTTGAGCCATAGGACGAATTGAAGCCTCAAGAATAGGGTGGTGACCTATTCACGCCATTTATTTTTCCCCACTCAACAAGTTTGTATTTGGCTAAATTTATAGGTATCTCTTTCCTTAAGTTTTGAGGCCAGTTGGGGTATGTCAGTCGTTTGAGGCTATTGTGGTTTGCACCCTGTAAGGGACACCTGTAGAAACAATCAGGGTTTGTCTATTAACAGTCCTTTTCATCTTACGATTTGATGTCAAAAGTGGCGAACCGGGCCCTATAGGTGGCAGCATATTTTGTAACATTTTTTTATGAACAATTCGAGGCTAAGAGCCTATAAATATCTATATAATAGCTGTAGAAAGGGTTGGAAAATCAATGGTTGAGGTCTTTGGGAAACTAGGATCTGTTTTGAAGAATTCTCCTTAATAGAATTGTAGTGCTTGAAGCTGGTTAGGACAGAGATTCATGTGTTATCTAGTTTACAGTTTATAATTCCTCCATCTCAAGTGGATGTGTTTCATGTTCTTTACTTCTATTATGTTGTTCTCTTTCATGTTTGAAACTAGTGTATGGTAATGCAGAATTCTTTTTAAAGCTCTGTATACTGTTTCAGATATCCACCAACTTTTCCACTAAATTTAGCATAGGATTCATCCCTGTTAGTGTAATATCCTTGGTAATATTCAACCAAGATATTAACTCCAATTTATTTTTTTTACCAAAATTACTAGTGATTTTTCTTAACAATTTTATGAGCAGAGTAGGTAGTTAGTGATGGGGACCGAGGCTCAAGGTGAGTTTGGTAGGATGAAATTTTAATTCTGGAAAATATATGGAATTAGGTGCAGCAGCAGGTCTAAAGGTCAAGAACAGATGTGTCCTTTGAACTAAGTACCCGAACCATTCACTTTTCAGCAACAGTGATGCACTATTGCCTACTTCAAGGCTGCCTAGGAAGTTGGCATATGCAAACTAGATAGTTAGGGTGATAGTGAGGTAGAGGGAAGAGATATTATCAGTCATAGAAGTTATAGTAAGATGATTGAGCATATTTGGGGAGGTTTGGGAAGTATTCGATGACAAAGGCTCAACTAGGATTGTGGAGCTAGGAAATTTGATGGCTTCCCAAACGCAAGGGAAAGGCTTCCAAATTGTGGTTTTGTGGGATGATATTGTTAATATATCAAGTTATTTACCAAATGCAAAAGACAAGAGGTCAAATTGGTGCTCAAATTGCATTTTACAACGGAATCACTAAAACTAGTCTAGGAAAACCATCCAAAGAGCTAGTCTTGCCTTTTAATTGAAAAAAATGACTTTGATGAATTAAAATATCTATACTGAAATATTATGCAGCTCTGATATACTGATATGAACAGTGACACATTGATTTTATCATAATAGAGCCATCATTTTATTCCAGTGGCTTTCTTCTCTAAACAGTTTGCCTTACAGGATAGAAATTACAGTACATTGGATGGAGAACATGAAGGGAGAAGAGATTTGTTACAGGGGATCTATTCTAATGTAGTGATCAGAATCTATGCATATCAGAGGAATTATTTTGCTGAAACAACTGCTGCAAAACTTAACTGATGCGCCCTCCTTCAACTGATTGTCTCCACTAGTGGAAAGACCTCTAGATTTGATTGAACAACTGTAGAAATGAGAGGAATGAGAGATCAGGTTTGAATTCGACCTATGGAAATAGAAGCCTCTGATAACTGCTGATAATAAATTCTAGATCTCACTGGAAGTCCTGGGCACTATCCTCCTTATCTATCTTCATCTGCTGGTGAACCTTCTCCAAAACTAGCTAGTAAACTGTTCCGCTGGTCATCTCCTCTCCAAACTGGCATTGAATCTTCAATGGTGACCTGAAATGAATATCAATGGATGCAATACTGAATACTAGACCTGAATAACACTCATAGGAAAACTCACATGGCTTTGGAGCACATCACCCAAGAAAAGTGGTTGAGGCACATCACTCAACTTGAGGGATTAGAGATATCATACAAAATTCTAACAATGATCAGAAGTAAGAGATGGAGTTAGAAACATTGTTAAATAGGAGACATGAATTCTTCCTCAAGATATCCACACGTGTGGGTGAAGTAGGGAACATTCCTTGATAGGAATGGATACTTCTGACTAGAAAAACTTGCCTTCTTTTGTCTTCCTCCACTCAGATTAGCAAGTGCGCCTAGGTTAGCTTTTATGGATTGTTGCTATTCTTTTCTGACTGATTTCCTTGCTTTCTCCACTTTATTTACTTTCTACTTTCCTGTTTTTTTATGATTTTTCCATCTTTTGTCAATTTCCATCTTGGTGCACCTTGCCAACTTGTCTCCACTAGATTCCGTAGCTTTTCTGAGATTTACCACTTAAGCAAGTTTGGCCTACTTGACCAATTCAAATTTCCTATCCAAGTCATCAACCACTTGGCACATTTATTAGTAATAAACATTTAAATGACAATAATACAACTCATAAATAATTTAACTAAGCAGATAATTAATTAACTACTATGGTGTAATTGCCTCAAAACTTCCCCAATTAATTAATTTCTCAATTAATTATGAACTTAGATCCCTAGGGATAGGAGGATCCAAGTGGTGACCAAGGTCACTAGGGAGGGGACATGACAGTCCTCCCTTCCCAATACTACTTGTCCTCAAGCAGGTTTGAACCAGGATGCTGCAGAATCTGTTCATCTTCCCAGGTGGCATCTTCACTATGCAGACCTTTCCATTGGACTAGGTATTCTTTAATAATTCTACTTCTCAGCTTCCTTTCTCTGATCTACAATATTTCTTCAGGTTCTAGGACTAGATTTCCTTCATCATCAGGGGGGAAAAATTTCTGAAACCTTAACTTGTTGGCCCAGAGATTTCTTCAAACAGGACAAATGGAAGACATTGTGTATTTTACTCTCTACTGGCAGATCCAACTCATAGGCTACTTCACCCACTTTCCTTGTTATTTTGTAGGGCCCATAAAACCTTGGCAATAATTTTTCAGACCCCTTTGTCTTAAGAGTTGTTTGCTTGTATGGTTGCAATCTCAAATAAACCAAGTCTCCTACTTCGAAGGTTCGATCTGTTTTATTTTTATCTACATTGATTTTCTACTGATTTTGTGCAACCTTCAATTTTTCTTTAAGTGATTTAAGGATGTCTTGGCCTTCTTGCAGCCAATCCTTTTCCTTCTGTGCCTTGCAATTTCCAAAAACTAGATATGCAAAAGTGGCAGACTCATACCCATACAAGGCTTTGAATGGGGTCATTCCAATGGACATGTGGAATGTGGTTTTATAGCAGAACTCCACCAGATGTAACCAGTTGACCCACGCCTTCTGCTGCCCTGTAACATAGTTCCTGAGATAACTTTCCAGCGATTAGTTAACTCTTTTAGTTTTCCCGTATGTTTGGGGATGATAGTTGGTACTGAGGTTTAAACTAGTATTTACCAATTCGAACAAAGATTGCCGAAAGGAACTGGTAAAATTATTATCCCTGTCACTGATTATGATTTTTGGCAGCCCATGCAATCTAAATAATTCCCTAAAAAAAGGTGTAGCAACTTGACTAGCAGAAATAGTAGATGTGACAGCAAAAAAGTGAGCAAATTTGGTTAACATGTCAACTACTAGAAAAATACTATCTTTACCCTGGGATTTGGGCAAACTTATGATGAAGTCCATTGATATACTTTTCCATTTCTGTCCAGGAATTGGCAATGGTTGTAGGAGACTAGCAGGATGAGTGTGCTCAACCTTCTTCTGCTGACATGTAGTACACTCACTCGCATGCCTTAGAACATCCTCCTCGAGGCCCTTCTAGGTGAACCTTTCTCTTAACTTCCGGTAAGTTTTGAAAATACCAAGATGGCCTACTACTAGTGCATTGTGGGAAGCCATCAAAATCTGCTCCTTCAGCTTAAATTTAGGATTAAAAAAAATTATGTTCTTAGAATAGATGACATCATTGACAACTTGGTAATGATCTTCCTGATTTACTCTATCTAGCAATTCACAAGCAAACTGATTTTTTGCATATTCCTTAACTAGTTGCGCCTTCCAATCAGCAGGCACTTGCAGCAAAGAAAAAATAGGCTTCCTAGAGAGGGCATCAACAACTACATTCAGCTTACCCTTCTTATATTCAATATCAAAATCGTAAGATTGAATTTTTCTTACCCATTTTTGTTGCCTGTCATTCAGCTCCTTTTGGGTTAGAAAATGCCTCAAACTGTTGTGGTCTGTTTTAACTATGAATTTACCTCCCACCAGGTATTTCATAAATTTATCCAATGCATGCATGATGGCTAACATCTCTTTATCATAGATAGAGTACAGCTTCTCATGGGGCTGCAACTTTCTGCTCTCATAAGCAATCGGGTGTCTATTTTGCATTAAAACAACTCCTATGCCTTCACCCAAGGCATCACACTCCAATATAAAAGGTTGGCTGAAATATGGGAGTGCCAATACTGGGAAGCTGCTCATAACTTCCTTCATTCTATTGAAATATTTTTTGGCCTCCTCATTCCAGCAGAAAGCTCCCTTCTTGGTAAGGTTTGTCAAGGGAGAAGTGAGTTTGGAAAATCCTTTCACAAATTTCCTGTAGTATGTGCATAAGCCTATGAATCCTCTTAGAGAAGTTATATTCTTTGGGCAGGGCCAATCTAAGATGGCTTGGATCTTCTCCATGTATAACTTAACTCCTTCTTTCCCAATGATGTGGCCAAGATAGAGGAGCTCCTTCATACCAATCTCACACTTCGACAATTTGGCATAAAAGGATTGTTCTGCAAGTAGAGTGAGTAGATTGTCCAAGTGCTGCAAATGTTCTTCCCATGTCTTACTATAAATCAGAATGTCATCAAAAAATACAATTACAAACTTACAGAGTTGTTTACTGAAGACTCTATTCATGCGAGACTGAAAAGTTGCTAGTGCATTTGTCAAGCCAAAAGGCATGACCAGAAATTCAAAGTGCCCAAAATGGCACCGAAAGGTAGTTTTCTTCACATCTTCACTTTTCATTCTGGACTTCTAGGGCAATAGTTTCACTAGACTGATTCCTTGTCATCTCTAAGTGGGACATATTCTTTCTATAAAGAAATTCATAGGTGAAATACCTTTGGCACCAATTTCTTGATTCCATACCCTATGGTGAGTCTAGGTCGCAACATGATTCATTGGTCTTGGTTTGCAAAGTTTAACTTATTTTGATTTCTCACATAATCACCTAGAAGGTTCAATTTCCATGAATTCCAACAAGTGTACCTCCCTCAAGTCCTTCAACATCTCCTATAACAATATCTTCCTTCCAAGCATTTTTTAATAACATAAATCCCAAGTGCTTTTGTTTGTGACCCATGATCACATGGAATCATATGATGCTACTACTCAACTATCTAATCATCTGGTACATTTCCCTTTACTCTCTCTTTTTCAATAGGGTAAGTGTCAAGGAAGACTTCGAAATATACAATTAATTAAATTTATTTATTAATTTAATTAATAGTATATTTTGAAGCGTGAGGAGGATGAGGAGGAGGGTGTGGCTAAAGGGGGGGGTGGTAGGAAGCGAGGGAGGTAGGAAGGGAGAGGAGGAGGAGGGTGTGGTTGGAGGGGTAGGGTGGTAGGAAGCCTGGGAGATAGGAAAGGGGAGGGAGAGGGGGAGGGGGGAAGAGGAGGTGGAGGAGGAAAGGGTTTCGGGGAGGTGTGATTGAAAGGGGGAGATAAAAAAAATTAGAAGAATGATGGGGCAGATTCAATGAGGATGGAAATGGGAAGGGAGAGAGCGTGGAGTATTGGGAGAGAATGTGTGAGGTGTAAGGAAACAAGGAGACATGGGAGCATGTGTAGGGTATTTAGGTTAGTGAGAGGGAGGAGAAGAGGATGTTAAGAAGGAATATGTGGAGGAGTGCAGGAAGGAAGGGATCATGTATTCATGGAAGAATGAAGCTATTAATTTACTATGCAACATGTTTCTAATGATATCTTATTTGTGTTTTTTATTGCATATATGAATCACAATGTTGAGATATTGATATATATTTCATTTCTAAGGCATTAGCAATGTATTTAGGGTTGGAGACCCAATTCGTCACTTTGTTCTTGATACCATTAATGCAATCACTGGCACAATCAGGTAGGAAACTGGTGCACTCTATAGTATTTCCTCCTACAAAGAGAGGAAACAAAGGTAGTATGGCAATGGCTTGGATAATTATGCCATAAAAATACTAAATATAAGCAAAGTAGACATATTTTCCCTATTCAGAGACCCTATAATAGATGAAGCCATGGAAACCAACCATCTCCACATTTTCATTGAATGGTGTACCTATCAACCATTCATTGATAACTAGATGGATAAGTGGTACATCGTGTTTAATGTGCCCTCCCGCAACAATAGGGATGTACTTCCTCAGGAAGGTTTATTTCGAGTTCGTGTTAAGGAATATTGTAAGATATTTCCATTATGCTCCATTTTAAGGTGTTGGGTTGGGGATTCCCCAAAACCAATAGGGTGTGAGGATTTAAGATGCCAATTTCCAAGCCCCTCCATGCATAGGCCACTTCCTAGGGAGGAATTCTTTCCTAGACAACAATTGCTTCCAAATATATAGGATGCATTATTGATTTTGTCCCATACCATGGCCTTCCATGCCACCTTTCTTATGAGAGGTGTCCACATAGAGACAGTTCCTACTTATCAGTTAATAGCATTAGCTACAGGTCATGATGGACCATCAGCTGCAAGTTAGGTAGGACCATCAAATGCAGGTCATGAAGTACCATTAGCTACCATACAGGGAGGAGCTTCTACTCCAGGAGATCCATCCCATTCGTACACATCATGTAGCCATATCTATAATGGTTTTTCCCATGCAGGTTTTTGGGAGCATGTAATTACATGAATCCTAAAGGTTTTGTTAGTAAATGTTTTTTCTTGTGGTTCATAGATATATGTCTACTCTTCTCATCTTTTTATGTCCTTAACTTGTAGTTTCTCAATAAAATCCCCCCAGGGGTGACATTGATTTAGACACTTCAGTGCCTCGGTTAGAAGAATATATCAACAATATATATTTTTTTTTACATGTTACATTGTTAGATGATGTTAGTTTTGAAATAAATGCATATATTTGACTATTTGAGCACTCAGTGTTTATATCCATTGATACAGGAGAGTTGTTAGGGGCCTCCCACTAAAGAGACTTCATTTCCTCATACCATAGGAATATCTCAGCAAGAGGTAACTTTTTGAACATGTTACATATGTTTAGTTGATGTTAATTTTGTAATAAATGCATCTATTTGACTATTTGAGAACTTGGTGTTTGCATCCGTTGAGAGAGGAGAGACGACAAGTGCTTCCCAACGTAGGGACATTAGTTCTTGAGACCACAACGATGTCTTAAAAAGAGTTATCTTTTTGAACATGTTACATTGTTATTCGATGTTAATTTTTTTATAAAAAACATATATTTGACTGTTTGAGGACCTAGTGTTTGCAACCATTAAGAGAGGAGAGTCGTGTGTATACTAGATGGTCTTCTCCTTGAAAGACAAAAAGTGGGGATACACATTGATAGGTAGTTTGACTAGACTTAAATTGTAGTTGTTTATTTTTTAAACATACATTTCATACATATATGTTCACAAGTATAACATGTATAACTATTTTAAATAATGGGTTTCTCATAAACATTGCTAGTAGGAGAGCCTGTTGTAACAAGTACCATTCTTCAATATACTGTGTAAAGATGAAATATTATTTCTATCATTTTTCTAGGCTAATGACATATGCAATAGATATCTTGGTATCCATTACTTGACTATGCTTATTTTCTTGTTAGATAATGGTGTACACATATTCTTCATATTAATTTCAAAACATATTCCCTAGTCTCAAGCTTAAGCAAAGTAATTTAGATTTTAATAGATGTAAGAAAGTTTCAACAACTAGAACCCAACTTCATCAATCTCTTTTTACCAAATGGATGAGTGCATCAATTATGGTTCCAATCGAGATTAGGACTTATACTTTACTTTTGTAGAGTTTATTATAGTAATATGTTTAGGGATATACATACTAATATGCATGAAACAATAGATTTGTTTCCCAATGTTTATATTGGAAAAGCAATTGCATTAAGAACGAATTATTTACCAAATTAAAACAAAATTTCGCTCTCTAAATAAAATTGTAATCCCACCAAGGGCATCATAATTAATTAATTATACTCTAATTAGGATCTCTATAAAAACTTATTTAGCTTTAGATTTGTAGTTCATATATGGTCTTATTAATTCCAAAGGGCACATCATATGGACCCACTAATTCCAAAGCATGCATTATATGAATGCATTAATTCGTAGAATGCATTGTATGAATTAATTCCCCACTATTTAAGAAGTCATTATATGAATTATATGCAAGAATGAAATATATGCTTTAGTTGCAATGTATACAAGAATGTGTTATATGCAGTAATTCCAAGAATACAATATATGCATTCATTCCAAGAATGCAATATTTTCAAGAACACATTCAATTTATACATAATACATTAACTCCAAGAATACAATATATAAAAGAATGCATTATATGCAAGATATTAATAAAGCATTAATTCCAAAAATGCATTATATTCAACATATGCAAGATATAAAAAACACATTTATTCCAAGAACACATTCAATATGCCAAAGCTTATTCCAAATAAATCCCCCATTCAAATTATGAAAAGGAAAGTGTTACCACAATATTTTCAATATTTAAAAATAATTGAATTATTTTACCTTCGCCTCTATTGCATCCCAACACCAAGAGGGTATCATTATGTTTTCCACTTCTAATGGAATCCACCTCATATATGGACTGTATTGGCATAGTTTTAGTCCCAACCACTTATCTGTATTCCAAATTATATATCGAGAAGAATAAGACCACCATTGACCTCACCCATAAAAAGGAGTAAAACAACAATAACATGATCACAATGATCCTTGATATAATAAATTAGAATTAATATGAATATCTATTGGGATTCATTCTTTCAATTAAGTTTTGCACCTAAAGAAGCAAAATGCCTACATCCCATGCATGAGGAAGGGGTCTATCTATGCTACAGTAGCTTGATTAAATCACTATAACCATGGTTCCATAGTTTTTTCTCACCAACTAACCAAGCAAATGACTTTCATGTCCTCTGCATCTACGTACATTATGTGTATAATGGTTTCTTCTTAACTTTAAATGGAACTAGTTCATCTTAATTAAATTCTAAAATTGTTGATAATTTGACCTAAGTGTAGTGTACCCCACAAGTTATTCTTCTTCAAAATCAACAAGAAAAGTTAGATACACACAAATCTGCCAATGTTTGTAATCATTGAGTTTATTGTGTTGATATACATGAAGTTCAATATATAATCTAAACAATGAATGAGAAATTGATACCTAAAATCAAATTCATAGTATCTGAAGGATCATAGAAGATAATAAAATATTGTGTAATCCCTAGCCAAACTAAGTCAAGCAGAGCTGAACAAAGTCAAGGACGACCAAAATAAATCACACCAACCAGAACTAAGTTAAATTTATTCTTTCCATCTCGCCTAGATTCACAGTCGGCCTAGGTCCATGAACCACAAAACTTCATGTCCTATCGACCACTCTATGGCCCCACACATAACTTCATGTCCCACTCACCACTTTGTAGCTCACCTAAATTAATGTCCCACTGATTGCTCCTAGATTTTTGTCCCATCAACTGCTCCACGACCCCTCACTTAACTTTGTGGCTTATTGATTTATATACAAATCCCCACCTAGCTTTGTACGATGTCTTATTCAACTGAATTTGCACCCAATGTGCTCAAAATTGAGCTGGGGTAAGTCAAACAGAGATGAAAAATTCAAACTGAGAGGAAAAACTCAAAATGAGTTCAAATCAGTCAAACCAAACTGGAAAAAGTAAAAACGAGTTAAAATGAATCAAAGTGAGACGAAGGAAGTCAAACCGAGACAGAAAAAATCGAACTAAGCCGAAATCAGTCAAACCCACCTATTGTAAGTCAAACCGAGATAAAATATTCAAAACCAAGATGAAATCATTCAAACTAAGAGGAAAAAAACAAACCGAGGTAGAAAGAATCAAACTAAGCCCGAATTGATTGAATCGAGCAAGAATAAGTCAAATCGAGGTGGAAAAAATTCAAACGGAGAAGGAAAAAGTCAAACGAAGCCAAAATTAGTCAAATCAAATAAAAATTAGTCAAACTGAGACGAAGGAAGTGGAACTCAAATGAAAATATCCAAACCGGAATGGAAAAATTATAACTAAGCCAAAATAGCTTAAACTAAGCTAGATTAAGTCAAATCAAGATGAGAAAAAAAGTCAAAATGATCCGGAAAAAAAAAATCAAACAAACTAGAGGTAAATCGAACAGACACAAAAAAAGCCAAACAAAGAGGAAAAAATCAAATTGAGCTGAAAAAAGTCAAACAAAGATGGAATTGGTCAAACCAAGCCAAAGTAAGTCAAATCAAGATGAAAAAATACAAACAAAGCTTAAATCAGTCCAACCAAGGCAAAAAAATCCAAATCGAGACCGAAAAAGTCAAACCCATGTGAATTTGGTCTAATCAAATTGAATTAAGTCAAATCAAGATGAAAAATGTCAAACCGAGTGTAAATCAATCAAATCAATCTTAAAGAAGTCAATCTTAGAATAAAAAATCCAAACTGAGATGAAAAAATTCAAAATGAGTTGGAATCAGTCAAACAGAGACAAAGTGAGTCAAATCAAAATAGAAAAAAAGTCAATCTGAGACAGAGTAAGTGAAACCAATAAAAGTCGAGCTGAGAGAAAAATTCAAAGTGAAATAATCCAAAACAAGCCATAGTAATTCAAACAAAGATGAAAAAGACAAACCAAGACAAAAAAATTCAATCCAAGATGAAATGAGTCAAACCGAGACGAAAAAGACAAACAGAGATGGAGGATGTCAAATAGAGAAAAAAACTCATATCGAGATGGAAAAACTCAAAGTGAGATGGAATTAGTGAAATTGAGATGGAGCAAGTCAAATCGATATGAAAAATTTCAAATTTTGATGAAAAAGTCAAATCGAGTTGAAATCAGTTAAACTAAGATGAAGGAAGTATGACTAGGATGAAAAATAAAAACTGAGACATAAAAATCCAAATCAAGTTGGAATCGATAAAAGTAAGCTAGAAAATGTCAAAATAATGGTAAGGAAGTGCAACTGAGACAAAAAAATCCAAACTAGGACGAAAAAGTCAAATTGAGCCAAAATCAATCAAAGTGAGACAGAGTAAGTCAAATAAAAAAAGATAAAAATCAAACTTATACTAATTAATTCGAACCAAAAAAATTCAAACAGAGATGGAGAAATTCAAATAGAGATGAAATTAGTAAACTTAAACAAATTGAGTTAATATCAAGTCAAACTTAGACAGGCAGAGTTGAACCAAGTCAAGGACAACCCAAATAAGTCAAACCAAGTAGAAGTAAGTTGAATTTCTTCTCTCTGGACTACCCAGATTCAAGGTTATCCTAACTCCATGGATGACACAGCTTCATGGCATACTGTTCACTTCATGTCCCACTGGCCACTCCACAACCCACTTAGATTCATGGCCCAATGGTGCTCCACAACCCTCCTAGCTTCCTGTCCCACTAGCCACTCTGTGGCCCCTCAATTAGCTTCATGGATCACCAACTACTCCACTTCACCCCACGTATCTTTTTCCAATGCCTACATCCACCAAATGTGCACCCAATGTGTTGAAAACTGAGGCAGAGTAATTCAAATAGAGACGAAAAATAAAAATAAGAGAAAAATTCAAACTGGCCTAAAATCAGCCAAACCAAGACACAGAAAGTTAAAATGAGTTGAAATTAGTCAAACCAAGATGAAGGAAGTAAAAATGAGATAGAAAAAGTCAAATCCACTAGAATTGATCAAACCCAACTATAGTAAGTCAAATTGAGATTAAAAAGGCAAAACCAAGAAGAAAAAAGTCAAACATAGACAAAATCAGTCAAACCAAGATGAAAAAGAACAAACTAAGGTGGAAAGAGTCAAAATGAGTCTTTTTTCATCTTGAGTTATTGATTTTGGCTTAATTTGACTTTCTCAAGTTCAGTTTTACTTTTTTTAAGTTCGACTTACTCCATCTTAGTTTGAACTTTTTTTCATCGTGATTTGACTTACTTCGACTCAATTTGACAGATTCTAACTCAGTTTAACTTTTTATGTCTCAATTTGTATTTTTTGGTCTCAGTTGGACTTCCTTCCGATCAGTTTCACTTTTTTTTTGCTTGATTTGAATTTTTCCATCTCAGATTAGCTTTTCTTGTCTCGCTCTAAATTCTTCCATCTCGGTTCAACTAATTTAGGCTCGTTTTGACATTTTTTGGCTCAGTTTGAATTTTTTCATATCAATTTTAGTTACTCAAACGTGATTTGACAAATTCCATCTCAGTTTGACTTTTTCCATCTGATTTTACAATTTCCATACCTATTTGAATTTATTCATCTTGATTGGATTTTTTCATCTCGATTTGACTTATTTAAGCTCAGTATCATTTTCGTCCTTAGTTTTTCTGTTTTTGTCTCTATTTGACTTACTTCGGCTCGATTTGGCTTATTTCACTTAGTTTTACTTTTTTCAACTGAACTCGATATTTTTCAGTTTGACTTACTTTGCTCAATTTGACTTACTCTGGCTATGTTTGACTGATTTTGGCTCTGTTTTACTTCTTCTATGTGGGTTTGTATTTTTTCATTTGAGTTTGACTTTCTTCGGGTTGGTTTGACTGATTTTGCACTCGATTTCACTTTTTTCATCTTGATTTGACTTACTCCAGCTGCGTTTGACCAAGTTCAGCTGAGTTTGACAATTTCCATCTCAGTTTGGATTTCTTCATCATGGTTTAACTAATTTTGGCTCGATTTGAATTTTTTGTCTCTATTGACTTACTCCATCTTAGTTTGAACGATTACAACTAGGTTTGAATTTTTTTGTATCAATTTAACTAATTCTAAATTAATTTGAATTTTCCCTCTTAGTTTGACTTTTTTGTCTTTATTTGAGTTACCCCAATTAGGTTTGACTCTATATTAGTTTGAATTTTCTCCCATCTCGATTTGACTTACTCTAGCTTGATTTGATTGATTCCAGCACGGATAGCTTTTTTCCATCTTCATTTGGATTTTTTCATCAGATTTTGAATTTGAATCGATCGTAATAGTTATAGCTCAATTTTACTTTTTCCATCTCTTTTTTGCATTTTTCATCCCTGTCTAACTTCCAACGTCTTAGTTTGACTGATTTTTGCTTGGTTTGACCTTTTTCTATCGATTTGATTTACTATGGTTAGGATTGATCAATTCCAACTCAATTTAACTTTTTCCATCTCGGTTTGACTTTTTTAGTCTCTATTTTACTTCCTTCATCCACGTTTGACATTTTCCATCTCAGTTTGATTGATTTTAGCCTGTTTTGACTTTTTTCATCTTGATTTGTCTCTTCCGTCTCAGTTTGTCTTTTTCATCATTGTTTGATCGATTCTTGCTTTATTTGACATTTTTTGTCTCAAATCAGTTTTTTCATTTGATTTTGACATCCTTTAGCTTAGTTTGACTAAATTCATCTTGGTTTGACTTTTCTCACCTCAGTTTGACTTTTTCATCTCGATTTGACTTACTACACCTCGGTTTGACCAATTTCAACTCAATTTGACTTTTTCATCTGAATTTGATTGATTTCATCTTGGTTTGACTTTTTTCCTTCTCTATGGATATGAAACCCACACATGTACTAAGAACATCCCCCAAAAGTGAATAGGGTTGCTCATACTTTCTTATTTATTATTTCTGAATTACCTTTTCATCTTTTGGAGAGGAGGTCTCCCAATTTGCAACATATGTTCATTGATGTAATGGAGGTTGAAGACAATCTCAGAATGTCCAGAAAAAACTTAGAGCAGGGAAATGAGGATGATATGAGACAGAGATTGGAGTTTGAGGGGAGATGTGGGCATGAAGGATCTACATTGTTTTCTCATGATGGGAAAGGAGGTGGTCAACCTGGCCATATACGAGAAGATAATGGTGCTATTATGTCTTATGGAGATTTCCCTCAGCAGATGAAGAATTCTATGATGCAAGGTTTTGGAGAGATGTCTGGTCCACCCATATATGATGAATATAGAGATGAGGATGTCATAAAATTTTTAGAAGTGGAGGAGAGGAATGAACCACCATGAAGTCAGTTCCACTATGTAGAGGAGTCATCCAAGGAAGAGGGAACATTTGTAGCTCCTAATTTCACCATTGAAAGCTAGGGAAGTATTAAGCCTGAAGGCGGTGAAGCCCTACTTCCGGAAACTGAATCATAATCCAGAATAAAGAAAATTATTCTAACCATGAGTGAAGAGAACCTTGAGACTCTTCTTAGAGAACCTGTCCCTCATCTAAAGGAGGAAGAAGGTTTTGATGATCAGGGGGTTCCTAGACATCCCCAACAGGCATAATTTTCTTTTTGGACTGAAGCTGAAGGATATTATGGGATCCTTGAAGAAGTTCTTGGGCCTGGCACATACCTTCAGCAAGCTAACTGGATAATTGAGATGCTAGAGGAAGACCAGGAGGGTCAACATAATGTTATATAGGTTTTTCAAACCTTGAATCCTGCTCTCGAGGGGAGGGTCCCTTACTTGATCCCTTCATAAATCTGGGTGAGATTACTTTTGAAGTACCAGAGCATAATCAATTTTTTAATCCTGGAATTTTAAGAAGCCAAGGAGGTGATGTTATGAATAGCCTAGGTTTCTAAGCAGTCTCTCATGTTGTAGAGTGACAATCACAGCAGAAGAAGAGGCATGAAGCTAGTTGTGTCGGTATTATTAGGTTGTATAGGGGTCTTAGTAGAGGGGAGTTCCAAGTTCTGTTGGAAGCCTTCCACCAATGTTCTATCCTTGTGCCTGATATGAGTGACACATGAGATAAGCAGGCTCCTTACAGTTTCCTGGGAAGAAAATTGGCCCGAGTGCAAGTAGAGTTGCAGTCTGATGGAGGGCTAGAGGAGTGGTAGAGGAAGCAGATTTGCTTGGTCGAGGGAATAGTAGATAAATTTGGAGAGCATCATACTTCATGCGACTCCATAGATGACTTTATGAAGAGGTTCTTTAGGGGGCGTAAGAGGTTTTGTTTTTACCAAGGAGATTACTCATGTCATCAGTACCTTTTTAAATTGCATTCTTATGGTCTGAGTTTAGTCAGGCATGGTGAAAGAGTCTACCTAGGGTATCAGTTGGTGGACTGGCTGCACTGCAATTTTTATATCACATGATTTGGCATCCATTTGAATGACGTAGGGTAGGGAGGCTTGTACATAAATAATCTCGACGTGGCGAGCACATTTTCAGAAGTTTTCAATTACAGTAATGGGTTTTAGCCTTCAGTTTCTTTTTCTAGTTTTTGATAAAGGTTACAGGCCAAGAATTTTGTGATGGCCATGGCCCAATGGATCAGGAACTGGTCTACGAGGGTTCTTTGCTACCTCACAGGGAGGATAGCATCCCCAATAGGAGCCAGTTGTTAGCACTAGAATTGTGCTAAGTATTTGAAAATATTTTTTGTGAAGGGAGGAGTTGTAGGGTCATGGAAAAACCCAAAGGAAACCCAACCCTTACTCTGCATCCCCTAGTGGAAAAAAATCAAAACCGTATACAATAGGCATGGTCTGAAGTAAGAGAATCTAAGAAGATCCAAGGCTTAATAGTGAGCAGGAAGGTTAAGTATAGAGAAATGCGCCTGCAGTGTTGGTTGAAACCCATGGACGACCAAGATTAGAGTGATGGAGATCGACAATTATAGGCCTCCATCACAAACGAAGTTCAAGGTTGTATAACTGCGAATGAGGAGTTAATAGGTGGGCAGGTTAAAATATGATCAACGACGGAGGATGCGAATCAACGGCTGATAATTTGTTCGCATAATTGACATGAGCGGAGAAATCCAATTCGCAAATCTATGAACGTTTGGTAGAGGGACGCAGGTTTGGACAAGTTGGATGTAACGAGGCTGAAATATACGCCAAAAATTTAGTTCGCAGATCCTACTTTTGCCGAAAATCAACCAACCCAAAATTTGCGAACATTGTAAAGGCCCACCATTTGATGGACCAGATGCATTCAAGGTTAAAGATCTACAGTGTTGGTTTTCATTAGGCGATAGAAGCTGGCAATCATCTCTCTGAGTTCAAATGATTACCAATTGATCCGAAGACACCTCAACACCGTCAAAATAGTTTACCCCCTGTCTCGAAGGTGTGGTTAATCATGCTTTACATCAGCTCAAGTCGCAGGCATCATTGCTGATCGATTGGGAGATTTTGTCAAGCCATCATCACCAGGAAGTAATCACGAGTGGCTGCCATCATCGTCACAATCGTTATAAGCATGGTCCATGAGTCCCCTGTTCAGGATTGTTGCATGTGAAAGGTGGCAAGCTTGGCCACTCAGGCATCTTTTAGTTAAAGTCTGGTTATGGAGAGAGATTAGGGAGCCGGAATGGTTTTTGTACCAGAGCAAGTAAGTATGGTTTGAGGTGGAGGAGGATCATGTTCCATCCTCTCCGATAGTATTCGACCACGTGGAAGAGAGTTTGGCCAGTGAGCCTGAGGTGCACGAAGGCCAACAGAGGTGCAGGCAGGTCCGATGTCGACCGAAGAAGAAAAGGACCGAATAAGAGAAGTGGGATTCCCTTCATCCCATGAATATTATCAAAGATTAGATCATCCCCACTGAAGAGATGACACCTCCTCCTTTAGCAGAAAAAGCACTAGGGGAAGATTCCCTGAGGGTAGAAGACTTTTTTGATCCGTAGGGCGAATTGAATCCTCAAGAATAAGGTGGTGACCTATTCACGCCGTTTATTTTTCCCCACCAGACAAGTTTGTCTTTGGCTAAATGTATAGGTATCTCTTTCCTTAAGTTTTGAGGCCAATTAGGGTCTGTCGATCGTTTGAGACTATTGTGGTATGCACCCTATAAGGAACACCTGTAGAAACAGTCAGGGTTTGTCTATTAACAGTCCTTTTCATCTTATGATTTGATGTCAAAAGTGGCGAACCGGGCCCTATAGGTGGCAGCATATTTTGTAACTTTTTTTGATGAACAATTCGAGGCTAAGAGCCTATAAATATCTATGTAATAGTAGTAGAAAGGGTTGGAAAATCAATGGTTGAGGCCTTTGGGAAACTAGGATCTGTTTTGAAGCATTCTCCTTAATAGAATTGCAGTGCTTGAAGCTGGTTAGGACAAAGATTCATGTGTTATCTAGTTTACAGTTTGTATTTCCTCCCTCTCAAGTGAATGTGTTTCATGTTGTTTACTTCCATTATGTTGTTCTCTTTCATGTTTGAAACTAGTGTATGGTAATGAAGAATTCTTTTTATAAGCTCTGTATATTGTTTTAGATATTCACCAACTTTTCCACTAAAGTTAGCATAGGATTCATCCCTGTTAGTGTAATATCCTTGGTAATATTCAACCAAGATATTAACTCCAATTTATTTCTTTTACCAAAATTACTAGTGATTTTTCTTAACAATTTTCTGAGCAGAGTAGGTAGTTAGTGACAGGGACCGAGGCTCAAGGTGAGTTTGGTAGGCTGAACTTTTACTTCTGGAAAATATATGGAATTAGGTGCAGCAGAAGGTCTAAAGTTCAGAACAGATGTGTCCTTTGCACTAAGTACCAGAACCATTCACTTTTCAGCAACAATGATGCACTGTTGCCTACTTCGAGGCTCCCTAGGCAGTTGGCATATGCAAACTAGACAGTTAGGGTGATACTGAGGTAGAGGGAAGAGATATTATCAGTCATAGAAGTTATATTAGGATGATTGAGCATATTTGGGGAGGTTTGGGAAGTATTGGATGACAGAGGCTCAACTAGGATTGTGGAGCTAGGAAATTTGTTGGCTTCTCAAACGCAAGGGAAAGTCTTCCAAATTCTAGTTTTGTGGGATGATATTGTTAATATCATTTTATTGACCTACTGCAAAAGACGAGAGGTCAAATGGGTGCTCAGATTGCATTTTACAAGGGAATCACTAAAACTAGTCTAGGAAAACCATCCAAAGAGCTAGTCTTTCCTTTTAATTGAAAAAAATGACTTTCGTGAATTAAAATATCTATACTGAAATATTATGCAGCTCTGATATACTCATATGAATAGTAACACATTGATTTTATCATAACAGAGCCATCATTTTATTCCAGTGGCTTTCTTCTCTAAACAGTTTTCCTTACAGGCTAGAAATTACAGTACATTGGATGGAGAACATGAAGAGAGAAGAGATTTGTTATAGGGGATCTATTCTGATGTAGCAATCAGACTCTCTACATATCAGAGGACTGATTTTTCTGAAACCACTGCTGCAAAACTTAACTGATGCGCCCTCCTTCAACTGATTGTCTCCACTAGTGGAAACACCTCTAGATTTGGTTGAACAACTGGAGAAATGAGAGAGGAATGAACGATCAGGTCTGAAGTATACCTATGCAAATGGAATCCTCTGATAACTATTGATAATAAATTCTAGAGCTCACTGGAAATCCTGGGCACTCTCCTCCTTAGCTATCTTCATCTATTGGTGAACCTTCTCCAAAACTAGCTAGTAAAGTGCTGCGCTGGTAATCTCCTCTCCAAATCGGCACTGAATCTTCAATGGTGACCTGAAATGAATATCAATGGATGCAATAATAAATACTAGACCTAAATATCACTCATAGGAAAACTCACATGGCCTTGGGGCACATCACCCAAGAAAAGTGGTTGAGGCACATCACTCAACTTGAGGGCTTAGAGCTCTCATACAAAATTCTAACAATGATCAAAAGTAAGAGATGGAGTTAGAAACATTGTTAAATAGGAGAGATGAATTCTTCCTTAAGATAGACACATGTGTGGGTGAAGGAGGGCGCATTCCTTGATAGGAATGGAAACTTCTGACTAGAAAAAATTGCCTTCTTTTGTCTTCCTCCACTCAGATTAGCAAGTGCGCCTAGGTTAGCTTTTATGGATTGTTGCTATTCTTTTCTGACTGCTTTTCTTGCTTTCTCCACTTTATTTACTTTCTACTTTCCTGCCTTTTTCTGATTTTTCCATCTTTTTTCAGTTTCCATCTTGCTGCACCTTGCCAACTTGTCTCCACTAGATTCCTTAGCTTTTCTGAGATTTACCACTTAAGCAAGTATGGCCTACTTGACCAATTCGAATTTCCTATCCAAGTCATCAACCGATTGGCACATTTATTAGTAATAAACATTTAAATGAAAATAATTCAACTCACAAATAATTTAACTAAGAAATTAATTAATTATCCAGTAATTAATTAACTACTATGGTGTAATTGCCTCAAAACTTCCCCAATTAATTAATTTCTCAATTAATTATGAACTTAGACCCCTAGGGATAGGAGGATCCAAGTGGTGACCAAGGTCACTAGGGAGGGGAAATGACAGTCCTCCCTTCCCAATACTACATGTCCTCAAGTAGTTTCAAGCCAGGATGCTGCAAAATCTGTTCATCTTCCCAGGTGGCATCTTCACTAGGCAGACCTTTCCATTGGACCAAGTATTCTTTAATAATTCTACTTCTGAGCTTCCTTTCTCTGATCTACAAGATGTCTTCAGGTTCTAGGACTAGATGTCCTTCATCATCATGGGGGAAAAATTTCTTAAACCTTAACTTGTTGGCCCAGGGCTTTCTTCAAACAGGACAAATGGAAGACATTGTGTATTTTACTCTTTGCTGGTAGATCCAACTCATAGGCTACTTCACGCACTTTCCTTGTTATTCTGTAGGGCCCATAAAACCTTAGCAATAATTTTTTAGCCCCCTTTGTCTTAAGAGTGGTTTGCTTGTATGGTTTCAATCTCAAATAAAACAAGTCTCCTACTTGGAAGGTTCGGTCTGTTCTATTTTTATCTGCATTGATTTTCTGTTGATTTTGTGCAACCTTCAAATTTTCTTTAAGTGATTTAAGGATGTCTTGGCCTTCTTGTAGCCAATCCTTTGCCTTATGTGCCTTACAATTTCCAACAAACAGATCTGCAAAAGTGGCAGACTCATACCCATACAAGGCTTTGAATGGGGTCATTCCAATGGACATGTGGAATGTGGTGTTATAGCAGAACTCCCCCAGATGTAACCAGTTGACCCATGCCTTCTGCTGCCCTGTAACATAGTTCCTGAGATAACCTTCCAGCCATTAGTTAACTCTTTCAGTTTGCCCATTTGTTTGGGGATGATAGCTAGTACTGAGGTTTAAACTAGTATTTACCAATTTGAACAAAGATTGGAAAAAGGAACTGGTAAACTTACTATCCTTGTCACTGATTATGATTTTTGGTAGCCCATGCAATCTAAATACTTCCCTAAAAAAAGGTGCAGCAACTTGACTAGCAGAAATAGTAGATGTGACGGCAAAAGAGTGAGCAAATTTGGTTAACTTGTCAACTACTAGAAAAATATTGTCTTTACCCTGGGATTTGGGCAAACCTGTGATGAATTCCATTGATATGCTTTCCCATTTCTATCCAGGAATTGGAAAAGGTTGTAGGAGACCAGCAGGATGAGTGTGCTCAACCTTGTTCTGCTGACATGCAGTACACTCACTCGCATGCCTCAGAACATCCTCCTTGAGGCCCTTCTAGGTGAACCTTTCTCTTAACTTCCGGTAAGTTTTGAAAATACCAAGATGGCCTGCTACTGGTTCATTGTGGGCAGCCATCAAAATCTGCTCCTTCAGCTTAAATTTAGGATTCAAAAAAAATATGTTCTTAGAATAAATGACATCATTGATAACCTGGTAATGATCTTCCTGATTTACTCTATCGAGCAATTCACAAGCAAACTGATTTTCTACATATTCCTTAATTAGTTGTGCCTTCCATTCAGCAGGCACTTGCAGTAAAGAAAAAATAGGCTTCCTAGAGAGGGCATCAACAACTACATTCATCTTACCCTTCTTATATTCAATATCAAAATCTTAATATTGAATTTTGCTTACCCATTTTTGTTGCCTGTCATTCAGCTCCTTTTGGGTTAGGAAATGCCTCAAACTGTTGTGGTCTATTTTAACTATGAATTTACCTCCCACCAGGTATTTCTTGAATTTAGCCAATGCATGCATGATGGCTAACATCTCTTTATCATAGATAGAGTACAACTTCTCATGGGGCTGCAACATTCTTCTCTCATAAGCAATCGGGTGTCTATTCTGCATTAAAACTACTCCTATGCCTTCACCCAAGGCATCACACTCCAATATAAAAGGTTGGCTGAAATCTGGGAGTGCCAAAAACTAGGCAGCTTCTCATAACTTCCTTCATTCTATTGAAATATTTTTCAGCCTCCTCATTCCAGCAGAAAGCTCCCTTCTTGGTAAGGTTTGTCAAGGGAGAAGTGAGTTTGGAAAATCCTTTCACAAATTTCCTGTAGTATGTGCATAAGCCTATGAATCCTCTTAGAGCAGTTATATTCTTTGGGCTGGGCCAATCTTGGATGGCTTGGATCTTCTCCATGTGTAACTTAACTCCTTCTTTCCCAATGATGTGGCCAAGATAGAGGAGCTCCTCCATACCAAACTCACACTTCGACAGTTTGGCATAAAAGGATTGTTCTGCAAGTAGAGTGAGTACATTGTCCAATTGCTGCAAATGTTCTTCCCATGTCTTACTATGAATCAAAATGTCATCAAAAAATACAAGTACAAACTTACAAACTTGTTTGCTGAAGACTCTATTCATGCGAGACTGAAAAGTTGCTGGTACATTTGTCAAGCCAAAAGGCATGACTAGAAATTCAAAGTGCCCAAAATGGCACCGAAAGGCAGTTTTCTGCACATCTTCACTTTTCATTCTAATTTGGTGGTAACCAGAACGATGATCAATCTTTGAAAAATATTTGGATCCATGTAGCTCATCCATCATCTCATCAATCCTTGGAATAGGATATCTGTTCTTGATGGTTTTCTTATTTAAAGATCTGTAATCAATGCACATGCGCATTGTTCCATCTTTCTTTTTTACCAAAACCATCGATGAAGCAAAGGGACTTGATCTTGGTCTTATGAACCCCATCTCTAGAATCTCTTTGCTAGTCTTCTCTATTCCATCCTTGAATCTCTTGGGATGTTTGTAGGGGTGTATTTTTATGGGAAAAGTACCAGGTCCCAGCTCTGTCCAATGTTCAGTACCCCTATCAAGAGGCCTTCCACGTGGTAAATCTTCAAACACCTTTTTGCGTTTTTGGATATCTTCAGGATGTTGTGACACATCAATGGTGGTTCCTTTGGTAGAGATAAAACTTTTAGCAGCACACTCTATGTCTCCATGCCTCAAAATAGATCTCATACTATGTGCAAAAATCACTTGTTTTGGGTAGGTGTTAACCCCTCTCAAAACCACTTGCTTACCTTCAATGTCTTTAAAGCACATTTGGGGAATCCTATAATTTACCACATGCTCACCAAGTGAGAACAGCCATTGTACCCCCAACACAACATTAGTATCAGCAACATCAACAATGTAAAAACTATCAGTTACATTATGGTCTCCAATAGTTACTTGCATCTTGGGAATCCATCTGTTGCACTGCGTAGTGTTGTTCTTTCCAGGAATATTAACTATGAAACCTCCAAATTTTGCAGAATGGATTTTTCTTCTCTCCACGATGGCTTCATCAATGAAATTATGTTTGGCCCCTCCATCGACTAGCACTAAAACTTTCTTCCCTTCCACCACTCCCTTGAACCTCATAGTGTGTTAGCGGGGAACTCTACTCAAAACGGAAAATTTTGCTTCTGTTTGTGTTGGTTCTTCTCCTTCTGTTATATTATACCCCTCTTCTGTTGGTTCTTCCACTTGTACTTATGCACTCATTTCCTCCTCATCACTTTCAAAAAATACTTCTATGTAGTGAGCTTTACCCTTTGCACATTTGTGCCCCGGAACCCATGGTTCTTTGCAGGAAAAACACATCTTTTTCTTTCTTAACTCATCCCGATCTCGGAATGAGTATTCTTTCTTGTTTGGGGCTGCATTATTTCTGAATGGTATCTTGGAATTCTGAAATTTTGCAGGTGGATTAACCTTAGGGGGGTATCTGGTTCTTGGGATTGCATCTTGCAGATCCCTTGTTCTGCTCAAAGCTTCTTGTAAGGTAGCTGGTTGGTAGGCTTTAACCATCCCTTTCAAAGGTTCTGTCAATCCTACCGTGAACAAGAGGATTAACCTAGATTCTGATATATCAATGACCATCACTACCAACTTTTGGAATTTTGATATATATGCTTCCGGGGTGCTAGTTTGTTTCAAATGTTCCAACTCACGGAAAGACAACTCAGGATCCCTCGTATCAAATCTTTCCACCAACCTCCTAGTGAAATCTTCATAAGACTCAACTAAACCATGTCCCAAGGTTCTCATGCCATGGATCCACCAATCACTGGCCTCTCCATCCAAATGTAAAACTGCCATCTTGATGGCATCCTTTTCTGCCATGGGATGGAGCTAAAAATATATGCCTAGTTTATGCACCCAGGAACTAGCATTATATTTTGCAGTCCCATCAAAGTAAGGTATCTGGACCTTACCTGCAGCATTCCTCAACTCAAAATTGCTTTTTCGTTGCCTATTATATCCCCTTGGCTGATTTTTTAGGTAAATCTCAGAAAAATATTTGAAAGTGAGATCTCTTCTGCACTCATCACTCAAGGTCAGATATACTGCATGCATTTCCTCACAGGTAGCTACCGGTGCACCGGGTACTTCTTTATTTTTCTCAAAGAAAGAAGGCATGGTATGCTAAGGATGATATTTCAAATCCAATTTAAAGTCTTTAGTCATATTAAATGGTCCAATCTTTGAAAAAATGGTTTCTGCAAATGTTTTCTTTTCACCATGGTGGGAACCACTAGCACTCCCTTCTGCCTCTTTGTGTGCAAACTGTCTACTAAGGATTTATTTAGTTTCTTGGCCATTTTGTGCAACAATATGAGTTAGATTTTCTATTCCTCTAACCATCTTAATAAGAATTTGTCTAAACTCATCATTAGCTTCTTGTTCAGACATGCCTCTATTCCCTTGTATTTCTCCTTCTGTAGAATCTACCTCTTCTTCCCTAGTGTCTTTGGGGTTCTTTCCTTTAGTGCTAGGGGTTTCTATTGATCTCATCACCACAACAAGAGCAGGATCATAGGACCATGTTCTCATACCATTGTAATATCCTTGGTAATATTCAACCAAGATATTAACTCCAATTTAATTTTTTTACCAAAATTACTAGTGATTTTTCATGACAATTTTCTGAGCAGAGTAGGTAGTCAGTTACGGGGACCGAAGCTCAAGGTGAGTTTGCTAGGATAAAATTTTAATTCTGGAAAATATATGGCATTAGGTGCAGTAGAAGGTCTAAAGTTCAGAATAGATGTGTCCTTTGCACTAAGTACAAGAACCATTCACTTTTCAGCAACAATGATGCACTGTTGCCTACTTCGAGGCTCCCTAGGCAGCTGGCATATGCAAAATAGATATGTAGGGTGATACTGGGGTGGAGGGAATAGATATTTTCAGTCATAGAAGTTATAGGAAGATGCTTGAGCAGATTTGGGGAGGTTTGGGAAGTATTGGATGACAGAGGCTCAACTAGGATTGTGGAGCTAGGAAATTTGTTGGCTTCCCAAACACAAGGGAAAGGCTTCCAAATTCTATTTTTGTGGGATGATATGGTTAATATATAAATTTATTGACCTACTGCAAAAGACGGGAGGTCAAATGGGTGGTCAGTTTGCATTTTACAAGGAAATCACTAAAACTAGTCTAGGAAAACCATCCAAAGAGCTAGTCTTGCCTTTTAACTGGAAAAAAAAATGACTTTAATGAATTAAAATATCTGTACTGAAATATTATGCAGCTCTGATATACTCATAGTAATAGTGACACATTGATTTTATCATAACAGAACCATCATTTTATTCCAGTGGCCTTCTTCTCTTAACAATTTTCCTTACAAGCTAGAAATTACAGTACATTGGATGGAGAACATGAAGAGAGAAGAGATTTGTTACAGGGGATCTGTTCTGACATAGTGATCAGAATCTTTGCAGATCAGAGGAAGGATTTGGCTAAAACCAAAGCTGTAAAACTTAACTGCTGCGCCCTCCTTCAACTAATTGTCTCCACCAGTGGAAACACCTCTAGATTTGGCTGAACAAGTGGAGAAATGAGAGAGGAATGAGAGATCAGGTCTGAAGTTGACCTATGGACATGGAATCCTCTGATAAATTCTGATCATAAATTTTGGAGCTCACTAGAAGTCTTGGGCACTCTCCTCCTTAGCTATCTTCGTTTGCTGGTGAACCTTCTCCAAAACTAGCTAGTAAACTACTGCGCTGGTAATCTCCTCTCCAAACTGGCACTGAATATTCAATGGTGACCTGAACTGAATATCAATGGCTACAGTACTGAATACTGGACCTGAATAACACTCACAGGAAAACTCACATGGCCTTGGGGCACATCACCCAAGAAAAGTGGTTGAGGCACATCACTCAACTCGAGGGCTTAGAGCTCTCATACAAAATTCTAACAATGATCAAAAGTGAGAGATGGAGTTAGAAACATTTTTAAATAGGAGAGATGACTTCTTCCTCAAGCTATCCACATGTGTGGGTGAAGGAGGGCGCATTCCTTGATAGGAATGGAAACTTCTGACTAGAAAAAATTGCCTTCTTTTGTCTTCCTCCACTCAGATTAGCAAGTGCACCTAGGTTAGCTTTTTTGGATTGTTGCTATTCTTTTCTGACTGCTTTTCTTGCTTTCTCCACTTTATTTACTTTCTACTTTCCTGCTTTTGTCTGATTTTACTAGCTTTTGTCAGTTTCCATCTTGGTGCATCTTTCCAACTTGTCTCCACTAGATTCCTTAGCTTTTCTAAGATTTACCACTTAAGCAAGTTTGGCCTACTTGACCAATTCAAATTTCCTATCCAAGTCATCAACCACTTGGAACATTTATTAGTAATAAACATTTAAATGACAATAATACAACTCATAAATAATTTAACTAAGAATTTAATTAACTACTATGGTGTAATTGCCTCAAAACTTCCCCAATTAATTCTAGGGATAGGAGGATCCAAGTGGTGACCAAGGTCATTAGGGAGGGTACATGACAGTTAGATGCCCATGCTGATGGATTGTTTATTTCCTCTTCCCTTATCACCAGACAAAGCATTTTGATTGTAAATGGGTGGCTCTCTTGCCTATGTTATGATATTTCATGCAGCAACACTGTTAATGTGTTTATGTGTTATGTTTGACTCCATTGCCCAATGTTTCTCTCATGATTATCTTACCAAATTTTAAAACCAATTTGTCCCAGCAGAAGTCTGACCTTCTGAGTGTGCTTTGAATGAATAACTTTAATAAGAAGGTTGTGTGTTTATCTATGATTATTTTTAGTCTTTTATGAATTTTATGAGAGAGCACTCTCTGATTGTGTTGGGTCAGTAATACATTCTTAAGTGGTTTGTGGTTACCCCATTTGGACTCTCTGTAACCTAGAGGTACAATTTGGGTGCTAACAGAGATGAAAAAAGTCAAACTGAGCGGAAATCAATCTAACCTAGAGAAAAAAGGCAAATCGAAATAGAAAAAGTCAAATTAAGCCATATTGAGTCTAACCTAGCGGGAGTAAGTAAAATTAAGTGGAAAAATGTCAAACCAAGCAAAAATCAATTAAACTAAGTTGAAGGAAGTCAAGCTCATATGAAAAAATACAAAATGAGATGGAAAAAGTAAAACTAAGCTGAAATCGATCAAATAGAGCAAGAGTGAGTAAAATCAAGATGGGAAAAAAGACAAACTGAGACAAAGTAAGTCAAACCAAAAAAGTCCAGCCGAGTTGAAAAAATTCAAACCGAGTGAAATAATCCAAACCTAGATGGAGTAAGTCAAATAGAGATGAAAAAGATTAAATGATATGCAAAAATTAAAACCAAAACCCTAATTTCATTAAATTTGGACTTATTCCTAGTCTAAATTGGGTTTTTAATAAGGTTAAGAAACATTTCCATGAGGTTTGGTAGTATAATATGGAAGTTAGCTCAAATGGGTATAATTTTATAATAAAAAGTCAAACTGAGATGAAGGAAGTCAAATAGAGATGAGAATAGTTAAACCAAGAAAAAAAATTCAAATCAAGATAGAATCAGTGAAATTGAACCAAAGTAACTAAAATCAATAATAAAAAAAGTCAAACCGACATGAAAAAAATCAAGCCAAGATGAAATCAATTAAATCAGGATGAGGAAAGTTAGACTGGGATGAAAAAAGACAAACCTAGATGGAAGAAGTAAAACCAAGATAGAATTAGTCAAGCCGAGCCTAAGGAAATCCAACTGAGGTACAAAAATCCAAACTGAGAAGGAAAAAGTCAAACCAACAAAGAATCATTCAAACCAAGCGAGATGAAGTCAAATCAAGATGTAGAAAAATAAAACTGAGATGGAGTAAGTCAAACCAGAAAAGGTCAAAGTGAGATAGAGAAAGTCAAATCAAGCCTAAATCACTAAATCAAGACAAAGTAAGTTAAACTAAAACGGAAAAAGACACACTGAGATGGAAAAATGAAAACCAAGCCAGAAATGAGATGAAAAAAGACAAATTGAGACAGGAAAGTGAAACTAAGCTAACGTAAGTCAAACTGAGTTGAGATAAGTCAAAATCGGTCAAATTGAGTTGAAAACATGTCAAACGAAGTCAATCAGAGTTGAAACCATTCAAATATGACGAAATTAAGTCAAACTGAGTGGAAGTAAGTTAAATTTCTTCTCTATTGCATGCCCAGGTTCATGGCTAGCCTGGCTCCACATCCGACACAGCTTCGTGGCCTACTTATATGCTCTTAAATTCATCACTTTGGTCCTGGAATTCTTTACACCTTATATATCATGTCATATTGAGAACATAAACTAGAAGAAGAGAGATAAAGATAACCCTACACAATAAAGAAGAGAATTGTCAAATATTTTGTGCATTAGATACAATAACTCTTCTTACATTTATACAAGTGAATAAAGGGAAGAGATTACATAATGGATTTTGTGATAACCTATTTTAATAAATTAAAACACTTTTATTGCACTTATTATCTAATAAAATAAACACATTTTTATTAAGAATGACAATAATATCAATTAATATTAATTGCACTAACATAAGTATGTTGTGTTGGTGACATCACACGAAGATGGTGTGTGTAACCCACCTAGAACTTGAAACATTTTATGTTGTGGAAAAACACTACTCTAAAAATTATTGTAAAGTTTTATGTTGTTGACCAAGGATGGTCAAGGGTGACTCTAATTGAATATTTTATTATTTAATAATTAAAATAGGAGACACCTATCCAAAGAGGACTGTTGAAGAGTGTTCACTGACACACTAAGAGGAATGAACTGGTGTAGAAGGAAAAATGACAAGTGGTAGCAACAACACTCACTTTCTAGCTAATGCAGGAGGCAACTTCCCTTAAAATGTGGTCATGTTCCCCAAGGAAGGAGGAACTGAGCAGGTAGCTCATTAAATGTAAAAACTGACCCAAAGACCTAGGCAAGCATATATCCATCGAATGAGCAAGAGGCTCACTATTTTATGCCTTTTGGATTTGCTGGATACTGAAAAGTTAAGCACACAAGAGGAATTTGATGAGGGAAAAGCTAAAGTGATTTTGCTAGTGTATTGTCTGCAAGTTTGACTGTTGAGTTGCGGAGAGTGTATTGCCTGCAAGTTTTTTTTTACTGCTGAGATAGAAAGAGAATAGTACATGCTTCTACACAATATCTTCGTCTTGGTGGTTTAGTGAACAGGATCGGGGTTCCTGAAGCAAGTAATATTGGACGCTTCTAGGAGAAGGTTGGGAGGAACGATCTTCTTTAGATGTTTTTCCACCTCAACAGTTAACAGGTTCTACATTGTTCTAGTGTATTACTTATAAATTGTTTTCTGTATGATGTTAAGGATTTCATCTTCAAGTTATTAGATTTTTGTATTGTTTTATTTATAGTTAAATGTTTATTTTCTGAAGATAATATCCCCTGTCGTAGTCTATATATTGTTTATAAATTACTATTGTTTATTCCAATATCAATTATATGTTACATATATATGCTGGTAGAATTTCATTATTTTTCAGTAAATGATTGATGCAAAGTATAAATTCAGTAAATATATCGTTATAGATTATATAAATAATAACTATCCTTTAAATAGTAATTATATTACAAACATAATGCTTTAAACAGTAGAATATTAATCATAATATGCATCTCATATCATATCTCTTATATAAGCAATATTTCGCCTAGAGAAAATAAGTTAAACTGATACAACTTGTAGAGAAAATTTTGTTCATGCAAAGTGGATGAAAATATATATCAATAAAATGATGTGGTTGATGAATTTCATTGATTTGTCCTACTACTAACCCATAAATTATAAACTAGGTCCAACATTCACGTAAGAAAATAATATATATGTAGGATGGAGATATACAGGACAAATATTCCATTTCGAATTCACAAGCTTATTATAGTTGATTTTTTTGAATCTTAAGTGTTCTTGAAAACTAAGGAACACTAACCTCTAGCCCGTGACCTGTACTCTCATCTTTGGTGTGCACTAGAATCTGAGTCCCTCAAATATGAATTTTTATAAAACTTAGAAAAACAGTATACTAAGATGAACAATCGTGAGTTGTGAGACTGTGTGTAATGTTTGCAACCCTCGACCAAGCAATAACATATTTATGGGGTTAGAACCAGCTTCAAACGATTTTTTGGGGGCAAAGCTAACTATAAAACCCACACAAACCGCGAATTCAGCTCCAACATGGGAAAAATTGTCCCAGCAACCACCATTCCTAGAAATCGGGGGGAGAATTCAACTCCTTCGATTTTGAGGAGCCATAAAGGACGAAATTTCCCCAGGAAACCACCATTCCTGGAAATCGAGTTGCGAATGCCATTTTTGTGGATTTCAAATAGATTTTTGAGAGGCCGAAACCCAGTTTTCTTCATTTTTCTTAGTAAATACGAATTGGCTAATATATATTGAACCTTTTTTTGGTAAATAAATTGTGGGCTATATTTTAACAATGAAAAAAAGAGTTTAATATAAAAAATTCACCCAATAAATTTTAAACCCCCCCTAAAATTCACTCATGGGATAAAATTTGCCGCTAAAATCATCTATGTAGCAAATAATAAGGATGATGATACTCGTGTCAATGTTGTTTGATAACAATGATGATGCTATTTATTTTTATGGACCCAATTAATCCATTGTACTTTATAGTTTCCCAATTCATAGATTTTCTATAGCACATGTTGTCTGCATATATTGAGGTTTGAATATCTCACTCAAATCTCTATAATCGAAATAATTGCAAAAAAAAATATTTAATATATTTTTCTTGACATTAGTTTTGCAAGAGTTATACAGTTTGGATGTGCGTAGACTTGGAAAAATAAACCTACCTCCTCTAGGCCATCCACCCTTTGTAAAGATATAGAAAATCAAAGTAGGTGGACAGTGCACATAGGAAGTGAACGAGATCACACGTGAATTTAATGCAAAAATCATATTGACTATTAATGGACTGAAACCTAAGTTTCCTTGATTCAAAAAAATTTCTCTCACATATTATGACATTGATTTAGATGCTATTAAAGATACAATTAAATATGGTATGGTGAAGTTATTATTTTTTAATCTTAGATTATTTTAATTTTGTATTTATAACTATATGTGAGTTTTCTCTATTATAGTTTTAATTATATAATAATTAATGAGTCCTAAAAATATAAATATTGTATAATAATAATATAAATTCTATAATTGATTTGAGGGTGTTAATTTAGTAGGATTTGAAGCTATGGGAATAGATTGTTGTGGCACTAGTGTTAATTTAGCAAGATTTGAAGTTACTTGTTTTGGTTGTGCTTGACTTAGTTTGACCCATTTACCTTTAAAATCAAAATATTATTTTAAAAAATAAATATATTTAATTTTAAATATTATATTAATAAATTCCATTAACTTTTAAATAGAGATTCATTTTTTCATCATCTTTATAATTATGTTATATATTACAATTTATATGTACAAAATATGAAATTAGTAGTTTTTTTTAATTACAATAAGCTTTTAAATTATAATATATAATACACAATTTTAATTAGAACATTTTTTTTTAATTTGTTGGATATGTAGGAGGATATTAATTTGGTAGTTTTAAAGTGTATATATTTTCTTTAATTTAGTTGTTGATAAAGATGATAGTTATTAATGCTTAGTGAAATCAACTTTTATTTATATGACCATAAAAATAGATATTTAATGTGGGTGTACATGTTACATTTTGAGAGAAAGGGATTTTCATGTTGAAATCTCTTAGTGTCACAAAGATGGCAAATTATTTTGTCCTATGATTTTATTAGGAATTGTACAACACTTGTTTCACTATAGAACTCATGAGAGTTTGTTCCTATTTTTTCAATATTGATTTTCTTCTTTACTTTTATTCCTTGATTTAATTTGCATTTTTTATTTTTGGCTTATTATAATTTTTAGAGGTCCATTTTGATAAATGTGTGTGTTACCTTTGGAGGACATTAATTGATTATGAGTGTACAAAATCTATATATGATGTGAATAAGTGACTATGAATTAGTTGAATTAAATTTATTATTGGAGCTTAAACATGTCTCATCTCAATTTGTAATGCACAACAAACATATTCTATTTCACATGTGAAATTTGAGTTGGAGAAATATAATTTTATTATAAATAGTATCTTCCAAGTTATAATCTATTTTTCATTTATAAAAGTTATATAAATTATGTTGAAAATATATGAAGATGAATGGTGATACCTATCGTCTTTCTCCATTAATCAATAATGTTGATGTGCTAGTGTTAGAATAACAATATTAATTATTTTTCGTAGTGTTGTCATATATATATATTCAATTTGTAGTAAAAATAATATACATTGTCTTTTTCTCGAGAGGAGCCACCACTATTCTAGATAGGCAAAGAGTCTCTAGAACTAGTGCAAAAGGATATAGTATTATGTAGTCTATGAACCATAAAACCATGTAGTTGATCCTATACCATTGCAAAAATTGGTTTGACCATTTACAGAAACCTAAATCTTAAAAAGAAAAAAGAAAAGACAAATTTTAAAAGAGGGAGACCATAAGGACCCTCTGCAGTCGAGCTTCAATAATTTCCTCCTACTCAATAAGGGACCTGACCTAGAAGTATGAAGTCAATTTTGATAACATGTCTTCCTCTTGGTTTAAATCATGTTAGATGTGGGAATGTGAGATCCATTTGAAAGGATCTACTTCCTCTATCAAGTTACAATGAGGCCTTAAACTCAAATTTTCATATTTATACTTACTTTAGGTCGATTCAATAACCACTTTTGAATCCAACATAACCTATAGTTTCTTGGCAACACTTTGGGATACACTTCTCAACAAGAGTTAGAGACTGAACAACTTTGATTTCATGTTCAATGGTCCACCTAATGTATATTGCATTTTGAAGACATGAGCAAACTTTAGGAAAAGAATAGCACATGTACCACCAAATGGGGGATGGTTTTGGTTTGTGTCATTAAAGTATAACTAGCAGATGGGGGATGGTTTTGGTTTGTGTCGTTAAAGTATAACCATCGAATGGGAGATGGCCCATAATGGCGCCATTAAACTACCCCCGCCCTGAATATAAGTACTTATCAAAAAGTGACCCTACTACATGATTATAGCTCAAAGACAACTATTGTGGTAACCCATCAAATACCATGCCAATTAATTGGTTGTCAATTGTCATAATCCATGGTTGTTCCTTGCAGACTCAATTATGTATTGGATTCCTTTTCTTCAGTTACATTAGAATAAGTGTATTGGAAATCAGAATGGTATGTCAAACCTTGATACTCCAAGCTCATCGCACGTCTATTTAATGTGCTTGAAAAATTTGCTAACTGGCATGATGTGTCCTTTATATTTGCATGTTTACAATTGTACATGAATCTTGAAGGATCAGCAGAGATACATCTGCAACACATTTCAAATTTATACAAAACAAAGTATTTCACATCTATAATTAATTTTCACTCCAATCTAGAAATGAATTTTTAGAAATTGCAAAGAATGTTGGATGTGTTAAAAATCTATTCAATCTAGCTTACATTCTCACATTTCCTTTTTCCTAATTTGATTGTGTACCAACAATATCTTACTCTATGTTTCTATATCCGACCAGTACCAGATGCTCTATGTGTTGATTTACATTGGTTCCAATCCTACTTCTTTGATGCAGCCAATGCAATCATCTTGCCTCCAACCTTCCCCCCCTCCCACTCTACGATATCAAAAAATGATATAGTCCAAGGTAGAAAGGAACAGTTATGTCCAGTCCCAAAGCTTCATTTATCCATTGTAACATCAAGAACACACATAGAAACATCATACAATACTTTCTAAATAAAGTGATCCAAGAGCAGCATCTAGCAACATAGTCCTCCCCTTTATTTTTTTAAGGTTGTAGATCCATTTCAAACCTTGTTAATGTCAAGTAGTTTTACAGGTGGAAGTTGACGACCATATCAATTGATTTTTTCCTCACCCGATTGGACATGAAACTATAGGTATGGTCCTATTCAAACAATGTGTGTGTGTGTGTGTGTGTGTGCATGTGTACATGTCTATGGGCATGTCATGCAATTTTGAGTACTGTATTTCATGTTTTTGACTTATTCTCAAGTGAAAGATGATAGTGGAACATGATTATCTTGTAATATCTTGTAGTGAATTGGGATATGCAATGACCATTGGTACCAAGAAAATAAAAAGATTGAATTTTAATGCAGATAGATAAAGATACAGAGGCATGTCCTTTTATAATAGGAAGAGGTAAAAGTTTTCAATCAGAAAACAATATCAAGTGAAGGTTATCTCATTGTCTTGTTGAAATTATATGTACAAATGATCACAATTGTTCAGTACTACTGGGAAATAAAAATAAAGAATCAAGCAAACCCAAGGAAGCTGTAATTAAACAATGCTAACATAGGAACTGTAGGAAGATATAATGTCTTCAAACTCCCAGAAAATAATGGGGGGAATAGCTTGTTAAGCTAGAGAATCAAGAAAATAATAAGTTCTGAAGAACGATGGTCAATTTATGATGACTATTTAAAGGTGGCAATCATGGTTATAAAATATATGCAATGAACACTGTGTAAAGTAATAGCCTAGAAATGGAGTCTATTTTTGTTGTCACATCATGAAAAAAATGTAAATAGCTCAGAAACTAGTTCAGTTTTACAAATTACAAGGATGTTGGTTGTTTCACACATAGTTTCATGTATTTTAATAGAGAAAAGGATACCCTTGGTTTTAAATTTTCAAAATATGTCCCCTATGTTCCTAAAGCCGTGCGTGTCCATCTTGTTTCGTCTGTTGCAGGCCACAACGAGTTCACTTTCATTTTCTACAAGAAAACATCGCTTATGTTATGCTCTAAAAATGTTTGCTAGAGTTCAAGTAAAATATAACCACTTACATCCTCTATGATCTAGACATATTTGTAGTTCCACAAGTGAGAGGAGCATGTTATCTGCACGGTTGAAAAGAATAAAGAGAAGCAAAATAAACTGTTCATTTCATTTGAATGAGATACTTTAAAAGTTGAAAAGAAATCTGAAGACCATATCAATCTCTATTTCCCTCACCTGATTGGACAAGAAGTTGTAAGTATGCTTCTACGCAAATTTTTAAGACATTATATATATGGTATCCAATTTTAAGTGCTATACTTGTTTTTGACTTACCCTCAAGTAAAATATAAGTGGTATAGACTTATATTTCCATTTCTTATCAGGATGTGCATTGCGCATTGCTACCATGAAAACAACAATGAATGTTGACATAGATGATGCTTAGACATACAAGAGTAGTACATATAAGTCCAAAGATACATATGTAGGGATTTAAAACACACGAAGGGCTAAAATTTTTCAATCAGAAAATAATCTCTATTGTGGGATATCTCATTGTCCTATTGAATTAGCTCTATAAATGATCATTATTGTTCAGAATTATTGGGAAATAATAATCAAGAATAAAGAAATCGCAAAGAAGCAATATTGTTTTTTGAGAAGTACTTATAGAATTTATTTGGCTAATCTTCCATGCTATCGGGGGAATCTCTTCTCCATCAAAGTCACGCAGGACTTGTACATGGCCTAATCTTTAGCCACTCAAGATATTTTGAACCCAGGTCTATGCATTAATACAAGCTCGATCACCTAGTTGCTTGCCACTATACCATGCTCCCGTGGGCCAAAGAAGCCATAATTAGACAATTGTTGGCAGACAAACTGCAGGCAGATAGTATTTCTACAAACATCCCAGAATATAAATAGGAGCACAACTTGTATGGATGAATATCAATAAGAATTTTTTATAGTGTACTAAAGAATTCTTGTCATTTCATGATTGACCATGTGAAGTTGGCATGCATAGTTTTAAATTATACACAATGGATACTATGTATATACTAAAGTTTCAAGCACTTCTCTCACAACAGAAGATTGTTTTTGTTGTCACATGATAATTTGGAGAGAAATACTAACCTTCAGAATATGTAAAAACCTCATAAATTAGTTTTTTTTATGAGGGTGTGTGGTGGTTCTTAGCATGGTCTGAAGTATTTTAGTAGAGAAGGTTAGCATTATTTTTTGTTTTTCAAAAGATGCTTCTATTTTTCAAAGACCTTACTCTCCCATCTTTCTCCATCTACTACAACCTACAATGAGATCAATTTTATTTTCCAGAAGAGCACATCACCCTTTTTTTTGTAAACATGTTTGGTATAGTTCAACAACCGAAAAAACCGACTTACATCCTTGTCGTAGCATCAAAATGAAATAAAATAAATGCTCTTCGAGATCCATTTTGTTCAATTGACAATTTGCAACAATGAATTATCCATAACCAATCAAATGCCTATTCTCTACATGAGCTTTCCATGTCAATCAAACACGTTTCAAGCACAAATAATTTGGTAGTAGAGTATGATAGTTTACTTGGTTGCTCCGAGTTGTTCACCATTCTGTTGTAGCATGTTGAGAAGCGATTACATAGCTGGAGAGATGACACACCATTGTGATTAGAAGATTGCTTGGCTCGAGAAGAGGGAGCACTTGGACTGAGAGAGTGTCATGCATGGCACAACGTAATGAACAAATTCAATAGCTGCAGACTCAATGCAGAATACATACAGTTGACATTCCTTGCCTTGGTTCTTATGCATAGCAGAGAGGACAGTGGAGTGAAGATACCTACACTAGATGTACTCTTTTAGTCCCATTAACCTACTTTTGTGGTCATTTTTTGGATACTAATAAAATTATCTTATCTTTTCTTGCGAACCAACAAGTTTCTAAATCTACACATATATGCATAAGGAAACAAAAAAACAATGCACAATAAATTTTTCACTATAATCTATGAAAATATATAGATCATGCCTTGTGTGCCCTCAATAGAAGAAGCCTCCTACCTCACAAGCCGATTACTAAATTATCCCTTTGAGGTTCTTTTGAAAATGACTTTGGTAGCAATATATTATATAAGATAATGTGTACAAGATATTGCTAAGACACTCATGACGTTCATAGGTGGCAATGCATCCTCACATTATATCATTAGATGATGATTTGAATAATGTTTCCAAAGAAGTGAAGGTGAGAATTACAATCTGCAAACACAGTTATTCACAATGTTGTATTCCGAAACATGCTTGATTGAAACCTTGTCCTAATTAATATGAATACCCTGCTATGTTTACTTTTTGCATGCTTCAATTTGGAAACTGGTTGACATTTATATTGTTCTTTGCAATATTCTAGAGGTGCAAAACTTCATAGCTGTCACAACAAATTTAATATTTTATAGTTTGTAATACAGGAAAAAATGAATGAAAACCTTGATAATACATTGGATCATGTGTAGCTGCAACAATATGTTATATTGGGAAGAGTGAGAGATGAATCATAATTAGTGAAATGAGTGTGTTAGTGAAATGAGGAGAAAGTTGAATCATAATTAGTGAATTATGAATGTGCATTAGGAATCTTCACTGATTAATTCTTATGAAAACTTATTGGGGATTGAGAACTTAGTCTTATTTGAATAGAATCTAGATAAAAGGTATGAATAAAGCACAATCAAAAGTGAAAAGTAGGAGTGAAAAATAAACTCATAAAAAAAACATGAATCAAAATTGAAAAGAACAAGGAAGAAATCTGGTTTAAATCCTCCACAAAAAGCATAAATAGAATTTGTAAAAAAGCATGAAAATAAATGAAATAAAAGCTCCCGCTTTGGAATTACCATCAGACTCATCTAATATTGACTTTGAATCCTTTCATTAATCATATTCTTACACATGAATTTGAATCCTTCTATTAACGGGGAAATAGATGCAAGCCATCTATTTCAAACCATATATTTCTCAAACCAAATATATTTCTCTATTTTTATGTCTATGTCCCGAAATTGATTTTTTTTGTATGGTCCCAAGTTTGAGTTTGTGCCTATGTCTACTAAAAATTATAGAACAAATCTCCATGAAATGAACCATAGACACGGCTCAAAGGAAGACACTACTCACCCATGTAGATAACTTTCAATTTGTTTAATGCACAAGGATTCTATTTTGGTTGGTGAAAAGAAAAACATTTTTTCTATAGATTCTTTATATTGTTTCTTCCCACTTTGATCTCCTTTGATACTTGATAGCATGTACTCAAATGTATAGCATTTTGAAATAGTAGGCGTAGAAGAGACTAATTGAATTTACTCATATTAGATAATGGATTTTTTTTCATCTTGTTTGGGAGTGTTATACTTTTTAGGTTCATGAATAATGCTTGAAAAAATTGTTGATACACACACAGGGAGGAGCATTGTGTTTTGTTATTCAATTGGTCTTGACTCCAAAGAGAATAGGAAGGAAATATACTAGTTCATTTACTAGGAGAAAGGAAGGTTGATTGACCATAAACCCATTATTCTTATAGCATGTAGGATTTATATACTAGATCAATGAACTAATTTATAAATTTAAGTAGAAAATATGAATATAGGAGGGCCCCATAAGTGGTGAAGAAAATGTGGTCGGTCCTAAGCATAGTGCTAAACTCGAAATCAAATGTTGTCAAGTTGAAAGCATCCCATGGAATGAATGCCATGCTAGTCGTTGTCGGCCTCATTAAAAACAAGAAGATATTTTGTGCAATCTCTCATAAGATGAATTCCCTATTTGGACATGAAGATAGCCAAAGCCACAACATGGCATTTATGGCATATTATCTCTCCATGGTAGATGATGATATACCTTGTGAAGTACTTCAACTGTGCAAGAAGGAATTGGATATATCCCATGCACTTCTTGAGTAAGATATGACCTCTGATAATCCTAGAAATTCTATTGTAGTTATAGAGTGCCTACAAATTTCTATGTGATTGGTCAAGGATGAGATAGACATTTGGACGGACGATTTAATCATAATTTTTCGTAGTAAAATTATTTTGCAAAAAAAAAATTCTTTCCAACAATATTGGGAGCTATTAGGAAAAAGCGTGTGAGAATTAAGATTCTTACATGGATATGGAGAGTTCAAAGTTGCATATGATAAGGAAGAGAAATATCAAGGAAAAATTATACAATTAGTTGGTGATGATTTCATTTACGGTATGGACTCAGACAATGGTGATGAGGTAGATATTGAAATCGATGGTCTACCGTATGAGCCGAAGGGTTCTAAGCTGAATTGTATACATGCCAAAGCGAGAAACCTTCATATTTGCAACAAATATCCATGGGAATATTTCTACGAAAAATAATCTCCATGTGAAGTTGAACCATGCTATGAAATCTCTATAGTTGTCAAAATATCATGGCAGTGGACTTCTAGGGAAATAGTTTCACTAGACTGATTCCTTGTCATCTCTAAGTTGGACATATTCTTTCTATAAAGAAATTCATAGGTGAAATACCTTTGGCACCAATTGCTTAATTCCATACCCTATGGTGAGTCTAGGTTGCAACATGATTCATTGGTCTTGGTCTGAAAAGTTTAACTTATTTTGATTTCTCACATAATCATCTAGAAGGTTCAATTTCAATGAATTCCAACAAGTCTACCTCCCTCAAGTCCTTCAACGTCTCCTATAACAATATGTTCCTTCCAAGTATTTTTTAATAACATAAATCCCAAGTGCTTTTGTTTGTGACCCATGATCACATGGAATCATAGGATACTACTACTCGACTATCTAATCTCCTGGTACATTTTCCTTTACTCTCTCTTTTTCAATATGGTAAGTGTGAAGGAACACTTCAAAATATACAATTAATTAAATTTATTTATTAATTTAATTAATAAATCAATTTAATTAATAGTATATTTTGAAGCGTGAGGAGGATTAGCAGGAGGGTGTGTCTAGAGGGGGAGGGTGGTAGGAAGCGAGGGAGGTAGGAAGGGGGAGGAGGAGGAGGGTGTGGTTGGAGGGGTAGGGTGGGAGGAAGCGGGGGAGATAGGAAAGGGGAGGGGGCGGGGGAGGGGGCAGGGATGGGGGAAGAGGAGGGGGAGGAGGAATGGGTTTTGGGGAGGTGTGATTGAAAGGGGGAGATAAAAAAATTTAGAAGAATGATGGGGTGGATTCAATGAGGATGGAAATGGGAAGGGAGAGAGGGTGGAGTATTGGGAGAGAATGTGTGAGGTGTAAGGAAACAAGGAGACATGGGAGCATGTGTATGGTATTTAGGTTAGTGAGAGAGAGGAGAAGGGAATGCTAGGAAGGAATATGGGGAGGAGTGGAGGAAGGAAGGGATCATATATTCATGGAAGAATGAAGGTATTAATTTACTATGCAACATGTTTCTAATGATATCTTATTTGTGTTTTTTATTGCATATATGAATCACAATGTTGAGATATTGATATATATTTCATTTCTAAGGCATTAGCAATGTATTTAGGGTTGGAGACCCAATTCTTCACTTTCTTCCTAATACCATTAATGCCATCACTGGCACAATCAGGTAGGAAACTGGTGCACTCTATAGTATTTCCTCCTACAAAGAGAGGAAACGAAGGTAGTATGGCAATGGATTGGATAATTATGCCATAAAAATACTAAATATAAGAAAAGAAGACATATTTTCCCTATTCAGAGACCCTAAAATAGATGAATTCATGAAAACCAACCATCTCCACATTTTCATTGAATGGTGTACCTATCAACCATTCATTGATAACTAGATGGACAGGTGGTACATCGTGTTCAATGTGCCCTCCCGCAACAATACGGATGTACTTCCTCATGAAGGTTTATTTTGAGTTAGTGTTAAAGAATATTGTGAGATATTTCCATTATGCTCCATTTTAGGGTGTTGGGTTGGGGATGCCCCAAAACCAATAGCATGTGAGGATTTAAGATTCCAATTTCCAGGCCCCTCCATGCATAGGCCACTTCCTAGGGAGGAATTCCTACCTAGAAAACAATTGCTTTGAGATATATAGGATGTATTATTGATTTTATCCCATACCATGGCCTTCCATGCCACCTTTCTTACGAGAGGTGTCCACATAGAGACAGTTCCTACTTATCAATTAATAGCATTAGCTACAGGTCATGATGGACCATCAGCTACAAGTCAGGTAGGACCATCAACTGCATGTCATGATGTACCATTAGCTACCATACAGGGAGGAGATTCTACCCCAGGAGATCCTTCCCATTCATGCACATCAGGTTTTTGGGAGCATGTAATTACATGAAACCTAAAGGTTTTGTTAGTAAATTTTTTTTCTTGTGGTTCATAGATATATGTCTACTCTTCTCATCTTTTTATGTCCTTAACTTGTAGTTTCTCAATAAAATCCCCAGAGGGTTGACATTGATTTAGACACTTTAGTGCCTTAGTTATAAGAATATATCAACAATATTTTTTTTTTTACATGTTACATTTTTGGATGATGTTAGTTTTGTAATAAATGCATCTATTTAACTATTTGAGCACTAGGTGTTTATATCCATTGATATGGGAGAGTTGTTAGGTGCCTCCCACTAAAGAGACTTCATTTCCTGATACCATAGGAATATCTCGGCAAGAGGTAACTTTTTTAACATGTTACATATGTTTAGCTGATGTTAATTTTGTAATAAATGCATCTATTTGACTATTTGGGAACTTGGTGTTTGCATCCGTTGAGAGAGGAGAGACGACAGGTGCCTCCCAACGTAGGGACATTAGTTCCTAATACCACAACGATATCTCAAAAAGAGTTATCTTTTTGAACATGTTACATTGTTATTCGATGTTAGTTTTTTAATAAAAGCATATAATTGACTATTTGAGCACCTACTATTTGCAACCATTGAGAGAGGAGAGTCGTGTGTATACTAGATGGTCTTCTCCTTGAAAGACAAAAAGTGGGGATACACATTGATAAGTAATTTGACTAGACTTAAATTGTAGTTGTTTATTTTTTAAACATATATTTCATATATATAACACAAGTATAACATGTATAAATATTTTAAATAATGGGTTGCTCATAGACATTTCTAGTAGGAGAGCCTGTTGTAACAAGTACCATTCTTCAATATACTATGTAAAGATGAAATATTCTTTCTATCATTTTTCTAGGGTAATGAAATATGCAATAGATAACTTGGTAGCCATTACTTGACTATGCTTATTTTCTTGTTAGATAATGGTGTGCACATATTCTTCATATTAATTTCAAAACATATTCCCTAGTCTCAAGCTTAAGCAGAGTAATTTAGATTTTAATAGATGTAAGAAAGTTTCAACAACTAGAACCCAACTTCATCAATCTCTTTTTACCAAATGGATGAGTGCATCAATTATGGCTCCAATTGATATTAGGACTTATACTTTACTTTTGTAGAGTTTATTATAGTAATATGTTTAGGGATATACATACTAATATGCATGAAACAATAGATTTGTTTCCCAATGTTTATATTGGAAAAGCAATTGCATTAAGAACGAATTATTTCCCAAATTCAAACAAAATTTGGCTCTCTAAATAAAATTGTAATTCCACTAAGGGCATCATAATTAATTAATTATACTCTAATTAGGATCTCTACAAAAACTTATTTCCCTTCATATTTGTAGTTCATATATGGACTTATTAATTGCAAAGGGCACATCATATGAACCCACTTATTCCAAAGCATGCATTATATGAATGCATTAATTCCTAGAATGCATTGTATGAATTAATTCCCCACTATTTAAGAAGTCATTATATGAATTATATGCAAGAATGACTTATATTCTTTACTTGCAATGTATACAAGAATGTGTTATATGCATTCATTCCAAGAGTACAATATATGCATTCATTCCAAGAATGCAATAAATATATAAGAATGCAATATTTTCAAGAACACATTCAATTTATACATAATACATTAATTCCAAGAATACAATATATAAAAGAATGCATTATATGCAAGATATTAATAAAGCATTAATTCCAAAAATGCATTATATTCAACATATGCAAGATATAAAAAACACATTAATTCCAAGAACATATTCAATATGCCAAATCTTATTCCAAATAAATCACCCATTCAAATTATGAAAAGGAAAGTGTTACCACAATATTTGCAATATTTAAAAATAATTGAATTATTTTACCTTCGCCTCTATTGCATCCCAACACTAGGAGGGTATCATTGTGTTTTTCACTTCTAATGGCATCCACCTCACATCTTCATTGTAGTGGCATAGTTTTTGTCCCAGCCACTGATCTGTGTTCCAAATTATATATCGAGAAGAATAAGACCATCATTGACCTCACCCATAAAAAGGAGTAAAACAAAAATAGCATGATCACAATGTTCCTTGATCTAATAAATTATAATTAATATGAATATCTATTGGGATTCATTCTTTCGATTAAGTTTTGCACCTAAAGAAGCAAAATTCCTACATCGCATGCGTGAGGAAGGGGTCTGTCTATGCTACAGTGGCTTGATTAAATCACCATAACCATGGTTCCATAGTTGTTTGTCACCAACTAACGGATCAAATGACTGTCACGTCCTCTGAATCTACATATATTATGTGTATAATGGTTTCTTCTTAATTTTAAATGGCACTAGTTCATCTTAATTAAATTCTAAAATTGTTGATAATTTGACCTATGTGTAGTGTACCCCATAAGTTATTCTTCTTCAAAATTGTTAAATTTTGAGAATTTACTTCAATCTGATCTAGGATCTTAACTGAGAGAACAACATGTATAACAAATCTACAGCATATCAATCATGGACACAATAATGCAAGCACACAAGAGACACGGATTTTACTTGGGGAAAACCATAAAGGTGAAAAACCCCAATAACTTCCTCAGAGATAGATAGAGCAATGATACAACCAGAATACAAGAGATAGTCTTCGCCTAGCAGCAGAGCCTCATCTTCCACAAGTGTGCCACTCTCCCAAGTGTGAGTGAGAGAATAGAATGTGTAAAATTTGAGAGACACACTCTCTATTTATACACTAACTTGACTTGACCTTTACTCAACTAGGTCGGCCTCAACTTAACCACTTAACATAATGTTGACTGGGTCGACCCCCACTAGGGTGGTCTAATAACCCTTTTACCCACATGGCCGAACCCCAATAGGGTGGTCTAATAACCCTTTGACCCACATGACTTATACATGGCCGAGCCCAACAAGGTGGTCTAATAACCCATCAAGTATAAGTTACGACACTTACAATATAAATGACAACACTTCCGTATAGAGGAATAATAACATCTCTATAGGAATACATTATACATATATGTGAAATACATTCCGAAGTTACATACACATCAACACTCCCTCTTAACTAGGAAGGTATTTCTCGACATAGGTCTTCTAGCACAAGTCATCTTCTCTGGATCATCATCACTGCTACTGCTATCTCAATCAATCTCTGAATCTACTCATGATAGGAAGTTCTACAAATCCAGTCCTTTTTCATACTGGATGTAGGCCCACCGCCTACAGGTCTTCGTCATCACTGGCCATACTGTGGAAATCTCAGAACATATTACGTGCGTCATAAAACCTTAAAAGAGTCTCTTGACTAGCAAGAACCCTAAAGAGCATCTGAGGCCTTTTTCATCCTGTCTAGATCTCCAGGAATTATTACATGTGACCCCACCACAAAACCTCGAAAGACATTTCCAGGACTGATTACAAGCACAAGGCTCAACCTATTGGATCTCCCATGGCACAAATTACATGTGATCACCACAAAACCTCGAAAGAGCATCCCAAGATTGATTACGAGCACAACGCTCAACCTATCGGATCTTCGAGGGCACAAATTACATGTGGTCATGGAAAAACCACGAAAGAGCATCCCAGGACTGATTACGAGCACACGGCTCAACCTATCGGATCTCCCAGGGCACAAATTACATGCCATAGTACAAAACCTCGAAAGAGCATCTGCCAGATATCCCAAGGCACAAATTACATGCCATAGGCAAAACCTCGAAAGACTATTTGCAGATCTCCCAGGGCACAAATTATATGTCCTCCCAAGAAAAACCTCTAAAGAGCATTTGCCAGATATCCCAGGGTACAAATTACATGCCATAGGCAAAACCTCGAAAGACTATCTCCAAATCTCCCATGGCACAAATTACATGCTTATCTGCACAACCTGTTCCACGACCACATAGTATCAATCTGATACTCACCATACATCATCCTAATGTACACATGATCATCCAGATCATCATCACTGCAACATCCTGCTACATGTCATCTGGAGCAACATTCTGAAGCTCGTCATCCATGATCATCCTGATCATACAATGCATTTACCTGATGCATACCAAGTATCTACCTGATACATATCATCATACATGATCCACCTGATCATACAGTGTATCCACCTGATACAAATATAAATACATGATACATATCAATGTACATGATCTACCTGATCATACAATGTATCCACCTGATACATATACAGATACATGGTCCAAGCATCCAACATGATACATATACAAAATACATACACATGATCCAACGGATCATATCCAGCATCCAACATGATGCGTACATACATATAAATGATCCAACTGATCATATCCATCATCCAACATGATGTGTACATACATATACATATAAATGATCCAACTGATCATATCCAGCATCTAACATGATGCATACATACATATATAAATGATCCAACTGACCATACAAAGCAAAAACCATAACATCATCCTGATGCTCATCATCCAACACTTACATCCATAGCCATGTGAAGGATCCTCCTTCCAACATGCTTGGAATGGCTTCAACAAATGTGTCCATCACTTCTTCCTTGAAGTGTCATCAATCTGAAGAACACCAAGCCTCTCCTTGAAGTACTCGAACTTCACCCTGGCTAGTGACTTCGTCAGCACATCTGCAATCTGCTCGTCCGTTGCAATGTATAGGAGCTTCACAGCTCCTCTCTGCACCATATCCCTGATATAGTGATATTTGATCTCTATGTGTTTTGACCTGTCATGAAACACTGGGTTCTCGGATAGCTTCACACAACTCTGGTTATCACAGAAGATACCAGTAGCATCCAACGGGAGATCAAATAACTCAGACACTAGCTTCCGAAGCCATACTGCCTCACAACTAGCTGAGCAGGATGCAACATACTCTGCCTCAGCTATACTTAGTGCTACACAGGACTGCTTCCTGCTAAACTAAGAGATCACACCTGATCCCATACTGAAGCAGCACCTAGATGTGCTCTTCCTATCTGCAGCACTGCCTGCCCAATCTGAATCAACATAACCCTACAGGTTAAACTTTTGATTTGCATCATACTTGAGCCCATAATCAACTGTACTCTTCAGGTACCTCAGAATATGCTTTACAACAACCAGGTGAACACTCCTTGGATCTGTTAGGAACTAGCTCAATGTGTTTACCGCAAAGCAAATATCTGGTCTCGTGTTCGTCAAGTACATCAAGGACCCAATCATCTGACGATACATAGTGATATCAACCGGCTCAGATGAAGCATCACACAGAAGCTTCAGGTTCGATGCCATAGGTGTGGCCATAGCCTTGCAGTCCATCATCCCAAACCTCTTCAGGATCTCTACTACATACTTCCCTTGTCCAAGGAAGATTCCATCACTCTGCCACACCTCCATGCCAAAAACAAATAGTGCATTATCCCCAAGTTCTTCAACTCGAACTCGGCAGCAAGCTTCCACTGCATGTCGGCAATCAATCTATCCTCACCTATTACAAACAGGTCATCCACATAGTAGTATCACTGGATTTCCTTCCTCAACCTTGTAGTAAAGGTTGGAATCCGCTTTATTCTTGGTAAAGCCCAAACTGGATAGAAAGCTATCTATCCTACCATACCAATTTCTGCACATATATGACTCCCTGTCATGTGTCTCAGAACCAAGTGGCTTCTCCACATACACTTATTCTTCAACTACACCATTCAAGAAGGCTGTCTTGAAATCCATCTGGTGTATCTTCCACTTCATCACTGCAGCCAGAGCAAGTACGGATCTAATGGAAGTGTATCTGGCTAGAGGAGCAAAAGTCTCTATGCTACCACCTGCAACATGCTTGATCTTGTAGATCCTGTTGGAAGTCACTACAGACTACCCTTTGGGACTACATCCCAAACATCCTCATGATCGACTGGTACTCCTCGATCATGGAATTCTTCCCAGATCCTGGGAACTTCAATATTTTTAATAGATAACTTTGTTGCTGAACAAATGTTGTAGTCCTTCTTTTGTAGGTGATGGTATACGATCTTTCCTACACAACAAGTTAAATTGCATGATTAGAAAACAACTCATAGTTTTCAGAACAAATTTTTACACATTAAGAAATATGTCATACAGTCATGCAATTATCTTAGCCAATGCTTCAATACAACATTTATCCATATCCCGTAACTTTCTAGATGCCTTCCAATCTCTACCAGAACATTGTTAAGAGTGTGCACAACTCCCAACATGTCAGCAAAGAGGTTTCATTCTATATAAGTAGCAATGGAATGTTGTACAGTGCCATAGGCTACTTGCCCATGTATATTAGTAGTATACTGTTCATCAATGCAACTATTCTAATATGCATAATACACAACCTAATTCTAGGAGCATCAGTATATACATTATTGAACAGTATTATTTAAACAATAAAATATGCAAGTAATGACAATTCAAATACTTATCTTTGTTTGTTTGTTGGGTGGACTCCCTCTCAGTCTTTGCTTCTTTTCTGCAACTCCATTTTGATGCGGATTGTGAGAAGTGGTCAACTCCCTCTGAATATCCGCATCCTTGCAGAAACTACTGGAGTGTGCTCCCTCTTCATCTTTGCTTCCTGGATTACCTGTCCTTGAACTTATATTCATTCTCGATCCCTATGCATGCTTGTTAGTATCATCATTGTGTTATCCTCTAGGTCTCATACATAATAAAAAATTCATCAATATAATCTTAATATTATCAAAACACAATAATCTAAAGCATGTATAGTTAGGATCATTTCAAACACAGATAATAAACATTAGTATTCAAGGTTTCAGGGAAGTCTTCTTTTACTCATGCATATTCTTATTTGATCATAGGACTCTTCTGGTTAGTTAAATCATTAATCAAGATAAGAGATATAATATGCATAAAACCTCTGATTACTCAAACCTATACCTTCATGATTCTTCTGGTTAGTCATATCATCAATTATGGTAAGAAACATAATATGCATACAACCATGACTATTCAAACCTATGACTTCATGAATAATCATTATCAACAACACAACAGTATAAGATCCTAACACAAGGTAGGATTCTAGGTTGATATAGGAAAAACATACCTAGATTAGCATGCTAGCTAGTTATGTCTAACATACCCGCATAATGTCTTCTGGTTTTCTTCAATGACTTGTGCTAGTAACCTGCATGTCTCATAAGTTATCCATTGTAGAACCAAGTTATACATACCTCGTAAGTAGATTTTATAAGTAATCCATGATAATGGATGAATCTTTGTCTTCATGTTATCATGATCATATGTTCTTGAACTAGAACACGATTTGTCTTTCTTGGTGTACTTTTCATGTTAGCAAACAACATAAACCTCATACAACATCACAATGCATTCGTACAATCATAAGTGTCAAAACCTTAATCAATGAATATCTTCTATTAAGGTAATACGACAAGTCTAGTAATTAATCAAGATTGTACTGTAATGATATGAAGATAAACATATCATAAACTTAACTATGAACAGAGTTTGAAACATACCTGTCAAGATTGCTTGCAATCTTCTTATGGAAGGACTTAGCCTCATCCCACTCTGAAACAGGAACTTCTTCACTTATGCAGGTGACCAATCCATCTTCTTCTAGGATTAACCCAATCCACTTGATTTGCAAGAACTCGATCTAGAGCTGGATTAGGGTTTGTCAGAGAAACCCCAAAAATTCAAAATTTGAATTTCAAACTTCCGAAATGATAGAAATATATGCCTTGATGAGTTGATTAAGCTGGTATATTCAGAATTTGAAAATTGCAAAGTTTCACCCCTCAAAATTTCCTTTTAGATTTCTGGATTCACTCGGAGGACCTTGAATTAGGGTTTGAGTTTCCCAGAGCTTCACCCAACCAAAATATTTGATTCAAAGCTCTAAGCTTCGATTTTTCTGGGGAGCTTCCGTCTGTGGTCACAGATTTCCAAAATTCAAATTTTTGCAGAAGCCCTAATTTTCCATCTTTCCGATCAAAGTCCCGAACTGGGGTTTGATCAAGCCCGACCTTCTGCCCATCCAAAAAATCTGATCTTGGTCTCTAAATTTTGATTTTGATGAGTAGCATCCATCCATGGTCTCCGATTACAAAAATTCCAACTTTCTCCAAAGCCCTAAATTCCGGAACCCATGGATGGAGGTGCTAAAAAATAATTATGTTCTGACAGAAATATGTACCTGATTATTTCTGGTGCAACTCCGAAATTTTCAATCCACAGGTTCTGAAAACCTTTCCTGAGATAGCCCAGCCTATTATCTTTCCATCCCGATAGGTCTGACCTCAATTGGATTCTCTGAGAGAGAGATATGCCAAGTGTCGCAACGTGGCCTATTTATGGGATAATACAGGAGAGCGAACTTGTACGGTGTGACATGTGTCACTGGTTCAACTTCGGCCTCTGAAAATTTTTCTTGAGATAGTACAGTCGGTGTACTACCTGTCACATTTTATGAAATTTCATTTGGAGCTTCCTAGCCCAGGTTATGACCTTTTTTCCAAGGTCACCTGATTTTGACTCAGATCTGGAAGAGGCCGAAACCCTATATTGTATAGATCATAAGTCACAAAGTACAACGAATTAAAGGTTGTCCATCGGACACAGGGTACATGGGGATCTTATCTTCGACCTGTAAAAGTTTTAGATCCGAAAACTTTTCCAAAATGGATTTATAGGGAAAGTTCTACGATGACTGGTTTTTTCTATATCAAGCCCTAGCATTGTAAGTGCAACAAGTGTCATACATGCCATATCATGCCTTCTTTCAGGCTAGCTCTGATACCATGTTAAATTTTCAGAATTTACTTCAATCTGATCTAGGATCTTAACTAAGAGAACAACATGTACAACAAATCTATAGCATATCAATCATGGAGACAATAATGCAAGCACACAAGAGACACAAAGTTTACTTGGGGAAAACCATAAAAGTGAAAAACCCCAATAACTTCCTCAGAGATAGATAGAGAAATGATACAACCAGAATACAAGAGATAGTCTTCTCCTAGCAGCAGAGCCTCCTCCTCCACAAGTGTGCCACTCTCCCAAGTGTGAGTGAGAGAATAGAATGTGTAAAATGAGAGAGACACACTCTCTATTTATACACTAACTTGACTTGACCTTTACTCAACTAGGTCGGCCTCAACTTAACCACTTAACATAATGCTAACTGGGCCAACCCCCACTGGGGTGGTCTACTAACCCTTTGACCCACATGGCCGATCCCCAATAGGTTGGTCTAATAACCCTTTGATCCACATGACTTATACAAGGCCGACCCCAACAAGGTGGTCTAGTAACCCATCAAGTATAAGTTACGACACTTACAATATAAATGATGACATTTCCGTATAGAGGAATAATAACATCTCTATAGGAATACAATATACATATATGTGAAATACATTCCGAAGTTACATATACATCAACAAAAATCAACAAGGAAAGTTAGATACACACAAACATGCCAATGTTTGTAATCATTGAGTTGATTGTGTTGATATACATGAAGTTCAATATATAATCTAAACAATGAATGAGAAATTGATACCTAAAATCGAATTCATAGTATCTGAAGGATCATACAAGATAATAAAATATTGTGTAATCCCTAGCCAAACTAAGTCAAGCAGAGCTGAACAAAGTCAAGGACGACCGAAATAAATCAAACCGACCAGAAGTAAGTTAAATTTTAGTCTTTCCAGCTTTCCTCGATTCACAATCGGCCTAGGTTCATGAACCACCCAACTTCATGTCCTATCGACCACTCTATGGCCCCACACATAACTTCGTGTCCCACTCACCAGTTTGCAGCTCACCTAAATTAATGTCCCACCGGCTGCTCCTAGATTTGTGTCCCATCAACTGCTCCATGACCCCTCACTTAAGTTTGTGGCTCATTGATTTATATACAACCCCCCACCTAGCATTGTACGATGACTTATTCAACTGAATTTGCACCCAATGTGCTCAAGATCCAGCTGGGGTAAGTCAAACAAAGATGAAAAATTCAAACTAAGAGGAAAAACTCAAAATGAGTTCAAATTAGTCAAACCAAACTGGACAAAGTAAAAATGAGTTAAAATGAATCAAAGTTAGATGAACGAAGTCAAACCGAGACAGAAAAAATCAAACTAAGCCGAAATGAGTCAAACCCACCTATTGTAAGTCAAATCGAGATAAAATATTTGAAACCAAGATGAAATCATTCAAAGTAAGAGGAAAAAAACAAACCGAGGTAGAAAGAATCAAACTAAGCCAGAATTGATCGAATCGAGCAAGAGTAAGTCAAATCAAGGTGGAAAAAGTCAAACCACGCCAAACTTAGTCAAATCAAATCAAAATTAGTCAAACTGAGCCGAAGGAAGTGGAACTCAAATGAAAAAATCCAAACCGGAATGGAAAAATTCTAACTAAGCTAGAGTAAGTCAAATCAAGATGAGAAAAAAGTCAAAATGATCCGAAAAAAAAATCAAACCAACTAGAGGTAAATCGAACAGAGACAGAAAAAGACAAACAAAGAGCCAAAAATCAAATTGAGCTTAAATCGTTCAAATTGAGCTGAAAAAAGTCAAACAAAGATGGAATTGGTCAAACCAAGCCAGAGTAAGTCAAATCAAGATGAAAAAATACAAACAAAGCTTAAATAAGTCCAACCAAGGAAAAAAAGTCCAAATCGAGACCGAAAAGTCAAACTCATGCAGATTTGGTCTAATCAAGTTGAATTAAGTCAAATCAAGATGAAAAATGTCAAACCGAGCGTAAATCAATCAAATCGATCTTAAAGAAGTCAATCTTAGAATAAAAAATCCAAACTGAGATGAAAAAATTCAAAATGAGTTGGAATCTGTTAAATAGAGACAGAGTGAGTCAAATCAAAATAGAAAAAAAGTCAATCTGAGACAGAGTAAGTGAAACCAATAAAAGTCGAGCTGAGAGAAAAATTCAAACTAAGTGAAATAATCCAAAACAAGCCATAGTAATTCAAACAAAGATGAGAAAGAAAAACCAAGACAAAAAAATTCAATCTAAGTTGAAATGAGTCAAACCGAGACGAAAAAGACAAATACAGATGGAGGATGTCAAATAGAGAAAAAAACTCATATCGAGATGGAAAAAGTCAAAGTGAGATGGAATTAGGGAAATTGAGATGGAGTAAGTCAAATCAATACGAAAAAATTCAAATTTTGATGAAAAAGTCAAATCGAGTTGAAATCAGTTAAACTAAGATGAAGGAAGTATGACTAGGATGAAAAATAAAAACTGAGACATAAAAAGCCGAATCAAGTTGGAATCGATAAAAGTAAGCTAGAAAATGTCAAAATAATGTTAAGGAAGTGCAACTGAGACAAAAAATTCCAAACCAGGACGAAAAAGTTAAATTGAGCCAAAATCAGTCAAAGTGAGACAGAGTAAGTCAAATCGAGAAAGATAAAAATCAAACCTATACTGATTAATTCGAACCAAAAAAATTCAAACAGATATGGAGAAATTAAAATAGAGATGAAATTAGTAAACTTAGACAAATTGAGTTAATATCAGGTCAGACTTAGACAGGCAGAGTTGAACCAAGTCACGGACAACCGAAATAAGTCAAACCAAGTGGAAGTAAGTTGAATTTCTTCTCTCTGGACTACCCAGATTCAAGGTTATCCTAACTCCATGGTCCACACAGCTTCATGGCATACTGTTAACTTCATGTCCCACTGGTCGCTCCACAACCCACTTAGATTCATGGCCCAATGGTGCTCCACAACCCTCTTATATTCCTATCCCACTAGCCACTCTGTGGCCCCTCATGTAGCTTCATGGATCACCAACTAATCCACTTCCCCCCACGTATATTTTTCCAATGCCTACATCCACCAAATGTGCACCCAATGTGTTGAAAACTGAGGAAGAGTAATTCAAATCAAGATGAAAAATAAAAATGAGAGAAAAATTCAAACTGGCCTGAAATCAGCCAAACCAAGACACAGAAAGTTAAAATGAGTTGAAATTAGTCAAACCAAGATGAAGGAAGTAAAAATGAGACAGAAAAAGTCAAATCCACTAGAATTGATCAAACCCAAGTATAGTAAGTCAAATTGAGATCAAAAAATGCAAAACCAAGAAGAAAAAACTCAAACATAGACGAAATCAATCAAACCAAGATGAAAAAGAACAAACTAAGGTGGAAAGAGTCAAAATGAGTCTTTTTTCATCTTGAGTTATTGATTTTGGCTTAATTTGACTTTCTCAAGTTTAGTTTTACTTTTTTTAATTTCGACTTACTCCGTCATCTTAGTTTGAACTTTTTTTCATCTTGATTTGACTTACTTCGACTTGATTTGACTGATTCTAACTCGGTTTAACTTTTTATGTCTCAATTTGGATTTTTTGGTCTCAGTTGGACTTCCTTCAGATCAGTTTCACTTTTTTTTTGCTTGATTTGAATTTTTTCATCTCAGCTTGGCTTTTCTTGTCTCGCTCGAAATTCTTCCATCTCGGTTCAACTAATTTAGGCTCATTTTGACATTTTTTGGCTCGGTTTGAATTTTTTCATATCGATTTCACGTACTCAAACGTGATTTGACTAATTTCATCTCAGTTTGACTTTTTTCACCTGATTTTACAATTTCCATGTACCTATTTGACTTTATTCATCTTGAGTTGATTTTTTCATCTCAATTTGACTTATTTAAGCTCAGTATCATTTTCTTCCTTAGTTTTTCTGTTTTTGTCTCTATTTGACTTACTTCGGCTCAAATTGGCTTATTTCACTTAGTTTTACTTTTTTCAACTGAACTCGATATTTTTTGGTTTGACTTACTTTGCTCAATGTGACTTACTCTGGCTTTGTTTGACTGATTTTGGCTCTGTTTTGCTTCTTTTATGTTCGGTTTGTATTTTTTCATTTGATTTTTACTTTCTTCGGGTTGGTTTGACTAATTTGCACTCGATTTCACTTTTTTCATCTTAATTTGACTTACTCCAGCTGAGTTTGACCAAGTTCACCTCGGTTTGACATTTTCCATCTCGGTTTGGATTTCTTCATCATGGTTTAACTAATTTCGGCTCGATTTGAATTTTTTGTCTCTATTGACTTACTCCATCTTAGTTTGAACAATTACAACTAGGTTTGAATTTTTTTGTATCAGTTTAACTAATTTTAAATCAATTTGAATTTTGCCTCTTAGTTTGCCTTTTTTGTCTTTTTTTGAGTTACCCCAATTAGGTTTGACTCTATATTAGTTTGACTTTTCTCCTATCTCGATTTGACTTACTCTAGCTTGATTTGATTGATTCCGGCACGGTTAGCTTTTTTCCATCTTCATTTGGATTTTTTCATTAGATTTTGACTTTGACTTGGTATTAACACTTACAGCTCAATTTTACTTTTTCCATCTCTTTTTGGCATATTTCATCCCTGTCTAACTTCCAACATCTTGGTTTGACTGATTTTTGCTTGGTTTGACCTTTTTGTATCGATTTGATTTACTATGGTTAGGCTTGATCAATTCCAACTCAATTTAAATTTTTCCATCTCGGTTTGACTTTTTTAGTCTCTATTTGACTTCCTTCATCCACGTTTGACATTTTCCATCTCAGTTTGATTGATTTTAGCCTGGTTTGACTTTTTTCATCTCGATTTGTCTTTTCCATCTCATTTTGTATTTTTCATCTTTGTTTGATCGATTCTTGCTTTATTTGACTTTTTTTGCCTCAATTTGGTTTTTTCATTTGATTTTGACATCCTTTAGCTCAATTTGACTAAATTCGGCTTGGTTTGACTTTTATCACCTCAGTTTGACTTTTACATCTCGATTTGACATACTACACCTCGTTTTTACCAATTCCAACTCAATTTGATTTTTTCAGCTGAATTTGATTGATTTCATCTTGGTTTGACTTTTTTCCTTCCCTATGGATATGAAACCCACACATGAACTAAGAACATCCCCCAAAAGTGAATAGGTTGGCTCATACTTTCTTATTTCTTATTTTTGAATTATCTTTTCGTCTTTTGGAGAGGAGGTCTCCCAGTTTGCAACATATGTTCATTGATGCAATGGAGGTTGAAGGAAATATTAGAATGTCCAGAAAAATCTCAGAGCAGGGAAATGAGGATGAACTGAGATAGAGATTGGAGATTGAGGGGAGATCTAGGCATGAAGGACCTGTGTTGTTTTCTGATGATGGGCAGGGAGGTGGTCATCCTAGCCATATATGAGAAGATAATGGTGTTATTTTGTCTTGTGGAGATTTCCCTCAGTAGATGAAGAATTCTGTGATGCAAGGTTTTGTAGATATGTCTTGTCCACCCATATATGATGAATACAGAGATGAGGATGTCATAAAATTTTTAGAAGTGGAGGAGAGGAATGAACCACCATGCAGTCAGTTCCACTATGTAGAGGAGTCATCCAAGGAAGAGGGATCATTTGTAGCTCCTAATTTAACCATTGAAAGCCAGGGAAGTATTAAGCTTGAAGGTGGTGAAGCCCTACTTCCCGAAACTGAATCATTTTCCAGAATAAAGATAATTCTTAAAACCATGAGTGAAAAGAACCTTGGGACTCTTCCTGGAGAATCTGGCCCTCATCTAACGAAGGAAGAAGGAGCTAATGATCAGGGGGTTCCTAGAGATCCCCAGCAGGCATAATTCTCTTTTTGGACTGAAGCTAAAGGATATTATGCGATCCTTAAAGAAGTTCTTGGGCTTGGCACATACCTTCAGCAAGCTGACCAAATAATTGAGATGCTAGAGGAAGACCAGGAGGGTCAACATAATGTTTATACAGGTTTTTCAAACCTTGAATCCTGCTTTCAAGGGGAGGGTCCCTTACTTGATCCTTTTGGAAATCAGAGTGAGATTTCTTTTGAAGCACTAGAGCAGAATCAAGTTTTTAATCCTAGAATTTTAAGAAGCCAAGGGGGTGAAGCAGGCTCCTTACAGTTCCTTGGGAAGAAAATTGGCCCGAATGCAAGCAGAGCTGCAGTCTGATGGAGGGCCAGAGGAGTGGTAGAGGAAGCAAGTTTGCTTGGTCGAGGGAATAGCAGATAAATTTGGAGAGCATCATACTTCATGCAACCCCATAAGTGACTATATGAAGAGGTTCTTTAGTGGGAGTAAGAGGTTTTGTTTTTACCAAGGATATTACTCCTGTCATCGATACCTTTTTCCATTGCATTCTTATGGTCCAAGTTTAGTCAGGCATGGTGAAAGAGTCTACCTAGGGTATCAGTTGGTGGACTGGCTCCACTGGAATTTTCATATCACATGATATGGAAGCCATTTGAATGACATAGGGTAGGGAGGCTTGAACATAAACAAGCTGGACGTGGTGAGCAAATTTTCAGAAGTTTTCAATTATACTAATGGATTTTAGCCTTCAGTTTCTTTTTCCAGTTTTCGATAAAGGTTACAAGCCAAAAATTTTGTGATGGCCATGGCCCAATGGATCATGAACTGGTTTGCGAGGGTTCTTAGGTACCTCGCAGGGAGGATAGCATCCCCAACAGGAGCCAGTTGCTAGCACTAGAATTGTGCTAAGTATTTGAAAATATTTTTTGTGAAGGGAGGAGTTGCAGGGTCATGGAAAACCCCAAAGGAAACCCAACCCTTAGTCTGCATCCCCTAGTGGAAAAAAATCAAAGCCCTGTACAATATGCCTGGTCTGAAGTAAGAGAATCTAACAAGATCCAAGGCTTAATAGTGAGCAGGAAGGTTAAGAATAGAGAAATGCGCCCGCAGTGTTGGTTGAAACCCATGGACGGCCAAGATTAGAGTGATGGAGATCGACAATTATAGGCCTCCATCACAAAATAACTTGAAGGTTGTATAACCATGGATGAGGAGTTAACAGACGGGAAAGTTAAAATTTGATTGATGGCGGAGGATGCGAATCGACGGTTGATAATTTGTTCGCATAATTAACATGAGCAGAGAAATATAATTCGCAAATATGTGAACTTTTGGTAGAGGGACACAAGTTTGGACGAGCTGGATGCAACGAGGCTCAGATCTACGGCCAAAATTTAGTTCGTAGATTCTACTTGTGCTGGAAATCAACCAACCCAAAATTTGCGAACATTGTAAAGGTGCACCGTTTGATGGACCAAATGCATTCAAGGTTGAAGATCTACAATGCTGGTTTGCATTAGGCGATAGAAGCTGGAAATCAAATCTCTAAGTTCGAATGATTGCCAATTGATCCAAATCCACCTCAATGACGTCAAAATAGTTTCCTCCCTGTCTGGAACGTGTGGCTAATCATGATTCACATCAGCTCAAGTCGCAGGCATCATTGCTGCTCGATTGGGGGATTATGTCAGGCCATCATCGCCAGGAATTAATCACGAGTGGCTACCGTCATTGGTACGACCTTTATAAGCATGGTCTCTACGTCCCCTGTTTAGGATCGTTGCATGCGAAAGGTGGCAAGATTGGCCACTCAGGCACCTTTCAGTTAAAGTCTGTTTATGTAGAGAGATCAGGGAGCCAAAGTAGTTGTTGTAACAGAGAAAGTATGGTCTGAGGTGGAGGAGGAGCATGTTCCCTCGTCTCAGCTACTATTCCACCACGTGGAAGAGAGTTCGGCTAGCGAGCCTAAGGAGCACAAAGGATGATAGAGGTGCAGGCACGTTCGACGTTGACCAAAGAAGAAAGGGACCAAAGAAGAGAAGTGGGATGCCCTTCATGACGCGAAGATTATCAAAGATTACATCGTCCCCACTGAAGAGATGACACTTCCTCATTTAGCTAGAAAAAGCATCGGGGGAAGATTCCCTGAGGGTAGAAGACTTTTTTGAGCCTCAAGGCCAATTGAATCGTCAAGAATAAGGTGGTGACCTATTCACGCCATTTATTTTGCCCCACCTGACAAGTTTGTCTTTAGATAAATGTATAGGTATCTCTTTCCTCAAGTTTTGAGGCCAGTTTGGGTCTGTCGGTCGTTTGAGACTATTGTGGTCTACACCCTGTAAGGGACACGTGTAGAAACAGTCATGGTTTCTCTATTAATAGTCCTTTTCATCTTACAATTTGCTGTCAAAATTGGTGAACCGGGCCCTATAGGTGGCAGCATATTGTTAGAACAGTAATCCACACTTAGTACCATAATCCATAAATTTTTATTGCCCATGTGCTTAATTAAACCATGTTTTGGATTAAGTGACTATAGTTGGTCAAATACCCACTTTTGAGAGTGTTCACACCCACTTCCAAGCAAACCAGTTCACCCAGCCTCCAGTTTTTTCCACAAGTGCGCCCTCATTAATTGCTGGAGCACCCTCTCTCGTTGTTTTGGGGAATTTTAGTTGACAAAGGGCGCTAGGGTGGATTTTTGCCCATTTTTGGCTAGATTTGGAGCATTTAATGCTCCCTTGGGCCCCCAAACCTCCTCTACTTGATCACCCACGCCTGCCTTGAGCTCATTAATGACCCATCATGCTTCAGCCACCTCCACACCAGAATTCGTGGCTGTTTGGGGTGATTGGGATTGAGTTGGACCCACCTAGGGGGGATTGAGGCCAATTTGGCATTGATGACTTGTACACTCAGCTTGAGCCACCTAATGCTCTTGATTTTCTCATGGATGTAATAAAAACCTGTTACTAACATTTTCACATGTTAGACAGTCAGTTAATCAAAGATTTGAGCATACATTGTGTGTAAATTATCATCTTTTTCAAGTTTTTCCACTGTTTTTTGCAAATTAATTCGATTTTGTGAGGTTCTCCATAGCTCCTAGATCTTCTGTGATCAAAATACTCACATGGTATCAGAGCCATCGTGGAGTTAGTGAGTTGCAGGCCAATATTGAGCATTGAACTGCATTCTAGAGAGGATTTCCAGATAAAAATTGAGTGTTTTTTGCAGGTGTTTCAGTAGTTTTCTCATCATGAACGCAGCAGTCATGGAAGCAAACCAAATTTTGCTCACACCCTTCAATTTTTTCGATTGGAAGGCTGAGATGGTCATCAAGCTGAGATCTAAGGGTCTCTATAGAGTGACCATGGGCACAGAAGTGGAGCCAAATTCTGCTGTGGAGAAAGCAAAGTACTACAATCGACTTGATTTAGCTTATGGATTGCTATGCCTGATCATTTCAAGGGAACTCTTGTTTCATACAGATAGTTTGACAACTCCCAATGAAGTATGGGTGAACCTAGAATCACTCTTTGGGAAAACTGATGAACTGAGAGGCCACCAGCTTGAAAGCGAGCTCATTAGCTTGAGCCCAGCGCATTTTGAAACCATCCAGGAGTTCTTCACGAAATTCAAGTCACTGGTGCTTCAACTGCAACAATGTGGAATTGTTAAGAAGGAGGAACAACTGATTCTGTCCATCCTTTCGAAGCTAGGCCCATAGTTTTCAGTATTTGTTAGCACATTTCACTCAGCCAAAATGACCCTTCGAAATTGGCAAATGCCATCACTAGCTACCTTCATGGAGTGTCTCACTCAGGAGCAGGATAAACTAGTTCAGATGGGCACCATAAAATCAAAGGACCAAGCATTGGCAATGGGTGTTTCAAATGCAAGCAAAGGAAAGCAGAAAGCCAAGAATTCGAAGCAGCAAGAGAAGAGGAAGTTTGACAAGACCAAGTCTGCAGATGGGGGTTCGAATCTGTCAAAGGAGAAGGACAAGAAGGGAAAGGAAAAGACTAAATGCACCTATTGTCATAGGGGATGGCATCCAGAGAGCTCATGTATGAAGAAAACCATTGACTCAATGGCGCAGCTGCTAGAGAAGAACAACATCCCAGTCCCTGAGGGCGCAAGGAAGAAGGAGAGCACCTCAAACCCTGACAATAAGGAGAAGTGTCATGCTTTGGTAGCAGGTACTTCGAATCCCTCATCCTTTATCATTGACTCAGGAGCTTCCAGACATATGGTTTCATCCAGAGAGCTCTTCTCCTCTATGCATTCGAATGGTGGCCCAACAGTTCGAATGGGAGATGATTCAGAAATCCAGACCAAAGGGATTGGTAGGATTGACATGGAGCATGGCTATTTCAGTGATGTGCTCTATGTACCTTCATTGGCTGCAAATTTGCTATCAGTCTATCAAATGACCCATACAGGAGAAGCCAAGAGAGTGACATTTACTCCAGATTTGGTAGAAATCTCAGAAATCTCCTCAAATCAAGTTGTGGCTGTAGGGTATGCAGATCATGATGAGAGAATGTACAAATTCTCAAATTTCATTCCAAATTCTAGTGACCATGCTCTTGTCTCTCATGCCAACGAGACCTCTAAGTTGTGGCATGAAAGATTTGGCCACATGAACTGCAAATACCTCCAGACACTGCACAAGGACGAGATGGTGGAAGGGCTTCCAGAAATCAAATCATCAAATGGTGCATGCATTGGGTGTGTAGTTGGAAAGCATCCTGAGCGCAACTATGAGAAGGGAATGGCAAGGAGAGCCACTCAACCAATTGGATTGGTACATTCAGACCTTATTGGTCCTCTTCCCACTCCATCATATGGTGGATCAAGGTATGTACTTACATTCATAGATGACTACTCTCGATTCTGTTGGGTTTACTTCCTTAAATTGAAGTGAGAAGTGTTTGAGAAATTGAAGATTTGGAAAGCCCTAGTGGAGAACCATAGTGGTCATAAGATAAAGATCCTTAGGACTGATAATGGAAAGGAATATGTGAATAATAACATTCAGCACCTTTGTGAGGAATGTGGCATCCAAATGCAACATTCAATCCCCTACACACCTCAGCAAAATGGTGTGGCAGAGAGGAAAAATAGATCTCTCAAGGAGATGGCTACTTGCATGATTGAAGCTAGGGATCTAAGCCCTAAGCTATGGGATGAAGCCATCAATTGTGCTGCTCATATTCAGAACAGATCCTTTCACAAATCAGTCAAAGGAAAAACCCCCTATGAGGCATGGTTTGGCCAAAAACCAAATGTGTCAAATTTCAGGATTTTTGGGTCTAGAGCATGGGCTCGAATTCCATCAGAAAAAAGGAAGGCTTTGGAGCCACAGAGCAGGGAATGTATCATGGTTGGATATGGTGAGGACACAAAGGGATACAAGCTCTTTGAAACATCCACACTTAAAACTTTCATTGAGAGAAGTGTGCAATTCGAAGAAGAACCAATTCCAGATTTTGAGCTTGCACCGGGGGAAAGCTCCTCTCCTCCACACCTTAATGAGATTAGTGATGATTCCACCTCTGATTTTTCTGATATTGCTGAAGATGACATGGCTGAAGATGACATTGCTGTACATGAGTCACCATCAAGGCCCAAGTGGGCTGAAAAAATCATAGAAGCTGCAGGTGAATTGGCAGGCAATCCCCAAGAGCCTAGGAAGACTAGATCTCAAACAATCAATGCTTCCTTTGCAAATGAAAGTGAACTTGCTGATCACTGTTATATGATGATTGGATCTGATCCAACATCATATCAAGAAGCTCATCATGATCCAAGGTGGAGAGAAGCAATGCAAGAAGAATTCCAATCTCTCCAAGAGAACAAAACATGGGATTTGGTGCCTCTTCCTCCCAAGAGGAAACTTGTGCAATATAAGTGGATTTTTCGAACCAAACCTGTTGCTGATGGTTCTGATCTGAAGTATAAGGCTAGGTTAGTGGCTAAGGGCTACTCTCAAATCCATGGTGTGGATTATACAGAGACCTTTGCACCGGTTGCAAAGATGGACTCAATTAGACTAGGTCTAGCCATGGCAGCTAGTAAAGGTTGGGAAGTTCACCACATGGATTTCAAAAGTGCATTCTTGCATGGTGAGCTACAGGAAGAGATATATATGCAGCAGCTTGAAGGATTCCAAGAGGATCCCACACTTGTATGCAGGTTGAAGAAGTCACTCTATGGACTCAAGCAAGCCCCCAGGGCTTGGTATGCCAAAATGGATGCTTTTTTGCTCTCAATTGATTTCTGTCGATGCAAGTCTGATCGAAATGTTTATTTGCAGCATTGTGATGATAATTTGCAGGTCAATGTACTGTATGTTGATGATCTCTTAATTATAGGGAGCTGCACCAAACAAATTGGCTCAATTAAAGCTTCTTTGCACAGTGAATTTGCCATGAGCGACCTAGGATTGCTAAGGCAATTTTTGGGCTTGGAAATTGAGCAATCTGAGAGAGGTATATTGTTGAGTCAATCTAAGTATGCTTCAGACCTGTTATTCAAGTTTAAAATGGCTGAATGTAAGGCAGCCAAGTGCCCATTCCTTTCAGGCATAAAACTAGGTGAATTTGAAGACTCTCCATTGGTGGATTGCACACTCTACAGGCAGCTAGTTGGAAGTTTGCTGTACCTTACACATACAAGACCTGATTTGTCTTATGCTGTAAGTGCTGTAGCAAGGTATATGCAGCAGCCACATGAGATCCATTGGAAGGCAGCCAAAAGGATCCTTCATTATGTCCAAGGAACAAAGAGCTTTGGGGTACACTATGCAGCTGGTTCTTCACTTCAACTAGCTGGATTTTCTGATTCCGATTGGGCGGGAGATCCCATCGATAGAAAGTTCACTTCAGGTTTTGTGTTTATGTTTGCTGAAGGTCCCATTTGCTGGTCAATCAAGAAGCAACATACAATTTCTCTTTCATCAGCAGAGGCCAAGTACAGGGCAGCAGTGAATGCAGCCACACAGTGTGTTTGGTTGCAAGGCATTCTTCGGGAGTTTGGTGTTGCTATTGATTCTCCAACCAATATTTGGGTGGATAATCAAAGTGCCATCAAGATATCTACTGATCCAGTACAGAGGCAAAGAACAAAGCACATTGAGATCCACATGCATTACATTCGGGGCTTGGTGCATGACAGGGTGATTTCACTGTAGTATTGCCCATCCACCGAGCAAACTGCAGATATTTTCACCAAGTGCTTTACTGAGAAGACCTTCACTCACTTGAGAGCTTTGCTTGGAGTGAGTGATGGATGGTGATTGCTGCAATTTAATTGCAGGTTCAGCCCCATGTCCATTTTTGAGGGAAGTTTTTATCCCATGAGGTTTTACTTCTTTTCCTCGGTTCATATGGACAAATAAAATTTCTGTTTGTATTGAGGTGACTTCAGCCTTTGTTGCCAAGGCCTCCCACTTATCTTTCATGAGATGTACTAAGTCATGGTTAAGGGGGGGTGTTAGAATAGTAATCCACACTTAGTACCATAATCCATAAATTTTTATTGCCCATGTGCTTAATTAAACCATGTTTTGGATTAAGTGACTATAGTTGGTCAAATACCCACTTTTGAGAGTGTTCACACCCACTTCCAAGCAAACCAGTTCACCCAGCCTCTAGTTTTGTCCACAAGTGTGCCCTCATTAATTGCTGGAGTGCCCTCTCTCCTTGTTTTGGGGAATTTTAGTTGACCAAGGGCGCTAGGGTGGATTTTTGCCGATTTTTGGCTAGATTTGGAGCATTTAATGCTCCCTTGGGCCCCCAAACCTCCTCTACTTGATCACCCACGCCTGCCTTGAGCTCATTAATGACCCAGCATGCTTCAGCCACCTCCACACCAGAATTCGTGGCTATTTGGGGTGATTGGGATTGAGTTGGACCCACCTAGGGGGGATTGAGGCCAATTTGGCATTGATGACTTGTACACTCATCTTGAGCCACCTAATGTTCTTGATTTTCTCATGGATGTAATAAAAACCTGTTACTAACATTTTCACATGTTAGACAGTCTGTTAATCAAAGATTTGAGCATACATTGTGTGTAAATTATCATCTTTTTCAAGTTTTTCCACTGTTTTTTGCAAATTAATTCGATTTTGTGAGGTTCTCCATAGCTCCTAGATCTTCTGTGATCAAAATACTCACACATATTTTGTAATTGTTTTTGATGAACAATTCGAGGCTAAGAGCCTATAAATATCTATGTAATAGCAGTAGAAAGGGTTGTAAAATCAATGGATGAGGCCTTGGGGAAACTAGGCTCTATTTTGAAGCATTCTCCTTAATAGAATTGTAGTGCTTGAAGCTAGTTCGGACAAAGATTCATGTGTTATCTAGTTTACAGTCTGTATTTCCTCGCTCTCAGGTGGATGTGTTTCATGTTGTTTACTTCCATTATGTTGTTCTCTTTCATGTCTGAAACTAGTGTATGGTAATGCATAATTCTTTTTATAAGCTATGTTTACTGTTTCAGATATCCACCAACTTTTCCACTAAAGTTAGCATAGGATTCATCCTTGTTAGATTCCCATGTTGATGGATTGTTCATTTCTTCTTCCCTTATCACCAGACAAAGAATTTTGACTGTAAATGGGTGGCTATCTTGCCTCTGTTCTTATATTTCATGCAGCACCACCGTTAATTTGTTTATGTGTTATATTTGACTCCATTGCCCAATGCTTCTCTCAGGATTATCTTACCAAACTTTAAAACCAATTTGTCCTAGCAGAAATTTGACCTTCTGAGTATGCTTTGAATGAATATCTTTAATAAGAAGTTTGTGTGTTTATCTGTGATTATTTTCAGTCTTTTATGATTTTTATGAGAGAGCCCTCTCTGATTGTGTTGGGTTAGTAATACAATCTTAATTGGTTTGTGGTTACCCCATTTGGCCTCTTTACAACCTAGAGGTATGATTTGGGTGCTAACATATTGGCACTGTTTTCGAGGAATGAAATCATATCATCCGTGGGAGAACGACAAAGTTTGAGAGCTGAATGTTGATGGTGAACAACACTTAGACATTGAGAATGTTGTATAGATTTCACCTTGTGAATCCACTCATTGAGTTTTCAATATAAAGGCAGCTCCACTGGGGAGAATCGGGGGGCTCCATGTTAGAAGTAAGATGTCCAAGATCCTGTAGTGACTCCACTAGAGAGCGAGCCTAGCTGCCTAAAGCATGGCAGAACTAAGATCCAGGTATCCAAATGTCAATTTCCTTAAAAAGGTCCTGTTCTTTTTCTTTGGTTTCCTTCTACCCTTATGTATTAATCTCAGGAGATCTCTATTTCGCAGGAGAGCTCTAGGTGGTGAGAGAGTTTCCTTTTTATATCCTTCCCTAGATCTTACAGATGTACATTCCTCTTTCGTCCTTAAATATGATCCACACTTTTCTTCCAAATCCTGTCAGGTCCCTAATCAGTCCTGCAAAACCCCTGAGAGCAAGGCTGAAGGCATTCCTCCTATACATACTCCCCTACCTTCTATAACTTAGTAGATATATAATCCTTTAAGGCTTTCCCATGTTCTTCATGAATTTCCTCCCAAATACCATAAATACCTCCCCCTTTTTGATGGAGAATCTGAAAGTATTACTGCTGAGAAACATCTTCAAGGCTTCAAACATGTTCTGGACCTTTTTTAAATAGAACATGAAGATGTTTGTATGAGGGTTTTTGCTCAATCCGTCCTTGGAGATGTGAAAAAATGGTTTAAGCACTTGCAGCCTGAATCTATTGGTACATGGGAGGAATTTTCTAATATTTTTTTAGAGTTTTGCGGTAAAAGAAGGTCATGGAACCTAGTTCTTTCATGGTTTCACTCCATGAGAAGGCAAGAAACCGAAGCCATGTCCAGTTTTAACAGGAGGTTTGCAAGCGTCTATTATAATATGCCAAAGGAGATTCATCCCCTAGAAAATGTTGCTAATTTGCATTATGCCTCTACCTTTCCCCCTGAATTATCTTTTCATCTTTTGGAGAGGAGGTCTCCCAATTTGCAACATATGTTCATTGATGCAATGGAGGTTGAAGACAATCTTAGAATGTGTAGAAAAATCTCAGAGCAGGGAAATGAGGATGAACTGAGACAGAGATTGGAGTTTGAGGGGAGATGTGGGCATGAAGGATCTGCGTTGTTTTCTCATGATGGGCAGGGAGGTGGTCGGCCCAACCATATACAAGAATATAATGGTGTTATTTTGTCTTGTGGATATTTCCCTCAATAGATGAAGAATTTTGTGATGCAAGGTTTTGGAGAGATGTCTAGTCCACCCATATATGATGAATATAGAGATGAGTATGTCATAAAATTTTTAGAAGTGGAGTAGAGGAATGAAACAACATGTACTCAGTTCCACTATGTAGAGGATCCATCCAAGGAAGAGGGATCATTTGTAGCTCCTAATTTCACCATTGAAATCTAGGGAAGTATTAAGCCTGAAGGTGGTGAAGCCCTACCTCCCGAAAATGAATCATTCCTTAGAATAAAGAAAAATCTTAAAACCATGAGTGAAGAGAACCTTGAGACTCTTCCTGGAGAACCTAGCCCTCATCTAAGGGAGGAAGAAGGAGCTAATGATCAGGGGGTTCCTAGAGATCCCGAGCAGGAAGAATTTTCTTTTTGGACTGAAGCTGAGGAGATTATGGGATCCTTGAAGAAGTTCTTGGGCCTAGCACATACCTTCAACAAGCTGACCATATAATTGAGATGCTAGAGGAAGACCAGCAGGGTCAACATAATGTTTATACAGGTTTGTCAAACCTTGAATCTTGGTCTCGAGGGGAGCGTCCCTTACTTGATCCTTTCGAAAATTAGGGTGAGATTTCTTTTGAAGCTGTAATATCCCAATTTTGACCCCATTGTATTCAAATAAAAATAATGTAATATTTTTATAAAATCCTAGTGAGGAGCTCAAGGCCAAGTCCCTACCATCAATTTATTGATGCATATGGTTTACATGCTAGCCAGGCACATTGGAATTGTAAATATGCATTTTAATAAAATACCCACAGCTAGCTATGCAATGCAACAAGAGATGGGGGCATGATTTTACAAGGATTTGGGGGGGGGAAACATTGAAACCCTTGAGTCAATCGAGTCAAGCAAAGTGTCAACAAGAGAACCCATCAAACCCTCAACTACCCATGTTGACTTTGTACCCAATCATTCATTCTCCCCAAGAGTTGGTTGAGGTAGTTAATGCCTTGGAAATAGAGAGGTATGTATGTCCAAATTCGAGTATGGGCAAGCCACCCTTCATGGAGTGTTTTGCTTCTTGGGCAAGAGAACAACCATGAATTGCTCCCCAAGCCATTACCCATCAAGCAGTTTTGCCGCTCTCACGTTTTTGGAGCTACCTGGGCATTTTTCTCCATGGATTTCCTATTTTTTCCTTCATCTTTCAAGCTAGGAAGGGCATTTTTGTTTTGGTTACCAATGGGGAAGAGAACAAATCGATTTGGGGTTTTAATGAGGCTGTTTTGGCCATTTGAAATGCTCATAACATGTGGGAGGAATCGGGTTGCTCCCTACGAACGAATTTCCCTTCCCATAGTCCGTTTTGGTGAGCCACGATTTGGGGAAAAACCCATGGAGCCTGTTTTGTAAAATACCCTTACTGGGAATGTGTATCCATACCCAGCTTCTGAGTTTGTTGTGTGTAAGAGTATGTTGGGGTATGGGTTATTGGTATCTATTGTTTTGGTTGTGCATGAGCTTGAATGTCCCCTTTTGCTTGTAAGAATCATGCCCAGCTCGGGGGTGGTAGTTGTGTTGAGAGATTGATGAACACAACTGGCCTATGGCTGGGTGGAACGTTCCAGCAACATAGCTAGTTGTTTGGGGACAATTGGACAATGAAGATAAGTGTTTTTCTGTCTATGCATTTACTTCCGAAATGTTTAAATTGGGGATTGTTTTTGATATGTTGTATGCATACGATATGTGTGTGGATGAGTTTTAATTTTGCTGTGCATATTGGCTTAGTTTGCATCTGCACACTCTTTATTTTAATGATTTGAATCTAATGAATTGGGTTGAGAATATGTGAAAGCCCATAATTTGGCATCATGTTCCCTTGAATTGGGTACATGAGAGGGACCGTGATAGAAGCACCAGAGCATAATCAGTTTTTAATCTTGGAATTTTAAGAAGCCAAGTGGGTGATGTTATGAATAGCCAAGGTGTCGAAGCAGCCTGTTGTGGCCACAACAAATCCCATGCTTAGCTGAAGCACGGGAACCCCATTTTTGAATAAACACAAAGGTAGTTGGGTGAGTGTACTCTGCAAATATGAGAATTTGGGTTTTCACTTGTTTAGATCTCTCACACATACTTTTGTCCTACGTGTTTCCCTCTTTTTGGATGATCTCTAACTGTCTGGTTTGTCAAAATCCTCAAATTTTGAGTATTTTACCATTTTCTTCAATCAACCCGAAACCCGCAACCCAACAATTTCTAGTTGCGGGGTGTTTGTTTTGCAGTTTTGTAATTTGGCCAACCCGAAACCCGCAACCCAACAATTGCAGGTTGCGGGTTCATCTTGTAATAATCTTGGGAAACTATCATCCCGAAACCCGAACCCGAAAACCCGCAATTGCGGCTTTCGGCTTTCGGGCTTTGTCTTTTTTATTTATTTTGTTGCGGGTTCCCGAAACCCGCAACCCTTAACTGTGGGGTTGCGGCTTTCGGGAAAGTTGTTTTTAGTTTACGAGTGTGTCATCCCTGAAATCCGCAACTAGCAAGTGTCGGGTTGCAGCTTTTGGGAAGATGTTTCTCATTTTTTTATTATGATTAATCCTGGAACCCGAAACCCGCAATTGTGGCTTTTGGCTTTCGGGAATTCTTTTCCGCCTTTGCCATTTGCGCGACCCCACAACCCGCAACCCGCAATTGTCAGGATGCGGGGTCGCGCGAAAGTTTTATTCACAAAATTTATTAAGGGATCCCGCTCTGGTTCATCTCGGTCGTCCATTTGTTTTGATCCTGCGGTCATTCTTTAATCGGGTGAATTCAAGAAATAGGGTTTTTCCTATTTTATTTTTACCATATTACTTTTGAATAATTATCCCGTTGCACTAATGATTTTACTGCTAAATTCTTACTAGAGGATGATTTAACTCATTTTCAGTTACTTCTGGCTGGATTGTTGCCTTGGCTACGCTTGGTGTTTGATAAGTTCTGATTTGTTTGGGACACCTTTTTTCGTTATTTGATTCTGCTCCTCAAGGTTTTACGCCATTATGCCTGTTTCGATCAGAAAGATTCTTCCGGTTATTCTGTTAAATTTGGTCACCCCAATCCGATTTGACGCGTACATGAGAGTTGCTATTCTATGTACTCAAGATCCTGTTTTAGTCATTTCACAGACAGTTTTTAAGCCATGATTGCTGATGTGAGAATACTTGTAATAATGAGCTTTTCAAACAAGTTTAAGATGTGCGAGTTTCGATTGGTTTTGTACTTCCACACAGGTTTTACCCAACTAACGCATGTCCTCGCTCGTTTTCATCACAGTTTGGATAATTGTAGTTGAATTGGTCATATAACTTCAATCATTGTTATTTGTCTTTCTCAATGTCTATTATCTTATCTGTTGGTCTTAAATTAGCAACAAATATGAAACTTTTAAGCTCGTCCTTTGCATTATTTAAGAGGAAAAATTTTGTGTGATAGTCTTGCAATTTTTCCTTCTAGACGTATCTAATACGAGCAATATGTAGATAGGCAATGCATTCCCCGATTCACGTTTTAAAGATGAAGAATTTTTTCCCTTACTATATCAAGAACCTATGTCACCACCTTTTGATGCAGGTGTTCCTGATTTAAGCAGTGATAGCGGTGAAGAAGATTTTGAAGATCTTTCTGTCTGCATGCGATTCCCCAAGGAGAAAACAAAGAAAATTTTGAGGAACCAGCTGACCTTGACGACTCTGTTCTACAAGATTTTATAATCAACCAAGAACCTGATGTCCCGCTGACTTCTTCTGAAATAGATCCTTTAATGGATTTTTTTGTTTTTGACAATATAGTCTCTGATCCAGAAGTTCCCATGGCAGATTTTCTACAAGCCAAATCATTTGTTGCTGATAATGAGCAAGTTGGGGTGGAATTCTTGTTGTGTTGTGAGGATTTTTTATTAAAGAATGCATCTTTAATAGACTATTTTGAAAGGCGGTAGGAATCATGTAGATTGAGAAATGGCAGGATTTCTTAGATCTATAGTTTTGATCCGATTTTGTAATCTCTATTTTCTAGGGATCTCCATTTTTGGACTTTGTTGTAATTATTTAAAGAAGGATATCTCTCGTAGTTAGAGGTTGGTAATTTTGGAGTTGTAAGTGAACAAAATACTGGACTGGAGATACTCTGTTAAGCAGAGCTTTTTTGTAATTTCTGTACAAGACCACTTCATATCATAAAGTTATATTTTAATCTATCTTCTGTTATTCCTCAAATTTCTTTGAGAATTTCTGATTTATGCTTCGAATTGTCATATGTTATGTATCTAATCTTTTGCTAAACATTTGTTAATGCACAAATCTGTTGTATCGATTTCTCTATATGACTGGTTTATGTTTCAAAGTACTTCATTGTGTTTTTTCAATACAAGTAATTTCATGTTTTATTTCTGCAAATGATTCGGTGCATATAAACTTATATAATCATTGTTAATTTTTAAATTAGCAGAGTGATTATAGACTAGATCTTGAATGAGCTTGAATACTTGAAAGATTGTCATTTAATTTTCATTAAATGATAATAATTTAAGTTAACAAGTAATACAACTAAAGACATTTCTGTTGAAGTTGTTCAATTACTTGTTTAATCATATCTCAAGACCAATCTGCACATAAACAAGCTTTCATTTTAGAATAGGATTAACTTAGATTAGTTTCCTCTTCTAGAATAGGTTAGCTTAGCTTAGCATCACCATATCCACATTTTGGTTTTCCTAGACTGGAAAACTGATCTAATCGATCAACTCACCAACTATTAGAGTGCCAGCGGAGGCCGAATATCCATGGAGGATCACCACACCAAACAGGTTGGGGATAGAATTGCCCTTGTGCAGGGGCTTTCGAAGCCTTTCAACATGGGTTTTCTTCCTCTGTTGACTGTATTGGAACATTCCAGCACCTTTTGCATCTAACCTGCACAACCGAGGCATCAACACAGCCTCTCATGTTGCAGAGTTACAATCACAGCAGAAGAAGAGGCATGAAGCTGGTTGTGTCAGTCCTTTTAGGTTGTATAGGGGTCTAAGCAGAGGGGAGTTCCAGATTTTGTTGGAAGCCTACCACCAATGTTCTATCCCTATCCCTGATATGAGTGACAAGGGAGATAAGAAGGCTCCTTAAAGTTCCTTGGGAAGAAAATTGGCCTGAATGCAAGTAGAGCTATAATTTGATGGAGGGCCAGAGGAGTGGTAGAGGAAGCATGTTTGCTTGGTCGAGGGAATAGCAGATAAATTTGGAGAGCATCATACTTCATGCGACCCCATAAGTGACTATATGAAGAGGTTCTTTAGTGGGGTTAAGAGGTTTTGTTTTTACCAAGGATATTACTCCTGTCATCGGTACCTTTTGCGATTGCATTCTTATGGTCTGAGTTTAGTCAAGCATGGTGAAAGAGTCTACCTAGGGTATCAATTGGTAGACTAGCTACACTGTCATTTTCATATCACATGATATGGTAGCCATTTGAATGATGTAGGGTAGGGAGGCTTGGACATAAATAAGCTCGTCATGGAGAGCACATGTTCAGAAGTTCTCAATTACAGTAATGGGTTTAGCCTTTAGTTTCTTTTTCCAGTTTTCGATAAAGGTTACAAGCCGAAAATTTTGTGATGGACATGGCTTAATGGATCAAGCACTGGTCTGCGGGGGTTCTTTGCTACCTCGCAGGGAGGATAGCATCCCCAATAGGAGCTTATTGTTAGCACTAGAATTGTGCTAAGCATTTGAAAATATTTTTTGTGAAGGGAGGAGTTGCAGGGTCATGGAAAACCCCGAAGGAAACCCAACCCTTAGTCTGCATCCCCTAGTGGCAAAAAATAAGAACCCCGTACAGTAGGCCTGGTCCGAGGTAAGAGAATCTAAGAAGATCAAAGGCTTAATAGTGAGTAGGAAGGTTAAGTATAGAGAAATGTGCCCGCAAGGTTGGCTGACACCCATGGACGACCAAGATTAGATCGATGCAGATCGATGATTATAGGCCTCCATCAGAAAAGAAGTTGAAGTTTGTATAACCGCGGATGAGGAGTTAACAAGCGGGCAAGTTAGAATTTGATCGACGGTGGAGGATGTGAATCGATGAATGATAATTTGTTCGCATAATTGACATGAGTGGAGAAATCCAATTTGCAAATCTGCGAACTTTAGTAGAGGGGCGCAAGTTTGCATGAGCTGGATGCAACGAGGCTCATATCTATGAACAAAATTTAGTTCACAGATCCTACTTGCGTGGGAAATCATCCAACCCAAAATTTGTGAACATTGTAAAGGCCCACCATTTGACAGACCACATGCATTTAAGGTTGAAGATCTACAGTGCTGGTTTGCATTAGGCGATAGAAGCTGGCGAACATCTCTATGAGTTCGAATGATTTCCGATTGATGTAAAGCCACCTTAGTGCCATCAAAATAGTTTCCCTCTGTCTGGAAGGCATGGCTAAGCATGTTTCACGTCAACTGAAGTCATAGGAATCATTGATGCTCTATTGGGAGATTCTATCATGCCATCATCTCCAGGAAGTAATCACGAGTGACTGTCATCATCGTCATGACCGTTATAAGCATGGTCCTCGCGTTCCCTGTTTAGGATCGTTGCATGTGAAAGGTGGAAAGCCTGGCCACTCATGAATCTTTCAGTTAAAGTCTTGTTATGGAGAGATATCAGGGAGCCGAAGTGGTTGTTGTACCAGATCAAGTATGGTCTGAGGTGGAGGAGGAGCATGTTCCCTCCTCTCCGCTAGTATTCGACCACGTGGAAGAAAGTTCGACCAGCGAGCCTGAGGAGCACGAAGGCCGATAGACGTGCAGGAAGGTTCGAGGTCGATCGAAGAAGAAAAAGACTGAAGAAGAGACGTGGGATGCCCTTCATGACGTGGATATTATCAAAGATTACATTGTCCCCACTAAACAGATGACACCTCCTCCTTCAGTAGAAAAAGCATCGGGGGAAGATTCCCTGAGTGTAGAAGACTTTTTTGAGCCGCAGGGCCAATTGAAGCCTCAAGAATAAGGCGATGACCTATTCATGCAGTTTCTTTTGCCCCACCCGACAAGTCTATCTTTGTCTAAATGTATAGGTATCTCTTTCCTCAAGTTTTAAGGCCATTTGGGGTCTGTCGGTCATTTGAGACTATTGTGGTCTGCACCCTATAAGGGACACCTGTAGAAACAATCATGGTTTATCTATTAATAGTTGTTTTCATGTAATGATTTGCTGTAAAAGGTGGCGAACCGGGCCCTATAGGTGGCAGCATATTTTGTAACTATTTTTGATGAACAATTCGAGGCTAAGAGCCTATAAATATCTATGTAATAGCAGTAGAAAGGGTTGGAAAATCAATGGTTGAGACCTTGGGGAAACTAGGATCTGTTTTGAAGCATTCTCCTTAATAGAATTGCAATGCTTGAAGCTGGTTCGGACAGAGATTCATGTGTTATCTAGTTTATAGTCTGTATTTCCTACCTCTCAAGTGGATGTGTTTCATGTTCTTTACTTCCATTATGTTGTTCTCTTTCATGTCTGAAACTAGTGTATGGTAGTGGAGAATTCTTTTTATAATCTCTGTATACTGTTTCAGATATCCACCAACTTTTCCACTAAAGTTAGCATAGGATTCATCCATTTTAGATTCCCATGCTAATGGATTGTTCATTTCTTCTTCCCTTATCACCAGACAAAACATTTTGAATGTAAATGGGTGGCTATCTTGCCTATGTTATGATATTTCATGCAGCAGCACTGTTAATTTGTTTATGTGTTATGTTTAACTCCATTGCCCAACTTTTCTCTCATGATTATCTTACCAAACTTTTAAACCAATTTGTCCCAGTAGAAATCTGACCTTCTGAGTATGCTTTGAATGAATATCTTTAATAATAAGGTTGTGTTTATCTGTGATTATTTTCAGTCTTTTATGAATTTTATGAGAGAGCACTCTCTGATTGTGTTGGGTCAGTAATACATTCCGTAGTGTTGGGTTTGTGGTTACCCCATTTGGCCTCTCTGCAACCTAGAGGTATGATTTGGGTGATCACAGAGATGAAAAAAGTCAAATTGAGCGGAAATCAATCTAACCTAGAGAAAAAAGGAAAATTGAGATAGAAAAAGTCAAATTAAGCAATATTCGGTCTAACCTAGTGGGAGAAAGTAAAATTAAGATGAAAAAGGTCAAACCAAGCAAAAATCAATTAAACAGAGTTGAAGGAAGTCAAGCTCAGATGAAAAAATACAAAATGAGATGGTAAAAGTCAAACTAAGCTTAAATCAATCAAATAGAGCAAGAGTGAGTAAAATCGAGATGGGAAAAAAGTCAAACTAAGACAAAGTAAGTCAAACAAAAAAAGTCAAGCCAAGTTGAAAAATTTCAAACCGAGTGAAATAATCCAAACCTAGGTGGAGTAAGTCAAATGGAGATGAAAAAGATTAAATGATATGCAAAAATTCAAACCAAGCATAAATTAAACAAACCGTAACAAAAAGTCAAACTGATCTGAAGGAAGTCAAATAGAGATGACAATAGTTAAACCAAGAAAAAAAATTCAAATCAAGATAGGATCAGTGAAATTGAACCAAAGTAAGTAAAATCAATAATAATAAAAAGTCAAACCGAGATGAAAAAAATCAAGCCAAGATGAAATCAATCAAATCAGGATGAGGAAAGTTACTTTGGGATGAAAGAACAAACCTAGATGGAAAAAGTAAAACCAAGATACATCAGTCAAGCCGAGCCTAAGGAAGTCCAATTGAGGTAACAAAAGCCAAACCGAGAAGGAAAAAGTCAACCCAAGCAAGAATCATTCAAACCAAGCGAGAATCAGTCAAACCAGAAAAGGTCAAACTGAGACAGAGAAAGTCAAATCAAGCCTAAATCACTAAATCAAGAGAAAGTAAGTTATACTAAAACAGAAAAAGACACACTGAGATGGAAAAATGAAAACCAAGGCAGAAATGAGATGAAAAAAGGTGGGAAAGTGAAACTAAGCTAATGTAAGTCAAACTGAGTCTATATAAGTCAAACACGGTCAAATTGAGTTGAAAACATGTCGAACAAAGTCAATCAGAGTTGAAACCATTCAAATGCGACCACAATAAGTCAAACTAAGTGGAAGTAAGTTAAATTTCTTCTCTATTGCATGCCTAGGTTCATGGCTAGCCAAGCTCCACATCCGACACAGCTTCGTGGCCTACCTCTATGCTCTTAAATTCATCACTTTGGTCCTGGAATTCTTTACACCTTATATATCATGCCATATTGATAACATAAACTAGAAGAAGAGAGAGAAAGATAACCCTACACAATAAAGGAGAGAATTGTCAAATATTTTGTGCATTAGATAGAATAGCTCTTCTTAGATTTATACAAGTGAATAAAGGGAAGAGACTACATAAAGGATTTTGTGATAACCTATTTTAATAAATTAAAACACTCTTATTGCACTTATTATCTAATAAAATAAACACATTTTTATTAAGAATGACCATAATATCAATTAATATTAATTGTACTAACATAAGTGTATGGTGTGTTGCTGACATCACAAGAAGATGGTTTGTGTAACCCACCTATAACTTGAAACATTTTATGTTGTGGAAAAACATTACTCTAAAAATTATTGTAAAGTTTTATGTTGTTGACCAAGGATGGTCAAGGGTGACTGTAATTGAATATTTTATTATTTAATAATTAAAATAGGAGACACCTATCCAAAGAGGACTGTTGAAGAGTGTTCACTGAACCACTAAGAGGAATGAACTAGTGTAGAAGGAAAAATGAGAAGTGGCAACAACAACACTCACTTTCTAGCTAATGCAGGAGGCAACTTCCCTTAAGATGTGGTCATGTTCCACAAGGAAGGAGGAACTGATTAGGTAGATCATTAAATGTAAGAACTGACCCAAAGACCTAGACAAGCATATATCCATCGAATGAGCAAGAGGCTCACTAATTTATGCCTTGTGGATTTGCTGAATACTGAAAAGTTAAGCACACAAGAGGAATTCGATGAGGGAAAAGCTAAAGTGAGTTTGCTAGTGTATTGTCTTCAAGTTTGACTGCTGAGTTGCAGAGACTGTATTGCCTGCAAGTTTTTGTTATAACTACTGAGATAGAAAGAGAATAGTACATGCTTTTACACAGTATCTTCGTCCTGGTGGTTTAGTGTTTAGGCTCGGGTTTCCTGAAGCAAGTAATATTGGCTGCTTCTAGGAGAATGTTGGGAGGAATGGTCTTCTTTGGATGTTTTTCCACCTCAAAAGTTAACAGGTTCTACATTGTTCTAGTTTATTACTTCTAAATTGTTTTTTGTATATTGTTAAATATTTCATCTTCAAGTTATTAGAATTCTGCATTGTTTTATTTACAGTTAAATATTTATTTTCTGAAGATAATATCCCCTGTCGTAGTCTATATACTGTCTATAAATTACTATTGTTTATTCCAATATCAATTATATGTTATATATATATGCTGGTAGAATTTCACTATTTTCAATAAATGATTTCTGCAAAGTATAAATTCAGTAAATATATAGTTGTAGATTATATAAATAATAACTATCCTTTAAATAGTAATTATATTACAAACATAATGCTTTGAAAAATAGAATATTAATCATAATATACATATCATATCATGTCTCTTATATAAGCAATATTTCTCCTAGAGAAAATAAGTTAAACTGATACAACTTGTAGAGAAAATTTTGTTCATGCGAAGTGGATGAAAAATATATATCAAGAAAATGATGTGGTTGATGAATTTCATGATTTGTCCTACTACTAACCCATAAATTCTAAACTAGGTCCAACATTCACGTAAGAAAATAGTATACATGTAGGATGGAGATCTATAGGACAAATATTCCATTTCCAATTCACAAGCTTATTATAGTTGATTTTTTTGAGTCTTAAGTGTTCTTGAAAACTAAGGAACACTAACCTCCATCCAGTTACCTGTCCTCTGGAAACTGTTGTGACCTGTACTCTCATCTTTGGTGTGCACTGGAATCTCAATCCCTCAAATCTAAATGTTTATAAAACCCAGAAAAAAAGTATACTAAGATGAACAATCGTGAGTTGTGAGAATGTGTTTAATGTTTGCAACCCTCAACTGAGCAATAACATATTTATAGGGTTAGAACCAGCTTCAAACGAATTTTTGGGGGCAAAGCTAACTGTAAAACCCACTCAAATCGCAAATTCAACTCCAACATGGGAAAAATTGTCCCAGCAACCAACATTCCTAGAAATCATGGGGAGAATTGAACTCCTTCGATTTTGACGAACCATAAAGGGTGAAATTGCCCCAGGAAACCACCATTCGTGGAAATCGAGGGGTGAATGCCATTTTGGTGGATTTCAATTCGATTTTTGAGAGGGTGAAACCCAGTTTTCTTCATTTTTCTTAGTAAATATGAATTGGCTAATATATTGACACAAGTCGCCTTACGGAAATAAGGTTCTTGCTTAACAATACACATGACACAAACCACAATGCTCACACAAACAAGGTGTAGAACAAGATGCCTGGATTGGTTTATATTACTTCTCTGAAATCGGTTACAATATAAAATAACTGTAAGCAAACAACTAACTACAGTCGGCCTCAGCCATTACAACATCGAAGTAACTGTGGTGTGTTCTCCCTGTGTGTCGACCTCACCCTCTCCTAGTTCACCACGAAACTCTGAGTTATGGTTCGATCTCAGCACTCTACACTCGGCCAGTGTGACTCTTCACAGCTCTCTCGGCTCTACGTTCTGCTCTCTCTGCCCTGCTCTTTCTTGTCTCTCTAGACTGAAGACCTCTTCTTCCTCTTCTACTTTGCGGGTGTTGTTTCCAAGATTATTACAATCCCGAGACACGCATTCCCTCCACTCACAGATCCTGTCCAAATCCTGCGAATCTGCACTGTCAGCTTCTATCTGTGCTGCATGGCCTCTATCCACGACGTCCTCTGTCATGTCCTTCACCAACTCGCAATAATTGTAATAACTTCCTCAGCAACCCCGAACGGCTACTGGTACAGTCCCTTGACTTTTCTGTCCTTCCGACCCTGCTAGAGCAGTCAGTCACATCTCAACTGTCCTATCGGTTCACTCCTTCCCATTACACTAGACTTCGCCAAACCCCGTCATGTCATAGTTAGACCACTTGTTGACTACCCGACCTCTCACATCGCTCGTCATCTATCGACCATTCCCTGTCGATCCTCGAACTCCAGCGACATCTGTTGTTCCTTCAGTCGACCACACCCTGACTGCTTTTGCTCGACTTGTTGAGTTTGACAAGTCAAGCTACTCCCCGCACCAGTGGTCATCAACAGTCCCGCTGGTTAGCTCCCTTTGGTTGATCAACTTCGACTGCTCTGCCTAGGTCCTGATGCTCCTTCATCAGTCACCCCAGGTGAAAATGAATTTGACTGCTCCATCAGTCTCCTGAACTCATCTTCAAAAATCCACATCGCTTCCTGCAACTCATCATTTGTCCATCGCACCAAGTATTCCTTCATGCGTGATCCACGGGTACACCCTACCTCGCGTTCATCGATTACTTCTGAGATCCCTTCCTTATGCCAGTCTGGAATCTGTTCTGTCCAGTTGATACTGGTTCCTTCCCCCTTATTACTACTTGACCCTTCTTCAAATTTATACAGGTCTGAGACGTTGAACGTTGCTGAAATGTTCAAGTCTTTCGGCAATTCCAACACATAGGCATTGTCTGAAATCTTCTTCAGAATCTTGCATGGCTCTATCTTCTTCAACTTCATCTTGTTGTATGTTCCTATCGGAAATCGCTCCTTCCGCAAGTATCCATAGACTAAGTCCCCTTCTTGGAATGACAATAGCCTCTTCCTCCAATCATCTCTCAACTTGTAGGCCGCATTACTCTTCTCGATGCGCTTTCGCACATTTTCATGAACTTCATGCATATGCTCTACGAATGATTCTGCATCCGTGCTCTTCCTGGTTTATGTCGGCAATTTGACCAAATCTGCCACTACATGTGGACTCCTCCCTTGAACAATCTAGAATGGGATCAATCCTGTCGATCGATTGACATAATTGTTATATGCAAACTCTTCCTGTGCCAACACATTCTCCCACTGCTTGGGTCTGATGGCTGCTAAACATCTCATAAGGTTTCCCAAACTTCTATTTACAACCTCGGTTTGTCCGCCTGTCTGCGGATGATATGCCGAACTAAACTCTAGCTTCGTGTCGAGTTTCTTCCATATGGTTCTCCAGAAATGCCCCATGAATTTCGTATCCCTATACAATGTGATACTCTTTGGCAACCCATGCAACCTGACTATTTCCTTAAAGAATAATACAACGATTCCTGTGGCATCACTTGTTTTCTTACATGGTATGAAATGTGCCATCTTCAAAAATCTGTCGACTACAACAAATATTGAGTTGTTCCCCTACTGATTCCTTGGTAATCCTAAAACAAAATCCATGCCAAGATGCTCCCATGGGTTCTCTAGAATTGGCAATGGTGTATACAACCCCGTGTTCTGACTCTTTCCCTTTGCCAACTGGCAAACTGGACATTGTCGAACCCATTTTCTGACATCTGTCGACATCCTTGGCTAGAAATACTTTTCTTCGATTAGTGCTTTGGTCTTGTCGATCCCAAAGTGCCCTGCTAACCCGCCATTATGAAATTCTCATATTAGGTTCTCTCTCACTGATCCTCTGGGAATACACAGCTAACTTCCCCTGAACAAGTAGCCTTCTTGAATGAGATAACTCAAATATGGAGTTCTGTCGATGCTCCAAGGCTCTCGTCAAGCCTTCCATGCCTTTGCAAAATCTTCGTCGGCTTCATACTCCGTCTTTATTGACTCTATTCCTGTTGCCTGAACAGTCATTGTGCTCAACAGTGCAACTCTCCTGCTCAACGTGTCGGCAACTTTGTTCGATTTGCCCGACCTATGTCGCAACACGAACGTATATCTCTGGAGCAGCTCCACCCACTTCATGTTTCTTTGATCCAACTTCGACTGAGTATTCAGATACCTCAGTGCTTGGTGATCTATGTATAACACAAATTCCTGTGGCAACAAATAATGCCTCCATTTCTTCAATTCTTGTATGATAGCATAAAATTCTTGGTCATAGACCAAATACTTCCACTTCGCTCCATTCATCTTTTCACTTAAGAATGCCATTGGTTGGCCTTCGTGGCTCAACACTGCTCCAATTGTTGTTCCACTCGCATCACAATTGACCTAGAAAACTTTGTCAAAGTCTGGGAGCACCAACACTGGGCTCTTTGTGACCTTTTCCTTCAATTTGTCGAAAGCTTCCTGGGCTTTATCCGTCCACTTGAACTCGCCCTTTCTCATGCATTCTGTCAATGGTGCACAAATATGACTGAATCCCCAAATGAACTTCCGGAGAAACTAGCAAGTCCATGGAAGCTTCTCACTATAGTCGTACTCGTCAGTTCGGCCCAATCTACTATTGCCTTCACCTTCTCGGGGTCCATCTCCAACCCTTTACCTGAAATTACAAATCCCAAGTATACCAATTCCTTCTTCATTAAGAAACACTTTTGCAGGTTAATCATTAGCTTTTCTTCTTGTAATTTCTACAATACTTGTCGAACATGCTCCAAATGTTCTGACTTGGTCCAACTGAAAATTAGAATGTCGTCTAAATATACTACGACAAACTTTCCCAAGAATGGTTTCAGTACCTCATTCATCAATCTCATGAATGTACTGGGTGCATTAGTCAATATGAATGCCATAACTAACCACTCATATAACCCTTCTCTTGTCTTGAATGTTGTCTTCAATTCATCTCCTTCTCTGACCCTAATTTGGTGATATCCACTCTTCAGGTCTAATTTCGTGAAGTATGTTGCTCCACTCAAGAAATCCATCAAGTCATCCATCCTTGGCAATGGAAATCGATACTTGATCGTGATCCTGTTGATGGCTCTGGAATCAGTACACATTCTCCATTCCCCGCCCCTCTTGGGTGTCAATACTGCTGGTACTGCACATGGGCTCAAGCTTTCTCGGATCAATCCCCTATCCAACAACTCTTGGACTTGTTGGTTGAGCTCCTATCCCTCTGCAGGGCTCATCCTATATGGTGCTTTGTTTGGCAGACTCGACCCTAGAATCAAGTCGATCTGATGGGATATACTCCTTGTCGGTGGCAATCTCGTAGGTTTCTCATCAGCCATTATGACTGTTAACACCCAAAAAGTGCTCACTACCTCATTCCCTTATTCACATGACCCATTTGTCCACTTTTCCACCATCTGAGCCTCTGAAACCAACAAAAGGTCACCAAAAGACTTTAGTCCACCCCTTTTTCCCACTCAAAAAGATTATTTTTCCTAAAAAGCATAAAAAACCCTCAAAAAGGGTCCAAATTCCCAAAAATATTAAAAAGGGAATTAAAATATTAATTTTATTCAAAAAAGGAAAAAGGAGGGAAAAGTACCTAAACCATGTTGGTCAATACAATTTGGTTTCCACAAAACCACAAATGGTATTCCCCACCACCAAAACCTATAAAAAGGTGGTAGGGGCTCCTCATTTCACATCCACTCATATTCCTATCCTCATGCTGCCAAAATCTTCCTTGAGTATTTGGCCATTGTAGCAAGCCTTGGAGAAAGGACCCATTGGAGATTGGAGCTGCTCACCATTGGAGCCATTCAACGAACCTTCATCACTTGGAGGTATTGTACTTGCAAGCATTTGCTTGCCCCATTATCAATACAAAAATTCTTTAATATTTTCTTGTTCTTGTTTTTAAAATATTTCCATTATTTGCTTATATTCTTGCATAGATCCATGATTAGTTTAGTTTAGATTTAATTTGTTGTTATTTGCTTTACATTGAAACTGCTGCTACTAGTTAGCAGGTGCCCATAGCACTAAGCCTGGTTGCAAAACCGGGCCAATAGTTTTTGGCGACTCCGCTGGCTTTGAACAATAGATCTCTAGTTTTGCTTTTAATCTTAGTTTTTTATTAGTTTTTAGCCTTTAGATCCATAGATCTGCCATCCTAGACAGCAGATCCATTGCTGCTCTAGGTTTTGGCCCCATCTATTGCTATTAACAGCCTGGAATTCTTCATTTTCGGGTTCGTTTTTCGGCTTCCGCACACGGCTTTCGCCTCGCGGTTTTTTAGCGTGACAATCGCACGGTCCATCGCGGATTTTGGGATTTTTTCCGCGCGGTTCCCCATGGCTTTGCGGCCTATTTGTGCACTGCACATCGCGGCTTCGCGGTCATTTGCCGCGCTGCACCTCGCGACTGCGCGGCCATTTTCCGCGCGGTTCCCTGCGGCTTCGCGGCCTATTTGCGCACTGCACATCGTGGCTTCGTGGACTTTTTCCGCGCTTCACATCGTGACTGTGTGCCGAAATCCCGTGCGGTCCATCGCGACTGTGCGACAGAAATCCGCGCGGTCGATCGCGGCTTTTCTGTCAGAACCCGCGATGCTGATTTTTTCATTCAGCCGAATCGTTTAAAAAATCAATTTCTTACTGCACTTTCTGCCCACATAGCACATTTTCTAGTATTAGAAATTCTGCATATTTTACAGCCTTCAAAAAATTTTACTATTTAGAATGCACATGTGAAAGAAGTCTTTTTAAAAAATTTCATCAATTGAAAGAAAGATATATTTTTGCATTTTATCTAGATTTACAATTTTTTGCTGTTTGCTTCTTTAAAATTTTGCCCATAGCAATTATTGAAAACGAAATCCATTTATTTCGAAAAGAAGTTATATTATTTGCTTTATTGTTTGAAAGATCCTTTGTTTTTTGAATAGTCCTTAAAAAGCATTTTAATTCCATTTATTGAAAAAGTCATAAAATTTGTTTTTGTTTTAAAAAAATCCTTTGTTTCTTGAATACTTAGCATTTACTTTTTTCAATTTTTCAGTTTAAAATACCACACGTGCACCCAATCAAACACTAATTTTAAACTGAGCCATAAAACTTACCCTAATTTCAACCCACTTTTAACCCCACTTGGGGAACACTAAAAGAACTTTGTAGCTAGGTAGTATTGGGGGGATAGGTGTTCCAATAACACCCCTCAGTTATTACATCTGAGACATAGTTGTTGTCCTTTAGGGAGCTAAAACCTCTTAGTATTTATTGGCGTGGTCACAACTGGTTTGTGGGAAGGCCTCTCCCCTAGGAGGTTGAAGTCTCAAGGATGGTTCCGGAAGCCTGAGTGGAATACCAAAATCCATTCAGTGACCGAAGGGCTACCATTCGCAGTTCTCGGGATATCCCTGTATTGGGATATTACGATCAAGGACCAAACGGCAGATTTACCTTTTCTCGACGCGTCATGAACGGAGTATCCTAGTAGCCATTCTTTAGGATTGATTAACCGGTGTCCCTCTCGGTAGGGGGATATCTAGCCGTGGACTTAACACTGAATATTGTCTGACTTGGATTTCATCACCTTGCAGAGAATATAGTTTGTTGATTCACAATACTTTTAGTTAGGTGTTTGCATGATTCAACCCACCTTTGGTCTAGTTACACCTATTTTTTCTAGAAGCTGTTTGCGTGTTGGTACTCTGACCATTTGTTGCATCCCTCCACTTATTGTAGCACAGCTGCTAGAATAAGTGCCTTTTTTTAGGTTGATTTTTTGGCCTAAGAGCCTTCATTTTCACTCCCCTTCTTGCACCCTTGGTTGCATTAGGGTTTTGAGTTTCTTTTATATTACCATTTTACACATACAGATTTTTTCACAAAAAACTTATTTTCTCACCATTGAGAATTTTAGACGTTCTCGTCGTCTACAGGGTGAACTCCCAGAGTTCAGTCTACTTGGATCGCCACGTCACAGACGCCGAGCCTTACCCCTTGACTCGACACATCGTCGGTCAACTAGACAGTCATCCGATTCTGACACGCCTCACTTCACTTCTGATTCTGAGGCAGAATTTGAAAACCCCACTGAGTTTTTCCCAACCAACATTATGTCTGGAACACCATTTGATCCACTCTTTACCAGCACCATAGGAGAGACGTCTACAGACCCTTCTACTGCAGTTCCATCCATGGTAACACCTACCCCCCTAGGTATGCCTAATATGGCAGACACTCCCCATTTAGGAATGCCCAACACAGGGCCACCTCCTGTTATAGGAATCCCCAACACAGGGCCACCACCTATTATGGGTATGCCCAACATAGGGGTCACACCCCCTCTGATTCCCACAACCCAGATTCCAGGAATTGCCACTACTATTCCTAACCCAAGTGTAACCCATGTTGCACTTGGAGGCGCTGGCCCATACCAGACCACACCTATTGCAGGACACATACCTGCAATACCTAGCATACCTTTAGGCGCTACTGGACCCCTTCATCATACCACCATGACTAGGCATGTCCCAGTCACAGTCACTACATCTGCTAGCTTACCGTATATGGCGAGTTTGAACTTGCCAAATTTAGCCAGGCTCACCAATGACCCTATCAGACATGATCCTACGTGGCCTCACATGCCCACCAAACTACCCTCCGACATCCCTAAGTTTGAGGGCAAGGCAGGTGAGGACCCCCAGAACCATATCATGTCCTTCCATCTATGGTGTTCCTCCAACTCCATAGTGGACGACTCTGTCCGCCTCTGTCTATTACAGCGCACCTTCACTGGCTCTGCAGCCAAGTGGTATATCGAGCATCCCCATGGGACGCATGCCACCTTTACCTCCCTTGCCTCGACCTTCCTGTAGTTCTTTTAGTTACCTGTTCGCTATGATGCGTGTGTCGAGATCCTACTGTCTTGCAGACAGAACACGGCCACCCACATCACTGACCACATTCATGAGTGGCGTCGACGCCGAAGCGTCTGCAAAATCAAATTAGACGACCGTATCTTCCTAGATTGGTTTCTAAAATCCCTTCTCCCTCTCATTGCGAAGGATGTGGCATCCGAAAGACCCCAGTTTGAGGAAGAGGCCATCCTCAAAGCCCAACAGTTTGATCTCATTTACTCCCAATCGGGTTATCTGTATACCATTATTCCAGACGCCCCTTAGGGCGACTCATCAAAACATGATGCACCGGGGGAATCCCATGCCGCTGATGGCATCATTGGTCGTATGGCCTCGCATCCCCAACCCTTTTCCATTACACATCCAAGCCATGGTCCTGACCTTTCGCGGGCTACATCTCAGTCTGGAGCAACCAGTTCATATGCTCCCATGGCACATCACCATCATACACATGGACCTTCATGTCCACCTTAGTGTTTTGGTCATGCACCACCTGCATACGCCCCCCCAGCTGCACCTCAACCAGTGTACTATCCACAGCATGCTGCGGTAGCTAACCCAACACCTCCAATAGCTTAGGGTTACCAACAACCCCAGCAGGCAAATGGACCACCTCCAGCCCCACAAGCTTATTATCCACCACAACCTGCTCCCACACCTACGGCGAACCAAAATCCTCCCACTGCTCAAGGGCAAGTGTATACACAACACAACCAGCCCCAGAACCAAAACAACCAGCGCAACCAAGGTGCGAAACAGAACCGTGGTAGAGGTCGCAACCGCGATAATAACCAACAACATCAGCAAGGTCCTCCACCTCCCAATCCTCCGTAGAATAACGATGCTGCTCCTCCCAACCGCAATCCGGATCACAATCCTAAGCAGCCTAGAAATAATAACCTTAGAACAAACCACCCTTGTTCTATCTGTGGGGTCTATGGTCATTACACGCATTCTTGCCCACATTTGGAGCAAGCTCGGCAACTCTGGACTGACGATGCCCATCGTCAAGGGCAAGCGGCTCCTCAGCCGCCACCCAATCCTCCACCGCCTCAACATCAACCCTTGGTGTTACAAAACCCCTTTCCAAACCAGGGTGTAGTGAACACTCAGCCGTTAGCCCCCCCTCAGGGCAACGTGCCACCACAGCAGATTACTTATGCAGCCCTGATCAACCCATGTTTGATACAGGAACTCACCATTTGTTGATGATGTCAACTGCCGATGCCAACCTCCAAACTCACCGAAACCAATATGGCTCCACTTCTGAAGCCCCTCCCGCCGACAAGAACACTAACGTTAATCCCACAGATCAAACGTTACGTATACCTCTGGCTCCACTTGATGGCGCTTCCAAAGCACCTCGCTTCCCACTTCGTCGTATCAACAGTAATCCCAATGCTCGCGCTGCGTCGAATTACAACATTGTCGACGACTTAGCCCACTCTCTTGCAGCCATGTCTGCTTTAGAAGTTTTGAAAAACTGTCCTTCACAGCGCAAAACTTTGCTCTCTGCCATTGGCACCATTGAACCCAATGATTCACAGTTGATCGCATTCAATTCAGACCAATCTGAACCATGCCTGCCTTCCTGTTTAGCATTCCAAGTTTCTGTTTCTGTTCGAAATCTTGTTATCCATCGGTGCATTATCAATGAAGGGGCCTCTACATGCGTCATGTCCACATTCATTTGGCAGAAGTTGGGATCCCCTACTCTCCAGCAGTCCACCACTACGTTGCGAGCCTATGACGGTCGTTCGGCACAACCCCAAGGTCTTTTAGCCAATGTCCCCGTCCAGCTGGCGGGTAAAACTGTCCTCATGGACATTGAGGTCATCAATGCCCAACTAGACTATAACCTTTTACTTGGTCGCAGCTACATGTATGCCATGCGGGCTATTTCCTCATCCGTATTTCGCACCATGCAGTTCCCCCATGAGGGACGCGTGGTCAAGGTCGACTAGCTCACCTATTACGATCCCAAGGCCCCCACCACACCTGAAAATGTTCTCCCCATGGTTGAACAACCTGTTTGTGGTGCAACTACCTCATTCATTTCCTCAGTAGGACCCGGACTTTACTCCGAGGCACCGATGACCTCTACATTCCAGGCCATTCCACCACCGTCACCGGAGACCCAGGTCGCTAACCTCTGCACTCTTTCACAAACACCCGGTAATCAAACCTCCTTGTTAACTAAACCACCATTAGTCCCTAGTCACATTGGGGTTACACCCATCCACACAATCCCCTTTCTATTTCTTCCTTCGGGTGTAGTAAGCGCCCCAGTTATGGCTACCCTTAGCCTCCCCGGGTTAACATTGGGATTACCCGTGTGGTATATTTCACCTCCAGTTCCCCCATCGACACCAAATGTCATCCTGCAACTGGTGCAACCCATTGTTACTTCTACCCAACCACCTCCCGGTATCAATACTCCTTTGTCATCGACGAATCCCCCTCCACTCATCAGGCCCACTGGGGGTAGAGGCCCACAGCCATACACTGCGGTACCCCCACCCAAGGCGGTTAAACCTCCCCCCGTGTTTCGTGCTCCTCCCAAATGCTCGTTGTGTGATGAGTTAGGCCATCCAACTCATCAGTGTCCGCAGTTACCTGCATTGCAGGAACACATGCAAATGTTGGACGACGACCCCAACATCCTGGTCGTCAAGCTAGATCCAAACCCCATGCCTCGTGATAAATCACTACGTACCAACCACCCATGTGCGATATGCGGTATTTATGACCACTACTCCCATCACTGTCCTGACATCCCATATTACAGATCAGCCCTTTACGAGATGAACAATTTGGACCTAGAGACGGCACCCCCCACTATCGAGGAGATCTACCCTCCCCCATCATCCTCATCCTGAGAGATTAACACCATCTACATGATCTCTTCGACTACCACTACCTCATCACTTGATTTGACCACTCCAAGCTCCCGCAATGATGAAGAGATTCTAGAGGCTCCCACTGCCCTTAATCATCCCTGGGAAGATATGCACCATAGTCCATACTTCTTTCCGAAAGAGACTTCATCCACCACCGCTACCCAATCCGCGGTTGAGTCCAAAGATTTCCTTCCTACTAGAGTCGACTGGTTAAAGGAGCCCATTGCCGATATTTCTCTCGTCATCCACATTGACATCTCTAACCCACTTGGTGCCCTTCATACCATTACATTAGGAGCCTCCCACAGTGAGCATGAGATCGGAGAATACCAACGACTGTTCCAAGAATTCACTGATGTCTTTAATTGGCCAGATACAGAAAAGTCGGGCCTTGACCCCACCATTTATATGATCTCCACTGGATACCCTTCTATCCGGTCGGCCTCTTCCACTGATCCCGTTCATACCCATGTTCCACTCTGCTACGTCGGTTTCGCCGATGGTGCAAGCCATTGGTCCCCCAATCTGGCCTCCGCAGCTTGGGTAATATATTCCCCTTCACATGAGTTGATCCACATCGACGGAATGTGTTTGGGTGCCGCTACCAACAACCAGGCTGAATATGACGCCATGACCGGTCTCTTGGCCACAGCTCTCCAAATGAGCATACATCACCTTAACGTTTTCTTGGACTCACAACTCCTAGTTTCCCAACTCAACAATGATTACCAGGTACGTGATCCCTGTCTGTTCAGAAAATTTTTACGCACTAAACAAATGATTCGACAGTTTGAATCCATTTCATTCACACATGTCCCAAGAAACCTCAATAGTGTAGCAGACCACATGGCCAACAATGTACTTGACTGGCACACCAATCGCATCATACCATATACAAATGTGCATCCACGTGCATAACATGTGCCTCCACGGGCATATACCAAAACAAAATGTGCATCCACATGCATAACATGTGCCTCCACGGGCATATACAAAAAACCAAATGTGCATCCACATGCATAACATGTGCCTCCACGGGCATACAAAAACTCAAACATGCCTCCACGGGCAAACATAAAGACAACAAGTGCATCCACGTGCATACACGACTATATACCAGCATCGAATATATACATATATATACATCATCGTATAGTCAGAACATGTCATAGGTGCCCTCGGCACCCAATATACAAAAATACATCAGCCGTACAAAAAGAGTTTCCCCATATGCTCATCAGCATTTGGGGGCAAATACATATCATCTAGTCCTGAGGGTCCCTGGGCTCCTCTGGCGCCTCCTCCGCTGGTCCCACTTGATCATGACGAGCCCGAACTCTGCGCTCCTCTGGTGCCTCCTCTGCTGGCCCCGCTGGGTCATCCCGTAGACGGATCCTCATCTCAGCCAGCTCTGCTGGGACATCCCGAGCACCACCCCTGTGCTCTGCCACAAACACCGCTGTCCTCAACAAGAGTGACCGCCACTCAGGCGGCGCACCAAAGCAACCCTCCAAAATATCCTGATCCAGGTCTCTCCAACCATCCTCGGGGAGTCTAGCTAGGATCCGATCGAAGGTCTGTCTGACACCCTCTATGGCATCATCTCGAGGGCCAACCCCTCTCCCACGAGCTGCAAATCCTCCACCACGTGGAGGTGGTACCGCTGCAGGTGGATGAGCGACCACCATCGCCCGCCCTTGACGAGCCACGTAGTCGGCCGGTGGTATAGGCCCAACATCTGCACAATGCAAATAAACCATCATATGCAACTATAATCATAGACTGATAAATCAAACAACACATGATATAGTATAAAATAAAACACAAAACATACCGTCTAAACTCCAGGCCTGTCCTGGGGCACGAGGCATCTCTGGGTCGCCTCGATAGTCCATGCCAGCATAAGGGTAGTCCTCAACCAGCAGGGGCATCTGCTCCCACTGCTCATAAAAATCCTCCGTGAAGAAACCGCGGACACCACCGCCGCCATGAGGCATCATCTGCCCCCACCGCATCATGCGAGGCTCACTCACCAGACCAGCACGAATGGGCACCCGCGGTCGTAAGGTCAGCAACCGCTCGAAGAAAAAATAGCATAGAAAGGAGGCATAACAAAACTCTCCTCCCTCTCGACTGGCCTTGTCCAGATCTCTCCGGACACCAGCCAGATACATCTGCCCCCAGGCGTAATAAGTCCCCCGAATAACAGAATCCACCAACATCGTTTGTACCCCAGACAAACGATGTGGCGCAGCAGCACCCAATATCCATAGAACACATGCCCCAACAGCTCGCATATCCCACTCACGTAGGGATCGCAGACTAATAGAGTTGTTCTGCAAAACGGCATCACCAACACAGAAGGTCTGTAACAAGTCCTCCATATCTACACCCGGCGGGATCCTCGGCAAGAGATCGCCCACCTCCCCCAAACGAGGCAACCTAGTCAGAAAATAAACATCCATGAGGGTGATCTCTAACCTCTCACCCCCAATAATGAAGGCACCCTCTGCCGGCACCCACCAACTCACCAGCTTGTTCAGGAGCCGTCTCACTGAACAAATAGGTGGGATCTGAGCGGACTTCAAAAGTCCCCTCACCGCCAAAGTCTGTCGCACCCCCGGATCAGTCTGAATCTTCTCCATCAGATCATCATCGATCTCCCACTCTCGCCATGAGGACAATGGTCTCCTCAACATCCTGCCAGAAAATAGAAGAAATTTTTAGCCCTAGCACAAAAATTTTTGAAAAAAAATCCCATCGCGGCTTTTCCACCAAAAGCCGCGATGGCCATCGCGGCCTTTCCATTAAAAGCCGCGCTGATCATCGCGGCCTCCAGTCAAAAACCCGCGATGAACATCACAGATATTTGCCAGACAGTCGCGATGAACATCGCAACTATCTCCCATGAACCTGCGATGAACATCGCGCGTTCCATCCTCACAGTCGCGATGAACATCGCGACTGTCAACCTAAAACCCGCGCGTTTCATCGCGGGGAAAAGACCCGAAACCCGCGATATTCCACGTTGGAGGGTCAACATGGAATTTCGCGGCCTTCGGGGGCCTGCTGCCAAACAAAAATGACATAATTGAAAAGGCTAAGGAGAATAGGGTTACCTGAAACTCGCAGAATCGAAAACCAATGGTGAAATCTCCCAGAAATCGAGAAAGAGCTCTGACTGCTCTGCCAAACTCGCACGTAACAATGACACGTCATATGGGCCCCACTCCCTATTTATAGAAATTCCACCATTTTTTCAATCGCCATTCCGGTCTCATATGGTGTCCGTTTCTCAAACTGTTTGTACCATTGGAATCAGCACAGCGAGAACTTCATGACAGTTCTTTCCTTTTCCAGTTTTCACCAGCTCCATTTTTTGACCATTTTTTGGGCGCCCTCGTTGCCTCGATTTGCATGCCACATCGGCCGTCGTCCATTTTTTACGAGTCTTATATCGCCGGATTCAGTTTTCCGCGCTCATGACGATGCTTGAGATCATTTCTCGCTCTCATGCCTAGATTTTTTGGGCATTTTTTCCCATGCCCCCCTCGTCGCCTCGATTTGTGTGCCACATCGGCCATCGTCCGTTTTTAACGAGTCTTATATCGCCGAATTCAGTTTTCCGCGCTCGTGATGATGCTTGAGATCATTTCTCGCTCTCAGCCCTAGATTTTTCGGACATTTTTTTCCATGCCCCCTCGTCACCTCGGTTTGCGTGCCACATCCACCGTTCTCTGTGGTTGACCATCTTTATATCGTCGGATTCAGTTTCCCGCGCTTGTGATGATGCTTGAGATCATTTCTCGCTCTCACGCCCATACTTTTCAACCATTTTTTCAAAATGCCCTCTCATTGCCTCGGTTTGCGTGCCACAATGGCCGCAGCCCCCTCTGTGACAATCTTTATGTCATCGGATCCAGTATCCCACACACATGATGACGCTTGAGACCTTTTCTCGCTCCCATCTATCCATTTTTTGTTCGGTATAATTTTATCCCTTTTTCGGGCCGAACAATCCCTTTTTACGAAAAAGGCACTTAGGGAGTTTCTGTTAAGCTCTTTTCTAACTCCTAAAACAATGAAAAGATCGCTGAGCAATCTTGCTTCCTTTCATGCTCGCTAAATGTATCTGAAAGGGCGTCTACCTGGTATAAGTTTACCCCTTTTCCGGACCTTGTAGACTAATTACAAAAAATGTATACTCTAGTCACATCAGCTAGAAGAGTTCTCCATCCGCATCATTTTATGCTTTTTTGGGCCTTGGAGACTAAACTCGTGAAAAAGAACACCAATGGAGTCCCCTTACCGCTTTCAGACTCTCTAAATATGAAAGCGACCACAAGAAATCACCATCGTGGGCTTATAAAACCAACAGGACAGTAGTCACAACCACTGCAGAGTCTTCTTATCGCTTTCAGACTCCTTAAAAATGAAAGCACCAATGAGCACGAACAGTCCTGGGCTCACAAAATCCATAGGACAGTACCATTTCAGAGCACACTTTTATCCCTTCTTGGAGCTCATTAAAACTACGAAGAAGGACCCGATGGTGCTTCTGGGTGCCACAACAGATCACGTCTACTCATATGGCAGCTTCCCCATTTTGGTCGCCCTTGTTCAGAGTATTCTGCAGTATGTCACCCTGAAAACCCCTCGACATCACCCATCAGCTTGATTCCCCCCCCCAGAGTCAATACATACCCTTGAGTCCTTAAAAGCAATGATACCTACACCTATAAGTCAGTTCCCTACGCTGCCAGGTCAACCATGTCATCATGCTCTGAACAAAGGAAGTTTGAGTCTACACACTATATGACCCCAGTTACTTCCCATCCCCACAAGTATGTCAGTCCTACCATCAGTACTACAACACTTCAGTTCTACACCTCGCGCTCCTATCAAGGAACCATCATTTCCTTGTTAGTTGCTGGTCTCCCTCTATCGACGACAACCACATTTATTCCAGAGGATAGACCTAGAGGTCCCTGTGTCTTGGACTCATCACCATTTTTGATAAGTGCCTACAAATCATTTCGAGAAGAGTCTTCAGTGCCTCTCCAAATGGTTGTTTCTCACATGCTTGACTTCAACACCTTGATCGCATTGTTGAGACTCGCACAGGGCATTGGTCCGCTCAGTTATTAGTCGAAGACCCCGGATACCTTCTGACTCCTCCACATTTGAGAGTCTACCTATGGATACAACCAGTTACACTGTTCCTATAGATATCTGGGTTGCGTATGGCGACAGTATTCAGATGTACCCCAGTTTTATACTCCCTCGAGTATACAGTTACAGATACTTCCCAGAGATGGCTCACAGTCATTACGTCCCTACAGATGTTGGACACTTTCAATACCAGCAATTCATCAATTATTCCAGTGTATCAGTTATTGAGATCATCCATGTCATGATCATGAGTACATCCCAAAATAATGTACCCTCTGGACCATTATGATGTACAAGTATATTTTTTATGTATTAGATCCCCCTTCTTGGGACTAATTGTTATGTATATGTCTTGATACGAGCATGGGTATGCCCGCCTCGTCCATCATCAGAGATTATTCCTCATTCATATTGAGGCCATGTAATATTTGTTTATTTTTGCAGCTTCCATGGGACGCGGATCTAGTCTCCAATCGGTCTATTCTCCTCCCTACAACCCCAGAAAAAGACAAAAGAACTATGATGTCTATCGGCCATATGATGAGCTCCTGCCCTCACACATCAAGGGGCAATCTGTTAACACCCAAAAAGTGCTCACTACCTCATTCCCTTATTCACATGACCCATTTGTCCACTTTTCCACCATCTGAGCCTCTGAAACCAACAAAAGGTCACCAAAAGACCTTAGTACACCCCTTTTTCCCACTCAAAAAGATTATTTTTCCTAAAAAGCATAAAAAACCCTCAAAAAGGGTCCAAATTCCGAAAAATATTAAAAAGGGAATTAAAAAATTAATTTTATTCAAAAAAGGAAAAAGGAGGGAAAAGTACCTAAACCATGTTGGTCAATACCATTTGGTTTCCACAAAACCACAAATGGTATTCCCCACCACCAAAACCTATAAAAAGGTGGTAGGGGCTCCTCATTTCACATCCACTCATATTCCTATCCTCATGCTGCCAAAATCTCCCTTGAGTATTTGGCCATTGTAGCAAGCCTTGGAGAAAGGACCCATTGGAGATTGGAGCTGCTCACCATTGGAGCCATTCAATGAACCTTCATCACTTGGAGGTATTGTACTTGCAAGCATTTGCTTGCCCCATTATCAATACAAAAATTCTTTAATATTTTCTTGTTCTTGTTTTTAAAATATTTCCATTATTTGCTTATATTCTTGCATAGATCCATGATTAGTTTAGTTTAGATTTAATTTGTTGTTATTTGCTTTACATTGAAACTGCTGCTACTAGTTAGCAGGTGCCCATAGCACTAAGCCTGGTTGCAAAATCGGGCCAACAATGACCTAAAACTCTTCGATTAACTCCTCGACTTCGACCGGAATGCTCTCTCGATTGGTCTTTCCATGGACATATGGTCCCTTTGGAATGATTGCAAGACATCCTTACTATTTTTCCTCCTCCGCGAGGAATTCCTTGGCGGTGCTCATCAACACTCGCTTTTCCCAAAGATTGCTTTCGCCGTCGTTACCGTCGGCTGGCTCTCCTCGCCTTGGCTTAAGAGTCGATTTCACGCCATTCTTCCACACCATGACTGTGTTAGCTCGACCATCATAGATCATCTTATGATCATATTGCCATGGCCTCCCTAACAACAGATGGCATGCATCCATGGGAACTACATCACACAGCATGCTGTCCTCCAATCCTTCAACTCTAAAGTTGATCAGGCACTGTCTGGTCACCTTGACATGATGTCCTTTCTGCAACCATGAGATCTTGTAAGGGTGTGGGTGTTCATGACACTTCAACCCGATCTTGTCGATGACTTCTGTCGACACAAGATTCTCTGTACTCCCACCATCAACTATGGTCTTGCAACACCATTCTCCGATCTGCACCTTCGTTCAAAAGATCGCCTTCCATTGTGCTGGTTCCACTGGATCACGTTGATCTTCCTGGATCATGTTGATCTTCCTGGATCACATTGATCTTCCTGGATCAAAGCTCTCTGAATCGTCAGATTTCGGTTCTTCTTTTTCTCACCTCCACTGCTATCTGATGTCAATTCTTCCCTCTCGTCGACTTGATCCTCGTTTAGAAGTCTGGGTTTCGATTCTTGTGCAGCATGTAGGTTTTTTGGACATTCATATGCCTTGTGTCCCATTCCTCGACATTTGTAACAGATTATAGCTGGTCTGTTAGCTCCTTTCTTGTCGGATGGACCATTTCGACTATACGTGCCTCGACCGTGGTTCTCACGATCATCGCGTCGGTTCTCTTGCGCTCTTTCCTTCGTCGATGCCCCTTCTGTGCATCGACTATATTCGACACCTTCTTTCTTGTAGCCACTGCCTTGACCTTTCATGGAGACAGTCTTTCCACCCCGACTAGTCATCCTACCTTTGGTCGTTGCATATTTTCTCAACAGTTTCTCTTCTGCCTTCAGAGCGAACTGATAGGCTTCCCCGACTGTTCTAAATCTCGACATGCTGAGTTCATCATGAATAGCATATTTCAATCCGTTTACATATCTAGCGATAGCTTCTTCTCCTTCATCAGTCTGTCCTGACCGAATCGACAATCGGTAGAACTCCTCCATGTACTCTTTCACGGTCATCTCTTTTTGTCGAAAGTTTTGTAGCTTCCGGAACAAGGAAACCACATAGTCATTCGGCAAGAACTTCCCCTTCAGGTTGGCAACCATCCTATCCCAAGATTTGATTTTCTCCTTGCCTTTCTTGAGTCTATCAGCCTATACATTGTCCCACCACAATGAGGCATGACCCTTCAACCTTAGACATGCAGTCTTAACTCGTTTAGGATCCTCGATTTGCTCTACATCGAAATATTTCTCCATCTCTCTAAACCAGTCGATCAAGTCTTCTGGGTCCAGGCTTCCTGAGTATGTACACACATCTATCTTCGCTTGACCTCTCATTTTTGGCAGAAGCTTGATGAGTTTCTCCTCTGGTTCTTTCACTATGGCTTCCCGAGCTTCCACTTCCTCGACTTCCTCATCGATGTGGTCTAGTGCTTTAGGAATGCAACCACGCCTCTGGTTTTATTTGATCGCTGCGACTTCATTTGTCAAAGTCTGCATCATTCAGATGCATTTGTCAAACATCTCATGATCCACTATGATGGTTGCTACGCCACGCGCTGTCCATCCTCAGACATTAACGCCTCTATGAGCCATTTTCGACTTCTGCTAAAAATTCTCACGCTTTCTGGTTCTGATACCAACTGACGCAAGTCAGGTTGGTATGGTCTTCTCTTCTCCAACCAGACTCGCCTCCAGGCTCTGAAACCAACTGACATAAGTCAAGTCGGTATGGTATTCTCTTCTTCAACCGGACTCGCCTTCGGGCTCTGATACCAACTGACGCAAGTCACCTTACGGAAATAAGGTTCTTGCTTAACAACACACATGACACAGACCACAATGCTCACACAAACAAGGTGTAGAACAAGATGCCTGGATTGGCTTATATTACTTCTCTGAAAACGGTTACAATATAAAATAATTGTAAGCAAATAACTAACTACAGTCGGCCTCGGCCATTACAACATCGAAGTAACTGTGGTGTGTTATCCCTGTGTGTCGACCTCACCCTCTCTTGGTTCACCACAAAACTATGGGCTATGGTTCGATCTCAACACTCTTGACTCAGCCAGTGTGACTCTTCACAACTCTCTCGGCTCTATGCTCTGCTCTCTCTGCCCTCCTCTTTCTTGTCTCTCTAGACTGAAGACCTCTTCTTCCTCTTTTACTATGCGGGTGTTGTTTCCAAGATTATTACAATCCCGAGACACGCGTTCCCTCCACTCGTCGATCCTATCCAAATCCTGCGAATCTGCACTGTTAGCTTCTATCCATGCTGCACAGCCTCTGTCCATGACGTCCTCTGTCATGTCCTTCACCAACTCGCAATAACTATAATAAATTCCTCAGCAAACCCGAACGGCTACTGGTACAGTCCCTTGACTTTTCTGTCCTTCCAACCCTGCTACAGCAGTCAGCCACATCTCGACTATCCTATCGGTTCACTCCTTCCCATTACACTCGACTTCACCAAACCCTGTTGTGTCGTAGTTCAACCACTTGTCGAATACTCTACCTCTCACATCGCTCGTCATCTGTCGACCATTCCTTGTCAATCCTCGACCTCCCGCGACATCTGCTATTCCTTCAGTTGGCCGCACCCCAACTACTTATGTTCGACTTGTTGACTTCGACAAGTCAACCTGCTCCCCGCACCAGTGGTCATCGACAGTCCCACTGGTTGGCTCCCTTCGGTCGATCAACTTCAACTGATCTGCCTAGGCCCTAATGCTCCTGCATCATATATATTGAACCTTTTTTTGATAAATAAATTGTGGGCTATGTTTTAACAATGAAAAAAAGAGTTTAATATAAAAAATTCACCCAATAAATTTTAAAACCCCCTAAAATTCACTCATGGGATAAAATTCACCCCTAAAATCATCTATGTAGCAAATAATAAGGGTGATGATACTCGTGTCAATGTTGTTTGATAACAATAATGATGCTGGTGATTTTTATCACCATTGGCACCAATGACTTCATTGCAGATTATTTTATGGACCCAATTAATCCATCGTACTTTATAGTTTCCCAATTCATAGATTTTCTATAGCACATGTTGTCTGCATATATTGAGGTTTGAATATCTCACTCAAATCTCTATAATTGAAATAATTGCAAAAAAAATATTTAATATATTTTTCTTGACATTAGTTTTGCAAAAGTTGTACAGTTTGGATGTGCATAGACTTGGAAAAATAAACCTACCTCCTTTAGGCCATCCACCCTTTGTAAAGATATAGAAAATCAAAGTAGGTGGAGAGTGCACAAAGGAAGTGAACGAGATCACACCTGAATTTAATGCAAAAATCATATCAGCTATTAATGGATTGAAACCTAAGTTTCCTCGATTCAAAAAATTTTCTCTCACATATTATGACATTGATTTCTATGCTATTAAAGATACAATTAAATATGGTATTGTAACGCCCCATATTTTGATTAGGGATATTTATCAGTTAGACACACCATACTTTATTTTCTTATATATTCTGTCGAACTCAGCTCGACTGAGTAAACTATATTACGATATGATTGACCTCATTATATAATGTTACTTTGTTTTATGATTTCACTATGATTATGATGTTACTATGTCATGCGGTTACGATGTCATGATTATCATATGATTTCTTTATTTTACGATTACAGTATATGTTTATATGTTTTCATTAATAAGATGTGAAATATATGATTCGGTACGTGGATACCATCTTCTTATATGAATTATTGAAGTGTTATATGTCATACGCATCTATGATGAACTAAAAAGGTTACATGAAATAAAATGATTTTTGATAACATGGATCAATTGGCGATCAATGGGAAATGCTTTCTATAAATTTGTATTTTGCGAAATACTAACCTACAAGACACAAGGGCTATGGGATAGCCAGTTACTTGATCTGATATATGGGACCAAAAAAAAAAAACTTGTTCGTACAGTAAACCTTAGCAGCCAAAAATGATGATACGATAACACAAATTGATAATCTCGATAGCAACAAAGTATGAGTCGATAAGGGCGTTGGCCCGGTATGTTGAGAGGGATGGATGTGTTTTCCACCCTATGTTTCCATGAGACCCGAGGTCGTGGGAGGGCCGTGCTGAGACACGCTCCCCATGTTGTTGTGATGACGATGGTCGGATTCTTGCTAGGGGAGGATAGGTCTGTTGTTCAGCCGACACTATCGCTCTCAAGTTCTATCTGGTCAAGTCGGGGAGTCTCACATCCACTTTTGTACTAGCAGAGGAAGGATAGGGAGGATGCAGGACGTAGGTTATGATGGGAGGATGTGTTAGTTAGTACTGTTGAGGGTTGGGTATTCCTTGATTCTGAGTTAGTGGTAGTAGGTACCCTTCCTTGTACATGATTGATTAAACTAATGTAAACATAAAGATAATGATGTGAAATCGTAAAGAATTAACGGTTAAATAACTGAGGATGTTAAAGTAATTGTACTATATATATTATGCTTGTTCTTCTACATGGGGGTAAATACTACTATTAGTTAGCAGGTATGCATAGGCAGGATGGGGTTTGTCTATAGTACATTTCTGATCTGTGCATACGTTGGCAACGCATGCACACTTTGCACATGTACACTAGTATCGATATACAAACACTTAACATATTGAATAAATGTATAAGTTGTCATAAGTAATTATGTTAATCATGCATTGATCGAATTCAGATAATGAATATAAAGTTATTTAAGATGTGTAAAACAAGTCAATTAAGCTATGTATTACTTGTTGGTAAACATTGTGATAAACAATTGAGACAAGTGTCGTGAGTTAACATTGTCATCTGAGAATTGTTGTAAATAAGGTAATGGTACTGTCTAATTAATTAGTAAGATTGTTTAAGCCCTTAAGGTGCTTTGTTTAGAAGAAGGAGGATACTATGTTGATGTTAGGGTACTCATGTGATAAACAAATGATTTAAAAAAACATTTTTATTAATTCACTGTTTATTATTACTTTGTGGTGATTTAATTAATATTATTACTTAATTAATGTTATTCTAATAATATTACTATCCATGTCATAACAATTGCAATATAGGTAAAATTTAAATATTGATTAATAAATGATTAGAGTGTGATTATTTCCATTACTAAGTTAGACATAATAGGATAACAATTCTTGAATGGATGTGATGTGATGGAAAATGGTTTAATACTATTTATTTATTCAATACAAATCTTAGAATTTAAATTTCAAGATAAGTTATCTTGACGGATGTGGTAAACCATTAAGACACACCTTGTCCAAGTTGAAAAGGTCAACTATTTATATATTATTTTATTATTTACACTAATAACACTAAATACAAAGGTGGTGAATAGACTAGTAATTAATAAACTTTGTCTCGAATAGATAACCTTTGGGTAATGATTCCCACCGTAATAAATACTTACAACCAACAGTCAAAATCCAATAAATTTACTGTGAGTATAATTGATTATTAGGTACATTGAGTGTGAAAATATATTTTTATAATGTAACGTGTATGAATGAACTAAGGGAGGGGAGTAAATGTCTGAGGGGCTCGAGAGAGGGAGTTTGGGGCGGTGGAGTAAGCCCAAAGTCTTCTCGAGGAAGGAAAGGTATATAGGGGAGAGTGAAGGGAGGAGAAGGGGTTGGATTTTGGGGGAAGAAATTATATTGGGAGAAAGTTGAAGGTAATGAGGGGATAGCTCTAAGTGGAGAGAAAGGTTTGAGAATAGAGAAAAGTTTTGAGAACCTAGTAAATACTTCTCTCGGGATTATCAGCTTGTGAGCTCGGGGGCTTGGAAATCCTTTGATTTCCAAGGGCCAGCAAGATAAAAGCTGGTCGGTAGGGTGGACACATTGTCTTGGCTGACTAAGAGAATATAAACATAACCTGCTACAACCTACGGTCTACTAGCATCAACATCAGGTAATTTCCTTGTTATTTATTTTATTAGATTATTATGCTGAAACGTACTCTGAAACATACATATACCTTGTTATTTACTGATTTATTACTGTGAAACATATTCTTATGCTGAAAACAAATGGTTAAAGGAAAATATTGATATGTTACTTTATTTTTAAATACGAATGTATGATTGTTAAAGACAAAACTGTATACTAAATTTCATTTGGAAGCATAGAAATTTTATTAGAAATTTACCCACATATACCTGAATAAGTTTAATACATAGAAAAGTAACATAGAAGATGACTTTGGGCTCTATCGAAAAACGGAGTGCTACAGGTATGGTGAAGTTATTATTTTTTAATCTTAAATTATTTTAATTTTGTATTTATAACTATATGTTAGTTTGTTTTATTATAGTTTTAATTATATAATAATTAATGAGTCCTAAAACTATAAATATTGTATAATAATAATATAAATTCTATCATTGATTTGAGGGTGTTAATTTAGTAGGATTTGAAGCTATGGGAATAGATTGTTGTGGCACTATTGTTAATATAGCAAGATTTGAAGTTACTTGTTTTGGTTGTGCTTGACTTAGTTTGACCCATTTATCTTTAAAATCAAAATATTATCTTTAAAAAATAAATATATTTAATTTTAAATATTATATTAATAAATTTCACTAACTTTTAAATAGAGATTCATTTTTTTATCATCTTTGTAATTATGTTATATATTACAATTTATATGTACAGAATATGAAATTAGTAGTTTTTTTTTAATTACAATAAGTTTTTAAATTATAATATATAATATACAATTTTAATTAGAACAATTTTTTTTAACTTGTTGGATATGTAGGAGGATATTAATTTGGTAGTTTTAAAGTGTACACATATTTTCTTCAATTTAGTTGATGATAAAGATGATAGTTATTAATGTTTAGTGAAATGAACTTTTATTTATATGACTATAAAAATAGATATTTAATGTGGGTGTACATGTTACATTTTGAGAGAAAGGGATTTTTATGTTGAAATCTCTTAATGTCACAAAGATGGCAAATTATTTTGTCCTATGATTTTATTAGGAATTGTAAAACACTTGTTTCACTATAGAACTCATGAGAGTTTGTTCTTATTTTTTCAATATTGATTTTCTTCTTTACGTTTATTCCTTGATTTAATTTGCATTTTTTATTTTTGGCTTCTTATAATTTTGAGAGGTGCATTTTGATAAATATGTGTGTTACCTTTGGAGGACATTAATTGATCATGAGTGTAGAAAATCTATATATGATGTGAATAAGTGACTATGAATTAGTTGAATTAAATTTATTATTCGAGCTTAAACATGTCTCATCTCAATTTGTAATGCACAACAAACATATTCTATTTCACATGTGAAATTTGAGTTGGAGAAATATAATTTTATTATAAATAGTATAGTTTCTTGGCAACACTTTGGGATACACTTCTCAACAAGAGTTAGAGAGTGAACAACTTTGATTTCATGTTCAATGGTCCACCTAATGTATATTGCATTTTGAAGACATGAGCAAAGTTTAGGAAAAAAATATGACATGTACCACCAGATGGGGGATGGTTTTGGTTTGTGTCGTTAAAGTATAACCACCGAATGGGGGATGGCCCTAAATGGCGCCATTAAACTACCCCCACACGATATGAAATTTTATACTTGATAACCAATTCCTTACACCTTTTTGGTTTAATTTTGATTTTATAATCTAAATTCTATGAAATTATTTTATGCATCCCTAGCTCTAGAGGAATAGTCATGTTCTGGAAGATCTTCACATTCCAAATCCACCAAATCCAATAGACAAAAATATTTGGTAAAACTCCATACTCGTTTACTACATCTGATAGCCATTCCTTAACGCATTCTTAAACAAAATCTTCCTCCCATTACAATTTAGATGGATTGTTTATCACCTTAAGTGGTTCATCATTTCATGCTCCTAAGAACAAATATTTCACTAGCTGGGGCAACACCATCCTCGTTTGATCTCATTATCCCATTTTAAAAGTTTTTTTACTAAAGATAGACATAATGTTATATTCCCCTTCAATGTGCAAGGTATTTTCCACATAGTACACCACCATAAGCTTTTCTCCCCGGTGAAAGATTCCTCTTATGATGCCTCATGGGCCAATTTGGTTGTTAAAGATAGTGTCACTTTGTTACTTTTTAATATCTTTTAGTTTACATATTTTTTATTTTTTATCTTAATTATATAATTAAAATTACAATATCATTCGAAAGCAAATTTAAGATATTTTAAAAGGTTTCAAACTGTTTTCTATAATTAAAATTACACATCAAATATTGAATATTTACAATTAATGATTATAGTAAAAATTGATTAAAATTATAAATATTTATAAATTGATGATTAAAGTGAAAATTAAATTACATTTTCAGAAATACAATTTGAATTGACATTTCATGGAATCCCCAAAACTTACTTGAGTCATTATTAATATATATTAAGTTCTTATTCTATTTTTTAAAAAAATCATGGTTACATTTAGATTTGAATTTTGATGATTCCATTTCATCCAAATTACAACCTAAAATTTCAGTTCCATTTTAAAAAAATTAGAAAAAATGGTTAGGTTAAAGTCCCTATCATTACACCACTCCCTTCCATTTAAAATAAATAAAATCAAAAAACATTTTCGGTTAGATGTAAGTCTGTGAAAAAACACAAAAGCAACGTGAGCTTGAGATGTCACACATTGATCTCGGCGGCCTATAATACCATCTTGATTTCGCAGATCGTGAATTTTTAACGGTCTTATTTTTTTGGAGAGAGGACACTATGATAACTACCTCTAACCATTGGAATTTTGATTTAACGGCCTGATTTTCTGGAGGGAGGGCGATATGAGTGTTATTCTTTTTAGGTCATTCGTGGAACTGAATGGAAAACTGATCAGGATCCCATAGAGGACTTTGATGTGACGCCGAGCTTGTTTGATGTGAGTAGAACTGGACTCTGGAGGCATTTCATACGATGGTCATGATTTTCTCCGACTATGAACCCAATGCCACTGCAACACAGAGAACCATTTCCTTTCCATGCAGCGAGGTTCGAATCCTGCAGCCTGACGGGGTCTATATGTTCCATGGACACGGCTTCGACGGGGTCTATATGTTCCATGGACAGGGCTTCATGGGACTGGGACGGAGGCCGCGAAGGCTAGAAATACAAAGTTGGGTTTCTGCAGTCTGCCTTTTTTGTTGGGTGTTTACTCAGTAATTGATAGTTTCTGATTTTGCAATCGCCATTAAGATTTTGCTTACAGTTTCTGATTTCTTGATTTATTTGATCATAATACAGATTTCTTGATTTATTTGATCATAATACAGGTGCAGAGATATTTGGGCACCTGTCGGACTCTTTGCTTGGACGGAAGGGCGATGCGTCTGCAATGCAATTCTCGGCTTTTTGACGGCCTTGTCGCCGAATTTCTGGGTTTATTTGATCATAATACAGATTTCTTGATTTATTTGGGCACCTGTCGGATTCTTCGCTTGGACGGAAGGGTGACTGCAATGCAATTCTCAGCATTCTGACGGCCTTGTCGCCGAATTTCTGGGTTTATTTGATACTTCGTCTGTTGGCGGGTATCAGCAGTGGCGGTGTTCGATTGTCTTCACTCGTTTTGGCGGAGTGTCTTGTCCATTGGGCGGCCTGACTTCGGCGCTACTCCACGTTCACGGTTCGAATCCCAACTCCATACTGGCCATGCCAAATTCGGTAACTGGGCGCATGCGAGGATTTGTGAGCGGCGTGTAGTTAGCATGTGGCATGGTACGAATCTTTGGCATGGCGGAGCCGGGGACGTATTGTGGGATGTGACTAGAACTGGTGGCATGGAAAGATGAAGCAATTGATTGAGGTGTCCCTGTGCTGGAAATGGTGATGATGAGGCAACTAATTGAACTGGATGGTCTACCGTATAACCCGAAGGGTTCTAAGCTGAATCGTAGGAACGCCGAAGCGAGAAACCTTCATGCTTCAGAATGCTAATCTCCACGGCCACCCTGCTACGAAAGCTAATCCC